>CM067224.1:69851778-70390006 GCA_034190945.1 Octodonta nipae
TTCAAACCATCAAAACAAGAAACTAAAAAAGCCACAAATAAGCTTAAAACAACCAAAGTGAAACAATTTCTAACGACTAAGCCAATCATTGCTCAGGTGTTTCTCATAATAGTGGCAACTGTTTACTTTGCGGCGTAAAAAGCACATACCCCATCTTCTGTGCAATTACTCAAAATGGTCGAATACGTTGAAAATATCACAACTGACATGTTAAAAATTTAAAAAATGCAAAACATCTCAAAAACTTGAAAACTGCCAAAAACACTACAGAAGTCAAAGACTAAGAATGTCCAAAAATATTTATCTTTGAATTTCAAATTTACAGTTTATTCAGATTTAATGCCATTAGCACCTAAGTCAGATTAAATTTTGGATTTTTTGGAATATACAGTCTTTTTTCTCAAGTGGTGATGTTATTTCCTATTCAAACCATCAAAACAAGAAACTAAAAAAGCCACAAATAAGCTTAAAACAACCAAAGTGAAACAATTTCTAACGACTAAGCCAATCATTGCTCAGGTGTTTCTCATAATAGTGGCAACTGTTTACTTTGCGGCGTAAAAAGCACATACCCCATCTTCTGTGCAATTACTCAAAATGGTCGAATACGTTGAAAATATCACAACTGACATGTTAAAAATTTAAAAAATGCAAAACATCTCAAAAACTTGAAAACTGCCAAAAACACTACAGAAGTCAAAGACTAAGAATGTCCAAAAATATTTATCTTTGAATTTCAAATTTACAGTTTATTCAGATTTAATGCCATTAGCACCTAAGTCAGATTAAATTTTGGATTTTTTGGAATATACAGCTTTTTTTTTTATCAAAGTGGTGATGTTATTTCCTATTCAAACCATGAAAAAGAAACTAAAAAGCCACAAATAAGCTTAAACAACCAAAAGTGAAACAATTTCTAACGACTAAGCCAATCATTGCTCAGGTTGTTCTCATAATAGTGGCAACTGTTTACTTTGCGGCGTAAAAAGCACATACCCCAATCTTCTGTGCAATTACTCAAAATGGTCGAATACGTTGAAAATATCACAACTGACATGTTAAAATTTAAAAAATGCAAAACATCTCAAAAACTTGAAAACTGCCAAAAACACTACAGAAGTCAAAAGACTAAGAATGTCAAAAATATTTATCTTTGAATTTCAAATTTACAGTTTATTCAGATTTTAATGCCATTAGCACCTAAGTCAGATTAAAATTTTGGATTTTTTGGAATATACAGTCTTTTTTCTCAAGTGGTGATGTTATTTCCTATTCAAACCATGAAAAAGAAACTAAAAAAGCCACAAATAAGCTTAAACAACCAAAAGTGAAACATTTCTAACTAACTAAGCCAATCATTGCTCAGGTGTTTCTCATAATAGTGGCAACTGTTTACTTTGCGGCGTAAATACCACATACCACAATTTTCTGTGCAATTACTCAAAATGGTCGAATACGTTGAAAATATCACAACTGACATGTTAAAAATTTAAAAAAATGCAAAACATCTCAAAAACTTGAAAACTGCCAAAAACACTACAGAAGTCAAAAGACTAAGAATGTCAAAAATATTTATCTTTCAATTTCAAATTTACAGTTTATTCAGATTTTAATGCCATTAGCACCTAAGTCAGATTAAAATTTTGGATTTTTTGGAATATACAGTCTTTTTTCTCAAGTGGTGATGTTATTTCCTATTCAAACCATGAAAAAGAAACTAAAAAAGCCACAAATAAGCTTAAACAACCAAAAGTGAAACAATTTCTAACGACTAAGCCAATCATTGCTCAGGTGTTTCTCATAATAGTGGCAACTGTTTACTTTGCGGCGTAAAAGCACATACCCCAATCTTCTGTGCAATTACTCAAAATGGTCGAATACGTTGAAAATATCACAACTGACATGTTAAAAATTTAAAAAATGCAAAACATCTCAAAAACTGAAAACTGCCAAAAACACTACAGAAGTCAAAAGACTAAGAATGTCAAAAATATTTATCTTTGAATTTCAAATTTACAGTTTATTCAGATTTTAATGCCATTAGCACCTAAGTCAGATTAAAATTTTGGATTTTTTGGAATATACAGTCTTTTTTCTCAAGTGGTGATGTTATTTCCTATTCAAACCATGAAAAAGAAACTAAAAAAGCCACAAATAAGCTTAAACAACCAAAAGTGAAACAATTTCTAACGACTAAGCCAATCATTGCTCAGGTGTTTCTCATAATAGTGGCAACTGTTTACTTTGCGGCGTAAAAAGCACATACCCCAATCTTCTGTGCAATTACTCAAAATGGTCGAATACGTTGAAAATATCACAACTGACATGTTAAAAATTTAAAAAATGCAAAACATCTCAAAAACTTGAAAACTGCCAAAAACACTACAGAAGTCAAAAGACTAAGAATGTCAAAATATTTATCTTTGAATTTCAAATTTACAGTTTATTCAGATTTTAATGCCATTAGCACCTAAGTCAGATTAAAATTTTGGATTTTTTGGAATATACAGTCTTTTTTCTCAAGTGGTGATGTTATTTCCTATTCAAACCATGAAAAAGAAACTAAAAAGCCACAAATAAGCTTAAACAACCAAAAGTGAAACAATTTCTAACGACTAAGCCAATCATTGCTCAGGTGTTTCTCATAATAGTGGCAACTGTTTACTTTGCGGCGTAAAAAGCACATACCCCAATCTTCTGTGCAATTACTCAAAATGGTCGAATACGTTGAAAATATCACAACTGACATGTTAAAAATTTAAAAAATGCAAAACATCTCAAAAACCTGAAAACTGCCAAAAACACTACAGAAGTCAAAAGACTAAGAATGTCAAAAATATTTATCTTTGAATTTCAAATTTACAGTTTATTCAGATTTTAATGCCATTAGCACCTAAGTCAGATTAAAATTTTGGATTTTTTGGAATATACAGTCTTTTTTCTCAAGTGGTGATGTTATTTCCTATTCAAACCATGAAAAAGAAACTAAAAAAGCCACAAATAAGCTTAAACAACCAAAAGTGAAACAATTTCTAACGACTAAGCCAATCATTGCTCAGGTGTTTCTCATAATAGTGGCAACTGTTTACTTTGCGGCGTAAAAAGCACATACCCCAATCTTCTGTGCAATTACTCAAAATGGTCGAATACGTTGAAAATATCACAACTGACATGTTAAAAATTTAAAAAATGCAAAACATCTCAAAAACTTGAAAACTGCCAAAAACACTACAGAAGTCAAAAGACTAAGAATGTCAAAAATATTTATCTTTGAATTTCAAATTTACAGTTTATTCAGATTTTAATGCCATTAGCACCTAAGTCAGATTAAAATTTTGGATTTTTTGGAATATACAGTCTTTTTTCTCAAGTGGTGATGTTATTTCCTATTCAAACCATGAAAAGAAACTAAAAAAGCCACAAATAAGCTTAAACAACCAAAAGTGAAACAATTTCTAACGACTAAGCCAATCATTGCTCAGGTGTTTCTCATAATAGTGGCAACTGTTTACTTTGCGGCGTAAAAAGCACATACCCCAATCTTCTGTGCAATTACTCAAAATGGTCGAATACGTTGAAAATATCACAACTGACATGTTAAAAATTTAAAAAATGCAAAACATCTCAAAAACTTGAAAACTGCCAAAAACACTACAGAAGTCAAAAGACTAAGAATGTCAAAAATATTTATCTTTGAATTTCAAATTTACAGTTTATTCAGATTTTAATGCCATTAGCACCTAAGTCAGATTAAAATTTTGGATTTTTTGGAATATACAGTCTTTTTTCTCAAGTGGTGATGTTATTTCCTATTCAAACCATGAAAAAGAAACTAAAAAAGCCACAAATAAGCTTAAACAACCAAAAGTGAAACAATTTCTAACGACTAAGCCAATCATTGCTCAGGTGTTTCTCATAATAGTGGCAACTGTTTACTTTGCGGCGTAAAAAGCACATACCCCAATCTTCTGTGCAATTACTCAAAATGGTCGAATACGTTGAAAATATCACAACTGACATGTTAAAAATTTAAAAAATGCAAAACATCTCAAAAACTTGAAAACTGCCAAAAACACTACAGAAGTCAAAAGACTAAGAATGTCAAAAATATTTATCTTTGAATTTCAAATTTACAGTTTATTCAGATTTTAATGCCATTAGCACCTAAGTCAGATTAAAATTTTGGATTTTTTGGAATATACAGTCTTTTTTCTCAAGTGGTGATGTTATTTCCTATTCAAACCATGAAAAAGAAACTAAAAAAGCCACAAATAAGCTTAAACAACCAAAAGTGAAACAATTTCTAACGACTAAGCCAATCATTGCTCAGGTGTTTCTCATAATAGTGGCAACTGTTTACTTTGCGGCGTAAAAAGCACATACCCCAATCTTCTGTGCAATTACTCAAAATGGTCGAATACGTTGAAAATATCACAACTGACATGTTAAAATTTAAAAAATGCAAAACATCTCAAAAACTTGAAAACTGCCAAAAACACTACAGAAGTCAAAAGACTAAGAATGTCAAAAATATTTATCTTTCAATTTCAAATTTACAGTTTATTCAGATTGTAATGCCATTAGCACCTAAGTCAGATTAAAATTTTGGATTTTTTGAATATACAGTCTTTTTTCTCAAGTGGTGATGTTATTTCCTATTCAAACCATGAAAAAGAAACTAAAAAAGCCACAAATAAGCTTAAACAACCAAAAGTGAAATAATTTCTAACGACTAAGCGTTCATTGCTCAGGTGTTTCTCATAATAGTGGCAACTGTTTACTTTGCGGCGTAAAAAGCACATACCCCAATCTTCTGTGCAATTACTCAAAATGGTCGAATACGTTGAAAATATCACAACTGACATGTTAAAAATTTAAAAAAAAAAAAAAAAAAATGCAAAACATCTCAAAAACTTGAAAACTGCCAAAAACACTACAGAAGTCAAAAGACTAAGAATGTCAAAAATATTTATCTTTGAATTTCAAATTTACAGTTTATTCAGATTTTAATGCCATTAGCACCTAAGTCAGATTAAAATTTTGGATTTTTTGGAATATACAGTCTTTTTTCTCAAGTGGTGATGTTATTTCCTATTCAAACCATGAAAAAGAAACTAAAAAAGCCACAAATAAGCTTAAACAACCAAAAGTGAAACAATTTCTAACGACTAAGCCAATCATTGCTCAGGTGTTTCTCATAATAGTGGCAACTGCAATTACTCAAAATTTACTTTGCATGTTAAAAATTTAAAAATGCAAAACATCTCAAAAACTTGCGCCAAAAACACTAAAAAGCACATATCTTTGAATTTCCCAATCTTCAGATTAAAATTTTGGATTTTTTGTGTCTTTTTTCTCAATTACTCAAAATGCCACAAATAAGTCGAAACAATTTCTAAATACGTTGAAAATACTTTGCGGCGTCACAACTGCAATTACTCAAAACATGTTAAAAATTTAAAAAATGCAAAACATCTCAAAAACTTGAAAACTGCCAAAAACACTACAGAAGTCAAAAGACTAAGAATGTCAAAAATATTTATCTTTGAATTTCAAATTTACAGTTTATTCAGATTTTAATGCCATTAGCACCTAAGTCAGATTAAAATTTTGGATTTTTTGGAATATACAGTCTTTTTTCTCAAGTGGTGATGTTATTTCCTATTCAAACCATGAAAAATAAACTAAAAAAGCCACAAAAAAAAAAAAAAAGACAAAAAAAAAAAAACCAAAAAAAAAAAAAAAAAAAAAAAAAAAAAAAAAAAAAAAAAAAAAAAAAAAAAAAAAAAAAAAAAAAAAAAAAAAAAAAAAAAAACCCAAAAAAAAAAAAAAAAAAAAAAAAAAAAAAAAAAAAAAAAAAAAAAAAAAAAAAAAAAAAAAAAAAAAAAAAAAAAAAAAAAAAAAAAAAAAAAAAAAAAAAAAAAAAAAAAAAAAAAAAAAAAAAAAAAAAAAAAAAAAAAAAAAACAAAAAAAAAAAAAAAAAAAAAAAAAAAAAAAAAAAAAAAAAAAAAAAAAAAAAAAAAAAAAAAAAAAAATAAGCTTAAACAACCAAAAGTGAAATAATTTCTAACGACTAAGCCAGTCATTGCTCAGGTGTTTCTCATAATAGTGGCAACTGTTTACTTTGCGGCGTAAAAAGCACATACCCCAATCTTCTGTGCAATTACTCAAAATGGTCGAATACGTTGAAAATATCACAACTGACATGTTAAAAATTTAAAAAATGCAAAACATCTCAAAAACTTGAAAACTGCCAAAAACACTACAGAAGTCAAAAGACTAAGAATGTCAAAAATATTTATCTTTGAATTTCAAATTTACAGTTTATTCAGATTTTAATGCCATTAGCACCTAAGTCAGATTAAAATTTTGGATTTTTTGGAATATACAGTCTTTTTTCTCAAGTGGTGATGTTATTTCCTATTCAAACCATGAAAAAGAAACTAAAAAAGCCACAAATAAGCTTAAACAACCAAAAGTGAAACAATTTCTAACGACTAAGCCAATCATTGCTCAGGTGTTTCTCATAATAGTGGCAACTGTTTACTTTGCGGCGTAAAAAGCACATACCCCAATCTTCTGTGCAATTACTCAAAATGGTCGAATACGTTGAAAATATCACAACTGACATGTTAAAAATTTAAAAAATGCAAAACATCTCAAAAACTTGAAAACTGCCAAAAACACTACAGAAGTCAAAAGACTAAGAATGTCAAAAATATTTATCTTTGAATTTCAAATTTACAGTTTATTCAGATTTTAATGCCATTAGCACCTAAGTCAGATTAAAATTTTGGATTTTTTGGAATATACAGTCTTTTTTCTCAAGTGGTGATGTTATTTCCTATTCAAACCATGAAAAAGAAACTAAAAAAGCCACAAATAAGCTTAAACAACCAAAAGTGAAACAATTTCTAACGACTAAGCCAATCATTGCTCAGGTGTTTCTCATAATAGTGGCAACTGTTTACTTTGCGGCGTAAAAAGCACATACCCCAATCTTCTGTGCAATTACTCAAAATGGTCGAATACGTTGAAAATATCACAACTGACATGTTAAAAATTTAAAAAATGCAAAACATCTCAAAAACTTGAAAACTGCCAAAAACACTACAGAAGTCAAAAGACTAAGAATGTCAAAAATATTTATCTTTGAATTTCAAATTTACAGTTTATTCAGATTTTAATGCCATTAGCACCTAAGTCAGATTAAAATTTTGGATTTTTTGGAATATACAGTCTTTTTTCTCAAGTGGTGATGTTATTTCCTATTCAAACCATGAAAAATAAACTAAAAAAGCCACAAATAAGCTTAAACAACCAAAAGTGAAATAATTTCTAACGACTAAGCCAGTCATTGCTCAGGTGTTTCTCATAATAGTGGCAACTGTTTACTTTGCGGCGTAAATACCACATACCACAATTTTCTGTGCAATTACTCAAAACCCACCCAGTTCGTTCTGTAATTCCACAAAAACGTCGGAATTTCATTTCTACAATTCTCCAACCTTCCAGCAGGTTGTTTCGAAGAGAAACAGCGTCTGCTGAATGTCACGATCCCGAAAAGATTAATGACCGAAAAGAAAAATTAATTATTCTTATGTAGATCGCAGTGATTAACATAAGTAACGATAAATCATTATAGAGAACGACAAAAGGCCACAATGAAATGTTTCGACGTTATTGAATAATTTCTCGGGTAAATATCGAGCTCAGTTCAAAGTGACCGATTTGGAAAGGCATTTAATACGTTTCGAACGGTAAAATCGAGATCTGAAAATTTGTCGAATCGCTGATTTATAGTGTATCAGATCGTAGAACGATATGGCAAAACAAAACACACCCATTTTATACGTAGACGATTCATTTTTTGGAATTCCTGCTAGTAATAATGGGGATATTCTAAATACTTTGAATAGCAAACGTCTTTAGTAAAACAGATCTTTTAGTTTATATAAAGTGTGCTACCCGTTGTTTCTACCTGGTTGTAGAGAAATTTAAAAAGTTGGGGAAATGGGGAACTGCGAGAAGATATTTTAGGCTAAACACATAAGCCTATTAACATACAAGTCGAAATAATTATATTTGACGTAAAATAAACGGTTGAATACTTCAGAAATAAACTTTAACATCAAATAACTTTGATAGGAATGAGTTTATCGAAAAATGTTAAGAGACCTTTTTTGTAGAGCATTAAATATCCCTTACGAATAATCACCGGTCTTGAAAAAATATTGATATTTAAGGTCATTTTTGATATTCCTAGTGAAAAGTGAAAAATTAAAAATTTGTACCAATGTTTAAGGCTCAATTACAAAGAATGGGCTGGTTTTATGAAAATTTACTAAGAGAACTTTTTTGTAGGGAATTCGATTTTGTATCGGCATAAGATACATTTTTTTTAAATCGACCAAATCCAAAATTTATGCAAAAAACTCAACAACCATTAAAAAATCTATAACTGCGATGATGCACCTCTTAATACTTTTATTAATTAATTTTTATCCAGAACACTCTCTGTAACTAAAATAATTTAAACTTTGTCAGTTCACTATATTTTTTTATTTAAAATATTTCTTATTTCCAAAATTAAGTCTTCTTTATTTAAATATCGAACAATTAAATAATAGTTATCTATTGTAAACAGCTGAAAATAGTTATTTCCGGTATTAAAAATTTGAAATTCAAACAGTGAAGCTAATTAAGGAGCATTTTTTTACCAGAAGGATGCAAAACCGAAAAAAAGTTAAATTTACCCACTCCTTTCAAGTATAATTCATCTTGAATAAAACCCTTTAGAATACGTCCCAAGAGATAAGCATTATATTAAAATTTATTTTAACATAATTACATTTTTAATTGGGTAATACAGGCGGCGTAGTCCCCAAAGCGATAAATAAAAAGTCACTGCAAATTACATTAAAAATATAATGAACTTCTCTTGAATGTGAAATTATTAGAGTTTGTGGAGGAGAATTAACATCGAATTTGAATTACATCAAATATGTAAATAATGAATGATTTTAAGTCTCTTATTTTTTTCCAAACGCTAAAATTGTTCGACTATTTACTTTTTTGAGTTTGAAGCCTTGAAAGATATTAAGACACTCTTATTGTCCATGTTATTTACAATAAAACACTCCATTCAGTGACAAAATCAATAGTAAAACAAAACACTAGCATGTTTTATGGATCATCCCAAAAGGTTATTCTTCCTCTTCATTCACTAATGGCCTGGGCCTCAGCCAGTTCTAGTCAGAGGTACAAAATAAAATGCGTTTGAAACAACTCATCTACCTCTGCATTTACTTCATAAGAATCTTTAATACCAGCATTTTATACACAAAACCTTCAATTAAACACGTCAAAATCGTCTTACCAGTCACACATCTAGTTGGATTACAAGTTTAATCGTACATATCTAGTTAATAGTTTAAACTGTCTAACTGCATTCACATTAAAGATTAAAACCGATTTGCTTAAACGGTATCACCATCGTTTAATCAGATCACCGACGCATGTTACCACATCTACTGTCAAAATCGGAAACAAAAGCCCAAAAATTGTTAAAAATGTTTATGCCTTTTGAATGAAATGTACCCATGAAACAGTGTTTGGTTACCGGGAGTGTCAAAAAATTCCATTAGTTTAACGTAGTTCGACTGAACTAAAAGATGTTTCCTCGATTGACCTTATAAAAAAAGGACAAACTTTCTAAGCTTTTTCTTCAAACTCCGAATTTAATTCCATATAGAGATTTAGAATATTTATTTTTGTAGATATATTTTCATCACATAAGGAGAACATTGACATTTTACTATTATTTTTGGAAATTTTGATACCTATGAGATTTTTTGTATTTTTATCACTGTAGGTTTTATAAATAATTTTATAATTTTTTACTTTTTCTCTGTAAATAATAGAAACATGTTCAGGGGCGCAGGCGTAGGTGATACCTCGTGCTTGCGTGAAAAAAGACCGTCGAGTGGTGGGGAATTGGTATTAATTCCTTTCTGTTAGAGCGTGGCGTGTCCTGATTGGCCAGCGACAATACAGAGGGCGGAGCCTGTGAGCGTCATCGCTGGATTTAATTTCGCGTGTCGTACCATACTCTATTGAGTTTTACAGCCTCTTTTCTAATGAAGCTGTTTTGATGTCTATAAATTTCTAAAGCATTCCGCTGGATGATGGTTAAAAAGCTGTGGAAATAACGGTCTGTGTCTTTCTCTCTCCACGTTGACTTGAATCTGTGAATGAATGCCGTTTAAATGCTGTATAAATTCCACTCCGCGGCTGCAAATTACAAAAGTGTCATCAACATAACAGAACGACCATTATGGTATGCAAATGTTCAAGGCTTTAACTTCGAAAAACGTCTAGAAATGAGCGGTCATAAGAATTTCAACGTACTCATTTTGTATACCATAATATCGGTAAACAAAATAATCCAAAACCGACAAAACATATGCCCATAGTGCTTAACTGACTTGTTTCGGCATGTTCTAAGTACTACTAGATTTCAGCGGAATATGGAGTTGTATGAGCAAGTTTGCTGCAGCCATGGGAAGTCCACTCAGTTCAGTCCTTTTACCAACATGTGAATGGATTCGTCCGTCGTTGCCGCAGATTGTCCTCCAATATTTTTAAAACCTCAGAGCAGTTAGAGCGATTTTTCTACTTGTTTCTTTGCAGAAACTTCTGAGGCTATAGTATTCAGTTGCTTACAGAGATTGGGTCTTCTCATAGATAATCTAGGTTTTCGGGTAAAAAAATAACAAAATATCAACATTTCTAAAAACAAACAATTTGGAATTCTTATTTTGAATGTTTTTCATTTGCCAACAAAATAACGGTAGTTGAAGACAGGATTTTACTGATAGATTTCGTACAAAAGTTTTTAGCATTATTTTGAGATTATGTGTTTAAAACCAAAAGCGTATCGGTACAAAAGACAATAAGGCATATTTTACTCTTAATGCATGTGTGTTTTTGTGATACTTTCTGTAAACGACATGGTACGTTTATGTCATAAATGATCTTTGTTACGGTGGAACGAAATGTAGTCGGAGAATTTTCATTTTATTTGATCGGTAGTTCTTGTAATCAAAAATTAGAAGTAAACACTGAGGTGTGGAGTAGAAGAGGATTTCAAAAGTAATATCAGTATTGACATCATTTTTATAGATATAATTCAAAAGCTACATACACAAGAACGATGTATTGAAATGTATCTATACCTTTAGAAAATAATGGCTTCTAATAAAATTCAAAGTAAGTTTTAAGTCACAGTTTAAATTACCTAATTTTACTTAATGTGATAGAGAAAACCATACTTTGTGCAATCAAACTGGGGCTTAGAAGTTTGTTTACTGGTAAATTAAAATTCAAACAATTAGTATTTCATTTACTCAGAATCTGTGAGTGCACTGGCGTTAATTTTTGAACCAGTTCTCAAAAAAGTGAGGTATTTCTGATATATTTTTATTAAGGGAATTTTCTAGTATCAAATGGTTGGATACTTAATAAATGACACAAAATATGAATCAATGAATATTGAAAATCTACCACCCTACCGTCTTTCTACTGTTTTGTATTCTTTTATAATTAAATTTAAGATTAACCATTTTTTTCATTAAGTTGTCTTTTCTCCAGAGATATAGATTTTTTTCAATTCAAAACCAATCGAGGTCATTGATAACCAATTCTTTTGGAGAATTTTCCCGAGAAACTTCCAGGCTTAACAAATTTCAATTATTTCCATGTTTCGGTATCTCCTTTAACGTAAAAATACCGGAACGCCAAGAACGACGAAATAAAATGATTTAATTTTAAAGTGTGCCCCCTGGGAGAATGTAGCCTCTCGAGAGATTCGTCTTTCTGAAAAACAACAACATTATGAACCGCAACCAATTCGGTTTCGTTAAAGTTGGTATGAAATATTGGAGAGGTTGAAATGGCAACGAAATTAAGTTATAGATGAAGTCAGAAAGAGTTGTTCGATAATAGAGTTAAAAACTGAAGTTTGGTTTGTCTTAAACTGTCAGATGTTGAAATATAGAAGTGAATTTCGCATAATCCAAACAAGAAATTTTTCTCAAATAGTTGAAATGAATTGTTGTAATAAAAAGTTCATTCAAAATAATAAAAAGTAATAAATGGAAACCCCAGGGCATATATGGAGGCGGCGTTGGATATAAAATGCAGGATCTCGGTAGCAAGGTGCTAAGAAGGAATAAAGAGCTACAGTATTAATCGAATCAGTCGAATCAGAACGAGAATTCCAATTTCTCACAGTGATCAAACATAACAAAATTCGAGATACTAGTATAATCTAAACCAAAGACAGAAAAGGCTATAAGAATGCTAAAACGTTACTAATGATCTGAAAAAATCAGTTAATCTTGCTAACAGACGTAATCAACTAAATAACAGAACATAAACAGAATAAACAAACAAAAGAAATACGACAACTACTGGTGAAGAAGTGGGGGCAGGGGACAAGAAGATAAAAAATGGGAAGATGCAGGGATCGGGGAAGTAACGACCAAACGACTAAAGTAGGCAGTTAGTGAAGACACATCTGCCGCTATAGTACCAAGTATTCACCAAGAAGTTCAGCACAATTGATCACATACACAGTCTAAGGAAAGTCATCAGTCAAACAAAATTGATCTTCCTCGACTGCTGGAAAACCTTCGACCCCATATTACAGTGAGGAAGTAATCAATGTGCTGAGTTAGCAAGGTATATTCAGAAAATTGGGTGAATATATTCACTGACGATAAAGTCAAAATCAAAATAATAGGCGTCAGCCCAGAATTTCCCATTAAAAGAGAAGTCACCTCACCAAAGTTATTCACATCGGCGTGACATTAGAAAGTATCCTACAGAAAACAATCAGAACATTTATAAACAGAAAATAAATAATGTAAAAAAAAGAGCGGCAGTCATTTGAGACTGAAAGATGGAAGCTAGAGCTTCTTCCCTTCTCTATTTGTGTCACTATTAGTAATGGATATAAATATCAGGTGAATTAAAGTAATTGTGACTATTATTGTTGCGAGTCAAGTATTAATCCTAACTTAATTCTTAAATTAAATATATCTGCAAAGACATATCAGTTTATATATTGAGCAAGTGTTTGTAAATAATTTTGTTCATCTGAATAAGTATTTGAAGACAAGATGTCAAAGAAAAGTTCGTTTGGTTCTTACCTAAAATCATTACAAATACAACAGTTATACAAAACAATAAATTATATACCTATGTCTTCAACGGTAGCACCAATTAAAAAAATGTAATATTAAAATGAGTTTCTTGTTATGTCAATTTAAAATAGTACGCAAAATTAATAATGACATAATATTAAAAAAGTATAATTGTTTCGAACCGGAGAACTTTGGATTAGAACTTAGACATTGGACAACCTGTCTTCGGTGGATATAAAAGCTCTGGATGTATATAATACATCAGGCTCCCTATTGAGTACTTTGTTTAATGCTATAACAAAACGGTGTAAACAAAGGACATGTTTTGCTTAATGTGTATCCTTCTATAAGTCTACATTCGTTGATAATTTGAAAGTTTAATGCATTTTGGTGTGGCCTTATTTTTAATTTCTGTGGTATGAGACTTATCACAAAGAGAGAATTGGAATGTTTATTAGAACGAAAAGTAAATTTTGTTCAGGTCAGGGATGTTATATTGGTTTGTTTCTTATTTATTATTGATTTTCTATAAAATACACAGCGAACTGAATTGTATAGGTATTTCAAAATCAAGGTAGTGTGTGGTGTCGGTGTCGAAACAAATGAAATTTCAAGTTATCCAATTCAGTCCTTTAGTCATATATTTTCATAGTGTAAATGTAGGTCCCCGTTAACCTTTCTCTTCAAAAAAAAAACTAACTAAAAAAGCACACGAGCAATCTTGAGAACGCTTTATTAGAGGGATTGAAAATGATATACATTGTAGACAACAAATAGCATATAAGATCTGAAGCACTGAATAAAGAAGAAATTATTGGACTACTTTTTCTCTCAATTCTTTTTGTTAACGAGCAGCATGGATTTCTTCCGGGTAGATCTACTTTAACCAATCTGGCCGTCTACGGGTTATTTTTAGTAAAAACTTTGGAGAATAGACTAGAAGTTGACTCTGTTTATACGGATTTCGCTAAAGCGTTTGATAGAGTTAACCATAGAATACTTTTGGCCAAACTTCAAACTTTAGGATTTTATGGGCCACTTTTAGAGTGGACAAAGAGTTATCTCTCAGACCAATACCATTATGTTAAAGTGGGGGGTATTATTTCCAAGATTATAAGTGTGTCTTCAGGAATTCCACAGGGCTCTCACGCGGGACTATTTCTTCTTTTTAATTTATTTATTAATGACATAGGGAAAATTATTAATCATTGTAATATCTTAATGTATGCTGACGATTTCAAACTGTTTAAAGAAATTGTAACTTGCAATGATGCTACGTTACTCCAATCCTATTTAAACTCTTTATTTGCCTGGTGTATTAGCCATGATCTTGACCTGAATATCAATAAATGTTTTATTATTACTTTTGCAAAAATTTCACAACCTATAATCATTTCATACGCTATTAATTCACAAACGATACAGCGAGTAAGTGAAATTCGTGACCTTGGTGTCGTTTTCGATAATTCTCTGACTTTTCATAGACACATTGATCTAGTTGTTTCCAAGAGTTACAAGGTTTTGGGTTTTATTAATCGTTCATCTAAAACATTTTCTCATAATACGATTCACTAGTACGATCTATTCTGGAGTACTGTTCTGTCATATGGAACCCCCACTATAACTCACATATAGCTAATATTGAGAAAGTTCAAAATAAATTTCTTCCTATAGTAGCATTTAAAATGGGTTTGAGCAGGGACAATTATCAATATAGTGATATTTTAGGACAAATGCATTTACAATCTTTGCAAAATCGGCGTAACATAGCTGACATTTGATTCCTATACAAGTTGTTGTCAGGTGAACTTAACTGCCCTTGCTTACTAGACAGAATATCCTTGAATACGATAATGAGAACTCGTTCTTCAGAACTCTTCAATGTGTCATTTCATAGAATTAACTATGGATTTTGTTCACCAATGACTAGGTTATTGCGTACAGGCAATCAGACCTCCTCACATATCGATCTGTTTTACAACTCCATCAGTGTAATCAAGCGCTCGTTATACTATAATATTTAATGCTGCCGTTTGTTTTGTTTTGTTGTGTTATCTTTTGTTCGCGACTACATGTATCTTAATTTTAATTTTAAGTAACTATATTATATTTTGTATTTTGTATTATTTCTAAAAGTTGAGTTCAATGTTACTCATGTAAACTTTAGATTTATATGTTTTTTGTGTGTTTTGTGTTTTTTAGATTTAGTCTTAGTTTTAATGTTATTTTCTCTTAATTTTTTGTTTTTTATTTTATGTAAATGGGGTTACCCGTATATAAGAATAAATAAATAAATAAATAAATAAATAAATAAATAATGGCAGAATCCAAATAAATAACATAGAAGAAGATAACTGGGTAAAACACAACAAGAAACTATGACATGAGCAAAATTTAAATAAGAAGAAATAGAAAGAGCTGATGTAAGACGTCTAGATGATATCGATTTATAAGAACTAAGAGAACATTTTAAAACTACAAAAAAAAAACAGAAAAGCAACTGGAAGGGATGGTCTCAATTGAGAACTGCTGAAATAGAGATAGATGGGTGCCGCAACAGGAGGAAGCCTGATACCTGAAATAGAGAAGAAGAAGAGTGTTACAATATTCAGGGATGACATTAATGGATTCTACCTGCATTTCGGAGTTGACAGGTAGAGTATGATGGTCTCTTAAATTTAAATTGTTCACCCTTGCTCAAAGATGTTCCTCGGGCGTAAGGCGGCCAGTACCAATGTAACTAATGTAACCAAATCGCTGTAAGTAACATCAATTTGTTATAGCTCTTGATAAATATTTTTTCATCACTACTTCATAGTTTGGTGTAAAAACTGATTATAAGACAGGTTTACAATGATATAATATTAAGTAAGTAATCAAGAGTAGTTAAAAGTGACTTTAATAATACATATTTAAAAAAATAAAAATAGTATGGCTGAAACAACTGAAGAAGTTTTTTTTGTTAATAGTGCCTATAAAACACATTAAATTACTAGGAAAAAATATTACTGTACATATCTGAATACTAATAGTGCCTTAATGAAACATTTCGTTTTTTGCACCATTAAATTTACTGGCGTATATATAATTAAAATCTAATTAATTAATAATAGAAACAAATTAGTGCATACAAGACCAACTCGACGTATTGAACCTTGAACTTCACGACTGCCACATTTACAAGCAATAAATAATTGCTTAATTCAACAACGACATTTTAAGAGTAAATAAATTATCCCTGATTACTTTATTGTTTATAAAAATATATAAAATTTAAATAACATTAATACACAACAATTACCGTCCGCAAAACTCGTAACACCGTGAAATGCATCTAAAATAATCATATTGTTAATTAATGAGATTGCTTTGCCGTAATTGAATAACTAAATAGCACTGCCGTTGCTGGATTATTCAAGATTAGAGAATGCAATTGGGGATTTGTGATGATTACAGATCCATAAACAAATTGTTTTTGTATTGCCACTTCAGTTTTACATTGTTGCTCTCATGATGATATATGAAATATATGGATTATTGATGAAATAAGCTTTTAACAAAATGACAATAGCAATTTGATAACAACTTATTTTTGTTTAATCCGCTTAGAATTGAAAACATTAATAATTATTATATGTCAATTATTGTCAGCTGTTGTAATTACCGTCAGAATTTAGTTGAAATTCAAAAATGATTGCATTTTCATGACAATTCAATTTATTTTACAGTATTTTGGTATTGGTATTTTCAATTGCAAATAGAGGCATGGTTAATTTGGAAAGATTTGCCGTTTTACTGGCCCAATTTAATGACACTTTCCCTCAAATCCCTCTAGCTCCTTTGTTTTTGATTTTATAAAAAAAGTGTAAATATCAAAATTGAAGGGAATTGTATCCCGAATATCATTGTCATATCCTCGTTTGCGTGACAGCTCTCGTTTTCTAGATATGATACAAACTTATCTTTTTGAATGGAAACCATAGTTGGCTATGACCTCAAAAAATCGGACATTTTTAGAGCTTTTCAACGATATAATACTCGATATAGTAATTCATAAAAATAACGGAGTTATGGATGCTTTTCTTTCTTATTTTCACTTTTAACGTAGTTAGCCATGAAATAGATTGATTTATTAATAACTATTCCAAAAAACGATGAATGATTTTTTTATTAGGTATATCAGATATAACGAAAAAACTAAATAAGTAGGTAGTTACTAAAAACTTAAGAAATTAAAGTACATAATAACATACAATTTATATTCGAAAAGTCCACCATTGTTATTTAGACAAACATTGCATCTTTTTAAGAATGATATTACCGCTTTCCTCACAGACCGCCTATCAATTTCTTTAATTGCTTGTATAACCGCCTCCCTTAGGTCACCAACTGCCTCATACTTTCTTTTGTATACTTTGTTTTTTAGCGCACCCCATAAATAGAAGTCTGTAACTGCCAAATCGGGAGAACGGGGTGGCCATTCGCGTGGGCCATTTCTTCCTATCCAAGAGTTTGGATAGATATTATCTAAGTGTTGTCTTACTAATAACGAGTTATGAGCAGGTGTTCCATCATGTTGGAACCACTCAATTTCTAAACGAGTTCTCACATTCAATTTATTCAACATGTCTTGAAAAGTGTATTGCAAGAAATGCAAGTAGCGCTCCCCAGTAAGTGATTCCTCATAGATAAAAGGCCCCAAAATAGTTGACCCTATGATACCACACCAAACATTAAAACCAAATTTTATCTGGGGTCGCCTTTGTTCTATATGGAAAGGGTTTTCTTTAGCCCAAATATGCTCATTGTGTCTATTGAACATACCTCAATTAGTAAATCTAGTTTCATCTGACCATAACACCTTTAATGGAAACTGTGGGTTGTCAAGGCACATGTCTCTAAACCATGTACAAAACAAAATACGTCGATGTTCGTCACCAGCATGCAAAGTTTGAGAAACTGAAAGTTTGTACGGGTGGAACTTATGCGATTTCTGTACCTTAATTACAGTTCGCTGAGATGTGCCAGCTTCTGCCGCAAACTCACGAGTTGATGTAGATGGATTTTGATTTACCATTGCCAAAACATTTATTTGTGCTGCTTCGTTAATTTGATTACGTTCCTTTGGTGGTTTAGTAAAAGATCCATATCTGCGTAATGTAATGTACATAGAGCAGGTTGACGACGATTAAAATATCTATGAAAGTATTCCTCAACTGAACGAACTGAATTTTTATGGCATATGATATAACATTCCACCATATTCCGTTTTTCTTCGTTTGAATATAGCATTTTATCACAAAAACTTGTCAATATCGACTGTCAGTTCAGCACTACTAATTGAATTACTCTCAAATGAGAAAACGTCAAAGTGAAAACAATCTTTTTCATGGCTACCTACATTAAAAGTGAAAATAAGAGAGAAAAGCATCCATAACTCCGTTATTTTTATGAATAACTATATCGAGTATTATATCGTTGAAAAGCTCTAAAAATGTCCGATTTTTTGAGCTCATAGCCAACTATGGTTTCTATTCAAAAAACATAAGTTTGTGCCATATCTCGAAAACGAGAGTGGTCACGCAAACGAGGACATGACAATCATATTCGGGATAAAATTCCCTTCAATTTTGATATTCACACATTTTTTTTAATCAAAAACAAAGGAGGTACGAGGGATTTGACTAAATCGACAGAATTTCGTTTTTTCAAAATATCTAGTAAGCCATGACTTTTTACAAAAATCTGAAAGTGTAATTAAATTGGGCCAGTAAAACTGCAAATCTTTCCCAATTTAACCATTGCTCTATCTCTGCTAGTTTCAGAGATCCCCATACATGATCATCAAAAAAAACTCGCCCTGTATATACAAGTTAATAAATGGAATAGAAGTATTGGAAAACTGAGCACAAGTTAAAACAGACAAACTGCCTGAACTTGGAACGATAAATGAATAAGAAGAAAAAATACAAGACGGTGATTTTTCTTGTTGTACATATTTCCATACAGAATTTAATTCACCCTGTAAATGTTCTACGTGAACAAACGTCTCACAATCCGCAATCGATCTGACTTCGACGAGATTTTAAATACCCGACAACGCAAACATATTTATTTATACGTGGCTTACCATCTAGATAGATTAACTGAGCGAAAGGTTGCACGAAACGTTGCCGCCATATCCCCGCACGTCACGCGATATCCTTTTATTTCCTTACAGAGGGCACGAGAATAGATTTCTTCAATTACAGTTATTAACCGTTTCCTTTTTTGGATTTCTTTTTGCCGCTCCGTTATTTTGCCAAGATCGTCATGGTTTGCCATTCCATTGGCATTTAATGTTTGTAATTTTGTTTTTTAGAAAAAAACAAATCCATTCTAACTGTAATAATAACAATAACAAATACAATAATTGTGATTTTAAATGTGGTCAGTGTAATTCGAAAGGCACAAATTATTTATTATTACATGTTGATGTTAAAATTGGAGTATAATATGTGAGTAGCATGTATTATTAAAAAGTAAATGTTTAGTTTATTTTATATATATTTATTTTATAGAATAGCTCTAATTTCTGTCGAACAGTATACAGGGTATTCCATCTCAAACGTGCCACCTTGAAAATCTTGGTTATTTTCAACACTATTGCAAAAAGAATAAACAGGTTGATTTTTGTTTCGAGGGGAAATTTTTTTGAGGTGAGTTAGCGCTTGCGCGCATTCAACATAAACAGGCCAATTCAATGACCTTGAGATTTGAAATAGGTGAAATAGGTGTTGTCATATATAATTTGAATGCCCTTTTTACGGACTATACCGTCGTAATAATTTTTTTTATTGCAATTTGTGCACATGTAATAATAAAAGAGTATTAAATAAAACGAATTTACATTACAACAGAATGCCTCTAAAGCAAATGTTCAAAGTGTCTTCCATTGACTTGCATACAATAGTACAACCTTGACTGAAAGCCGTCTCTGACATGGTTCAGCATAGTTGGTGTTATCTAACGACACTCCGCTATAATTTGTTGGCGTAGTTGGTCCAAATTCTCAGGCTGAGTCATAAAAATTTTGGATTTAACATGTCCCCACAAAAAAATCCAAAGGGTTTAGATCAGGAGATCGGGCAGGCTATTATATAGGACCTTTTCTTCCAATCCAGCGACCAGGATATTCCAGATCGAGAGATCGAGGTATTGACGAACTACTGCGGCGTAGTGAGAAGGAGCTCCATCTTGTTGGAAATGCAATTGCTCTTCATTTAGTAGAGGATCATTTTCTAATTTTTCTATTATCAATGCATTAATTTCATTTTCCAATATGGTGTGATAAATTTCACCATTTAAATTATCAGGGAGTCCAGTTAGATGATTTCCCAAAATCCCTGCCCAAACCTTTAGTTTTATCGGATTTTGACTACGAGCTTTTCGAAATAAATGAGGATTTGTATCGCTCCAAAATCTATAGTTATGTAGGTTAACCTTCCCATGAAGTGAAATAGTGCACTCATCCGAAAAGCAAACATTGTACAAGAAATTTGGGTTTTCGATCATACGCTGGGTCATAATTTCGCAAAACTCTTGCCTTGGATCGCAATCATTCTCATTCAATTCATGAAGTAATTTAATTTTGTACGGATGGAATTTGTACTTATGCAAAATTCTATAAACGTTAGTTTTGCTAATAACGGAAGCTGCAGAGATTTGCTGGACAGACTGCGTGTTTGGTATAAGTTGGACATGGCCCAATGTAACCACAGCTTCCCCTTTATCATTTACAATTCCAATGGGACCTCTTTTTTTATTCATTACTGAGCCCGTCTCAACAAATTTTAAAATCAACTCCAGTATGTATGTATGACGAACATTACGTTCGGGATGGTTTTGGTTAAAAACCCTTGCAGTAGATCGAGCACAATTTTGATTTTGGTAATAAAGATCTTACCGGCTCAACAAGTTCTTGCAACGTGTATACCATAATTATCTTTTAAATTTTCAACAAATCAGTAAAGTAATAAGTTGACAGATAAATATACAATGCTTCAAATCATCGAATAAAAGTCAGAACAGATAAACAAACTTGCTGTAAATATAAAAAAAAATAATGTTAACATTTAATTTAGAATGCAATTAAGCTCCTTATAACAATTTCCTATTCATACGTCAATTGCTAATGTATCAGGATATTGATCCAGACATAAGTAAAGCCGCTGCTAAAATATTTTCAACCATATCTGGCAGCCCATTATCATACCACTGGCAGACATGAATGCTTAAAGGCTAATCACGAGGAAGCATAGGGTATTATATTAATCACGCTTGTTGTTCCTTAACCATATCGTAAAATTAAAAATGCAAAATATTTTTGTCTTAAATTTTTGTGTATTTTATTATTTGCAATAACACTTAAAGATTCAAGATAACATTTTAAAGCTTTAACATTTCCAGTGTCTTTAACCTTGAACTTATTTAACAGGTACGTTCTTCCAAGATACAAACAGATACGAATCCCGATCATAAATACCGAAATTTATCATCGTAAAAAAATATAACGTTGATGGCTTAATACCATTACATAACCGAACAGGTGGACCATATTTTGATGATGACCGAGCCGAGTCCACTAAATATATATATATATGTAGTGGTTCCGTGTGTTTCGAACTTGTCAAACAGGAATGCTGATCTAATCACTATATGCCCAAAATGCACAAAATTAGTTTCGGAACGTTAATTCACCACCTGCAGTTGTAAAAATGTTACTTTACGGTAGCTGAACAACAGTTAAGCGTTCAACCGTCATCTGCGTTCGCATTCAGTTATGTAATGATAGTTTTGTTGATACATTTAAATTGAATTTGCATGGTGAATATTTGAAAGAGCTCACGATAAATTGAAATGGTGGTAAAGTTACGCTGCATGCTCGAATTTGAAAAGAGGTGAAGAAACTGTATTAAATAATGAAATAAAGATTGTAGCTTTGAATTAAATTCCTGCTTTATAAAGAAATTTTAGTTTAATTAAAAGTTTGAATATTTTAGAGGAGTAAGTAACATCAGTTTAATATGAAGTTAAAACAGTCGATAACTGCTGAATGATAGTTGTGGCACCTCTACTTGGTATTTGTTCCGATGATGCTATTATTTAATGGGAGTAAGTCTGGAAAATTGGTTAGATGATAACAATCAGAATTTAAACACATCGAAAACTAAGTACACCTTGTCAAAAGAGTTAAAAAGCCACACTTAGAAATTCTATAATCTCCGTAATATACTAATTAAAAAGGTTTTACTAATAATCTACATCAGTCTAGTCGAATCTATATTAAGGCCTTTTATTCAACAAATGAATTCTTTAGTGATCCAGACAGGGTAAGACTGAGGTAAAAAAATCTGTATTTATTTGAAATATGTAACTGTGTAATTCTGTTGTGTACTCGGTGACATTGTACTATGCTAAACTTGGCTTTGTAGTATAAATAAAGGAATATCTATCTATCTATTAGGTATGGTATATGTGTTTGGGGTTAAGCCAAATTACACTCATAGAATAATCTTTAGGGTAAACTACACCTATCTGTAGAGCAAAATTAAAATAACTTGTATATTTTACAAAGCGAACCGTATATTTTGAAAACTCATATAACGCAAAGATACTGATTATAGGACCCCGCACATTCCTTATGGAAAGTGGCCCCCGGTGGATTTGGCTGAAATTTTCATATTTTGTAGATCTCAACAAAATGAACAAATGTCTTCATGGCCGCAAAGTCCGATGACTGATGGTTTTCAAGTTATGGTTACTTTTATATTTATGGTCAGAGTATACCATGAAGAGCTGAGTCGATATATGATATATGAGGAACTACTGGGAGTATTGATGTGAAAATAAGTGTACAGGAGGTTTTCGAGGAGCCGGTTTTTGTTACAATACTTTCAACTGTCTTCCGGTTCTACCGGAAGTGGACCCAAACTTTGTTTTTTTTTTAATGGAGCATTCTATTTTTTTGTAGCATTTTTATTGGAAACATCATCATATGTATGAAGGGGGTTCGGTTAAAAGTTATTTCAACTTTTTGAAAATTTTGACAGATCCAGCTCTTTACAAAATATTATTTTTGTGGAAGCAAATAGGGCCAGATCAAAAAATACCAGAATTTGCCAGAAGAAAACTTAAAACTTCCTAAATCTTTGAAAACTGTTAAAAAATAATCGGAGAGCTGAGAAATTGGTACTGAATCCGAAAATCGTATAACTAACTGATTTTTTCAAATGGCAACTCCATTTTTCCTCAAAACCATTAAAATCTAGGCCAAAAAGTAAGAGTTTATGCTTATAAAACTAAGTTTTTATATACACTTGGGAAAATTAAAATTTCCGTGTAGCTATTAGTGATATATGAATTATTAGTAGGCTTTTTTGAAAGAACCGACAAGAAACGTATATACATTACTTTACTTTCTTAACCATTTATGTAGAATATGATATGGTTATAAAAAAGTATGTGAAACCTTTCCATTGCGATATCCGGATAGACCAAAGCATACTCATAACACCATGACGCAGATCATTTCCTGGCAATCTACCTTTGTTGTTAGCGGTGCAGCATTGACAATATTTATTATTCGACCCCAAATAAAATAAGCTAAGGAGTGATATCGGGAGAACCTGGGGGCCGTCGAAGAGGTCCACTATTCTCTATCTATCTTCAAAATGATTGTCTAAAAAGTTATTCACAGGTGCAATATGATGAGGTCGTGTTGAGACCACAGCTGATTCTAAGTCAACTCTAATGGATGTAAACCATTTTCTAAAATTTTGAGATATCTCTCACCTAAAAATAATGTGCGGATTAGTATCACTCTAGTAATGTGTTTGACTATTCCATAAATTTAGCCTCATTCGACCAAATCATTTTGTGTAAAAAATGTTCGTCTTCCTGAATTTTTATTTCGGTAGAACCGGAAGTTGTAGATAATTGAAATTATTCTAACTCAAACCCGCTCCTCGAAAATCCCCTGTATACTAATTTTTAGGTAAATACTCCTAATAGTTTCTGATATACATACCGACTCAGCTCATTGTGGTATACCCTGACATTAAATATAAAATTAACCATAACTTGAAAACCATCGGTCATCGGACTTTGCGGCCATGAAGACATTTGTTCATTTCGTTGAAATCTACAAAATAGGAAAATTTCAGCCAAATCCACCGGGGGCCACTTTCCATAAAGAATGTGCGGGGTCCTTTTCTTGGAAATATTGGTCACACCGCCACTTAATGTTGTCTACCTATTTTGTGAACAGAAAACAACTTTATTTGAAAATATGTTAACGACGTACAGAATTACAATTTCTGACGACTGACGTGGTTGAGAATTGTCACAAGACTAAATTTCTAAGGAACTTTTTTCGATTAGGTACCTTCCTCGGCCAACCTATATTTTTACAAATTCAATTAATAGAAACATTCAAGGAACGTGATTTTCAGGACAAACATCTTAATAACCCTGGAAGTGACGTATGACCACCCCAACTGGGTGAAGAAAATACACTTATTCGCAAAAAGGTGTAATTACAGAACAATCAAATATTAATGAGGGTTTAGAAGGAAGGTGTAAATTAAGAATAAGAAACACTTCAGTTAGATACGAGTAGTAACTTTTGAAAATGCCAGATAAGATTTTGGCAAAACGTCAAGAATTTAGCTGAATTCAGGAGAGGAACGAAGTACATCCGTTAGCTATTTTAATTCAGTTGGCATTATCAACTACTTGTCAGATAATGGACTGAGAGTTGCTGTGTGCGCGTTCTGTATTTATATGCCTTTGTCGGAGGTTGTACCGACGCTAATTGGTCGAAGTTGGCTCCTCCCCCTCCGCTGTCGTTTGGGTCACATGCCTAGTCGTCAGGTCCGTTGAGTGTGTTGCGGGCTCGGTTTCGCAATATTTGATTATTGTTTTCCAAGTATTGGAGAGGTGCAGGACGTCATCTCTTCGGTTTACTTATCCGGCTTTTTCGATTTCAGGTGCTTCTTGTGCCACCCTTGTTTTATAATTGGTTGTGTTAGCTATTTGTTCGCAGCTGTCAAAATTAATTTTGTGGCAAGTGTGTAGTTGGTGTTGAAATAGAGCAGACGTTGTTTGTTTCTGACCGATAGTTTGTGCTCTTCTAATTTACCAGAAATTCTACTAATTGTTTGGCCGACATACCTTTTGTCACAGGTTTTACACACAATGCTGTATACAGTGTTTACTATAATCAGGGTGTATACTATACACCTTGATTTTAGGTTTTGGATTTTGTTATGTTGTCTTTGTTGTGTTTGATTGCATGGTGTGTATATTCATTTTGTTGAAGAACAGCCGTAACCTTCTTCAGTTCTGGCACTTTGTGCTTGTCGTCAGTGAGCTTTAGTGACCTCGGAATTATTGCATTGGCAACTCCTTGTATTTGCGAGAGTGATGAGAATCTGCATTCAGATATCTATTAGTGAGTGTTGGTTTTCTGAACAGAACGCGGACACAGCAAATCTAAATCTATATATATATATATATATATATATATATATATATATATATATACAGGGTGAGTTTTTTTTGATGATCAGTATGGGGATCTCGGAAACTAGCGGAGATAGAGCAATGGTTAAACTGGGAAAGATTTTCAGTTTTACTGGCCCAATTTAATGACACTTTGGGATTTTGTAAAAAGTCATGGCTTAGTAGATTGAAAAAACGAAATTCTGTCGATTTAGTCAAACCCCTCTAGCTCCTTTGTTTTTGATTTTATAAAAAAAGTGTAATTATCAAAATTGAAGGGAATTGTATCCCGAATATGAGTGTCATGTCCTCGTTTGCGTCACAGCTCTTGTTTTTGAGATATGACACAAACTTTTTTTTTTGAAGGGAAACCATAGTTGGCTATGACCTCAAAAAATCGGACATTTTTAGAGCTTTTCAACGATATAATACTGGATATAGTTATTCATAAAAATAACGGAGTTATGGATGCTTTTCTCTCTCTTATTTTCACTTTTAACGTAGTTAGTCAATAGATTGATTTATTAATAACTATTCCAAAAAAACATTGAACGATTTTTTTAATAGGTATATCAGATATAACGAAAAAACTAAATAAGTATGTACTTACTAAAAACTTAAGAAATTAAAGTACATAATAATGGTTACAATTTATGTTCGAAAAGTCCAGCATTGTTATTTAGACAAAAATTGCATCTTTTTAAGATTGACATTACCGCTTTCCTCACAGACCGCCTATCAATTTCTTTAATTGCTTGTAATACCGCCTCCCTTAGGTCACCAACTGTCTCATACTTTCTTTTGTATACTTTGTTTTTTAGCGCACCCCATAAATAGAAGTCTATAACTGCCAAATCGGGAGACCGGGGTAGCCATTCGCGTGGGCCATTTCTTCCTATCCAAGAGTTTGGATAGATATGATCTAAGTGTTGTCTTACTAATAACGAGTTATGAGCAGGTGCTCCATCATGTTGGAACCACTCAATTTCTAAACGAGTTCTCAAATCCAAATTATGCAACATGTCTTGAAACGTGTATTGCAAGAAATGCAAGTAGCGCTCCCCAGTAAATGATTCGTCATAGATAAAAGGCCTCAGAATAGTAGACCCTATGATGCTACACCAAACATTAAAACCAAATTTTATCTGGGGTCGTCTTTGTTCTACATGGAAAGGGTTTTCTTTAGCCCAGATATGCTCATTGTGTCTATTGAACATACCGCAGTTAGTAAATCTAGTTTCATCTGACTATAACACCTTTAATGGAAACTGTAGATTGTCAAGTCACATGTCTCTAAACCATGTACAAAACAAAATACGTCGATGTTTGTCACCAGCATGCAAAGTTTGAGAAACTGAAAGAACTTGTGCGCTTTCAGTCCCTTAACTACAGTTCGTTGAGATGTGCCAGCTTCTGCCGCAATCTCACGAGTAGATGTAGATGGATTTTGATTTACCATTTGTGCTGCTTCGTTAATTTGATTACGTTCCTTTGGTGGTTTAGTAAAAGATCCATATCTGCGTAAACTATCGTAAAGCCTCTTAAATGTAGATAGAGCAGGTTGACGACGATTAAAATATCTATGAAAGTATTCCTCAGCTGCACGAACTGAATTTTTATGGCATGCGATATAACATTCCACCATATTCAGTTTTTCCTCGTTGGAATATTCCATTTTATCACGAAAACTTGTCAATATCGACTGTCAGTTCAGCACTACTAATGGAATTACTCTCAAATGAGGAAACGTCAAAGTGAAAACAATCTTTTTCATGGATACCTACGCTAAAAGTGAAAATAAGAGAGAAAAGCATCCATAATTCCGTTATTTTTATGAATATCCAACTATGGTTTCCATTCAAAAATAGATAAGTGTGTGTCATATCTCGAAAACGAGAGCTGTCACGCAAACGAGGACATGACAATCATATTCGGGATACAATTCCCTTCAATTTTGATATTTACACTTTTTTTATAAAATCAAAAACAAAGTAGCTGGAGAGATTTGACTAAATCGACAGAATTTCGTTTTTTCAAAATATCTAGTAAGCCATGACTTTTTACAAAAATCCGAAAGTGTCATTAAATTGGGCCATTAAAATCTTTCCCAATTTAACCATTGCTCTATCTCCTCTAGTTTCCGAGATCCCCATACTGATCATCAAAAAAAAAAAAAAAACTCAGCCTGTATATATCATACTCTTTATATGTAACTAGTTGTAACTAGTTTTATTTGAGCGTAAACTATTAACATTTCTTTTCGGATTTTTAACAGCATAACAAGCCCAAGAGATTCAAAGTAAATTAACCGAATCCCGAATCACCGATAGTCTCCTGTGCAATTTGTGATATTCGGGACTTTATTCGTCCTCACGATTATCCCATTAAGTCAGATCAGAGAGTGACGAGGGAGCTAAACAACCATTTGTTTCTTTACGTTGTGCACCACTCGCAATTTTCCTATAATCCCTAATGACCAAATATCCTGACAAGGCCTAATGCTTTGTCTTTTTGTCACGACCATCGGATGCTGATTAATTGCTTACACCTTATCTGCCTAAAACGATTAGTTACGAGATATGCCCATATCAAAATGAACAATTGCCATCATCTGCGTCTCATAAATGAGTGGCGTTTATGGACTAAATCATTGGAATTGGTACAGTGACATTATAAGCCTCTAACCATATATTCAAATTTATATCCGGGGAAAATTAATTGTTGTTGAATTGACTCAATAGTTGTTAATTGTTATCTATATACAATACGGTTAGGTTCCATTTTCTCCTCTGTCACTCAATCAATTTGCTTTATTTTTGTTTTGTTTTTTTATTATTTTTATTTATTCAAAAATATCATCACAAACATAAAACAATCCAAAATAATCCCATTAAGTGCCTCCTACCCTTTTTTTACCTGAAATTTCGTGGGGCAATTATTTTTTCGTTGGCCAGATCCAATGTATTAGTCATTTACAAGTTGTGTTTCAGTGTGAGAAGTTTAATAAACTGAAGTTTCAAAGTATGTTTGTGAGAAAAAGACTAAACAGGTAAGTAACATTTGTTTTGTTTTTTTTCTCATCCTTGAAAAAGCCCCTTATAACTGTGGGCGAAACGTCGGAAAACTCTGTTTATATGTTGGTTCAGATATATAAATAAATTAATTCGAAAAAATGACGCCCACTAGATCCGTAAAAAACAGAATCAGCTAAATCAAGCTTTGTTCATTTAATATTTTATTATTGCAGAAGATTTTTAATTTCCTCGATTGCCATTTCGCTGTCACTGCAAATTGAAAAAAATCCAACACATTCAATTATAATAAAAGTATTATTTGTTGAATATTCATAATGTAAAAACATTATTTCAATTTTTTAAATGTAGCAGTATTGCAGTTCGCATTGGGAACACGTTACGCACAAATTCAATTACCGCTCTGACATATCCGACAATTCCATCACCATCGTCATATCTCACTGCAATTGATGGGTGAATTTTGATTAATTCCGAACCTGCAGCTGACCGTTGACGCGATGACGGTCTCTGGTCTCGTTGCGTATCTGTGTGTCGATGCAGGCGATCATCAACAGTGAAATTACCTGCCTCCACATTCCCTGAAGCTGTTACCAAATGCAGTCAGGCCAAGCCAGCCGGCCGCCCATGCTCTCCATCGGCTGACCGGCCAGCCAGTCAGCCAGCACATCCATTTATATGTCAAACATTCTCTGAGGTAACGAAGGCACGAAAGGCATGTGATTACCCGACCATTTGTTTCCATCAGAATATTCGCATTATACGGTCAGGTGAATGGTTTATTTTCGAAACTGAATCACGACATAATGAGAAATGTGCACAGAAAACATCTGTATTCCTATCGCATTTGAATTTCAAGATTTGCGTTATACGTCTTGTCACGGTTGTATCGTTCATTGTATGTGCGTAGAATTAAACAAAAAGGCAGAGGCGTTTTCAGGGAATATGTTCTGGAATGACTGCAAGTACGTGTGAGTTACAATGAAACAATAGTATACCAGTCAATAGAGATTTTTAGGTGACATAAAATTCAACAGCAAACCGCATAAGCCATCACGTAAATAATAGTTTTTAAGTCATAACTGACATAGTTTTAACAACAAACTCGTAGAAGTAATTTATTTCAGCCTTAAAAACCCCAAAAATATGTGATATTTTCGTTTTTTGCTGATAGTGTAAAAAGTAATGATCTGGTTATAACGCTGTCAACAGAAAAAATTGTAGATAATGAGAAAATCTTCAAAATGAATGTTTATAAATTTTGATAGCAGCATTTTTCATAACGAAAAGCTGGAAAAAACTATGCAAAGTGAGTGATTTAAAAAAATCAATAACTTGGTTGTAATAACAGTTGGAATCTTAATCAGCCTCCTAGTGATAGCTTATAACGTTTAGATTAATAATAGTTTAGATTAATAATAATATAATAACGCTGAAGATCGATATTTTACATTAAGTAGAAATGCAATTTAAATAATTTGTAGAAATATTTTGCAGAATGTATCGTATTAACCATGAAAGTTGGATAGCGATATGCAAAATATATTTTGATAGCTTATAAAATGCACTTCACATCGTATATCTTGGATTTTTGTCATAGTGCTGTAAAATGTTGCTTTTGAAATCTGGCTTAAACAACCGACACTCCGATGTCTTGACAGTGGCGGATCCAGTCAGTGGAAAAAAAGTCATTTAATTAATATGCAGGTAAACATTAACTTAATAAACCAATGGAAATATAGGCCATATGGGCATGTAATAGTTGCGTAAATAAAAACTTAATACACTGCTGAGGAAAAACGTCAATTGAGCTTTGAAGTGTTTAATTAGTACAAGCGGTAATGGGGAATTTAAGTATACAACATTATTGCAACTAATAAAATCGAGTCATATTCAAACACGGAAATGACAGATATGCACTTTATATATAGTCGTGCGGCTGGAAATGTATCAGAAGCAAGGTGTCTGTATGCGGAAGCATACCCTTAAATTTTCTATCTTCTGTATATTATACCGTGGACAAGAGTCTGGCAATCAACTCTTCTTGTAACCAGGTTTTCCGAGGCCTTCCGCTTTTACGTTTTCCTAGTGGAGTCCACTGCCAATTTTTTTTCAGCCATCTTCTTTGACTTATTCGGATCAAGTGTCTATACCACGTCAACCTTTTTCCCTCCAGCCTGTCTAATATGTCGTCATGATTATTTGCTTAATGATCTCATTAGAAACCTGTTGAAGCCGAGATATTCTGCAACTCCGTCGAAGAGCATCCATTTCCAAGGCTTGGAGTCACATGACATATCTTTTTTTTTGAGATATATGTTTCAAAGCCATATTGTGTAATACCTTTCACTATTCTTATCCTTATTCTCTTTGACCACTATATTCCCTTTAGCTGTTGTATTGATTGATTAGTCACTATATTCCCTTTAGCTGTTGTATTGAGTCTTACTGATTAGTGTTTCAAGGACTGTTCACATCGTTGTATTTTACTACCGTCACTGTCTAAATCTTCTGTGTCTTCCCCTATCGCAAAGTATTCTATCTTTTCTACATTTATTTCAACTCCCCAGGCTTCATACTCTTCCGGAAAGTTTGACATTTTTTAACCAATTTCGACGTGGATTATAAAGACAAGAGTGCTTCGATCAAGCTTCTTCTACATTTGGAGATTGAAGCTACATTAGGCGTTAGTTCTATCAGCATTCCTAAAATATTATCTACATGATTATTTAGCTGAGCAAAAGGTTTGGATCCCACCTAATTAGTTTAAATCAATATGTCGATTGGTGCAAACAAATACTCAGGAAACACATGAAAAGAAACATATAAGGTTGTAGCAGGTTAAGAATCATGTATCTATGTCAGTGGCGGATCAAGCCAAGGGGCGTTCGCCACCGTGAATCTTGGTAAAAATGAAAAAAAGACGGTAGACTAATAAAGCGAAACAGTTAAGTAGGCAGGAAAGCAATAACATACTAAATGGAAGAGTTTAGTTGTACGTAATAGCATTTGCTAACCAGTTTTATTATCATTTTCCATTTTACCCCCCCTCTCTTCCTCAAGACATTCCTAGATGCGCCTCTAATCTGTATAAATGAGCGTGAAATAAAACAGTAATCCGTATGGGTCTTCCAAGACTAGCAGAATCCCACAAAAATTGTTCGCACTCGATGCTGTTAGAACCAAATGGTCATCTGTTTTTTTTTCGAAAATACTGGTTATATGATACATTTACAGGAACAGATCATTCTTTATCAATACCATCTTACACATCTGGTCTAACAAATGACTATTTCAACGCTCAAAATTCCCGAACGTCAAAAGTAAATTATGTGGACAACAATTTTCGTCATCAGAGACAAATGCTATAACAAAGGTGTAGATCATGAAAGAGAATGTTTTTAAAAACAAAAAAGCAATTATTGCTATTTGCTTTTATATTTAGGCTTGATATCTCAATAATTAGTGGCTCTTGTATTGGATTTAATTTTATTTTTCCTATATGCGTTAACTTTGATATATTACCTTACATGCTGCTCAAGTTTCCGCATTCCACTGATAGCGATAGAATACACAAATTAGTATATCAAGGTTCAGTACCTGGTGTTTCGAGCCACATGCCATACGCACACATAAGCATTGGAATTAATGCCATATTAGGTTACATAAATCTAAGTGAGAACTTTGATTTACTTGGACAAGTTTGCAAGGAACTCGGCTAGCTAGAAAACGTGTTCGGTGGCATTATCAACTGTCAGCATTATTTAAAAAACATTTTTTTAAATATTGTACAGATTCGTAAATCAAGTTAGAGATTTTCTTACAATTTAGTGTAATTGACGGATTTAGGTTTTGAAAACAAAACTGTTTGTAACAATTGGAAAGATAATGTGTAAGTTTTGTATCAAATATTTTAAATCCAATTGGGTGAGAGTAAGATCTTTAAACGTCTTGCTAAATTCTTGTTCTCACGAATCAAGTTTAGTTGACTGCTTTTAGCAGATCAACAAAAGCTGCATACAACTTGAATTATTCACATTTTGCATTATCGAATTGATCAACAGTTTTAATTTAGAACTCGTGTAAAATACAGTTGTGCTCCAATGCGTGAAGATGGTTCCAGTTTTATTACAAGAATTAAAAATTATTTTATCTAATTTGAACAAGAGTAGTGAGAAAAGTCGTTTTCATGTTAGACAGTGGATTTGTAAGACAAGGTATATTATGAGTATCAGGAAACTTGCGGAAAGAGTTAGCATTAGAGGATAAATACAGTACAGAAATCACTTATGAGTGTCTGAAAAATATATATCAAAAGCTTCTTGCGAACATAGGGACGAGTTTCTAACAAAAAAGGAACAACATATTTGAAAAATGTAATTTGTAGAGGCATACGAATAAAAAAAATCAAAAGTTGTGTGAAAATATAGATTGTGTTTATATATATATATATATATATATATATATATATATATATATATATATATAGACCAAACTTGTAAATTTTATTTTGGGAAGGCAGCAATGAATAACGTATTCCTCTTTATCTTTATTGACTCGAGCTTTCGATAATAATTTTTATCTTCATCGGGAGCACTACAAAATATGACCTGTTATACACTAATATCCGACAGAAAGTACACTACTTACAAAGATGTGAGATATTCATGTCAGATGTTCTAATATGGTGTATAGTGACTAATAATTGTATAATGGCGAAATCCCGGGGAGATGTTAAGATTTATAAAACAGAATCACATTCAACATTTTACACAAACTTATTAAAAACTAGTAAAAATTAAACTATTGTTCAAAACTTTTTAAAAATTAATAAAAGGAAATGCATCCTATCAGTCTACAATCTAAGGTGAGCGATTAAGACAAAATTTAGGTTATACCGCCAAACAGAAACACGTCACTGTCAATCAGCTTGACAATGTCAAGTTCTATGAAACAAGTCAGTGTCTCGTGTGACAGTTATCACGGTACAAAGAAATTACAAAACTGCTCTACAACATTTAACATTATGACACTGGGGAAACACAAATTTGAAATCAATAACCTTTTAGTTGCTGTGTGGAAATTAAAATGAATTTAAACCACCATTAGAAATTTTCACTTCTACTGTTCTGTAAACTCATTTTTGGGTCTTTTTTGTTATTTTTTTTCCTTTTTCTAATAGGTAGGCATAAATGGCACTGAGCTTATCTATGTCTTTTTTGGAGTTCAATGTGCTACCCTCTTGAAAAATGTAAACCATTTCCAAAAACTTCCTTTTCCTATTTGAATTCTCCACTTCCAGAACCTCCACTCGTTCATAATCCATCTGGTGTCCTGTATTATTTTCATGTGTTGCCAAAGCACAAGATTGGATGTTCCGTCTTGAATCACTTTTGTGTGAGGTTAATCTCTTGCTGAGGGTACGGCTGGTCTCCCCGATGTATACTGTTTGGCAGTTTGTGCATGGGATACTGTACACCACATTGCTAAGTTTGAGTTTGGGTGTCTTGTCTTTGGTCTTTGTGTACACTTCCCTGGACACTTTTATGTTTTTGGTGGCTACTCTGAATTCAGTTGGATCAATCAGTGACTTAAGTCTGTTAGTGAGGGTTTCTTGATAAGGTAGCACTATCGTCTTTTTGGGGTTGATATTGTCCTGTTGTATGTCTGGATCATTAATCTGCCTGGTTGGGTTTTCCTCTTGTGAATCTCTCCTTATGGGTGTGTTGAAGATAAGTTTCTTGAGTAACCTTCTCGGGTAACCATTCTCCATCATCAGTTTAACCAAAATTTGTAGGTTCTTATGTATGAGCGTGTGATGTGTAACTCTTGTGATTCTCGTTTTCATGTTTGTGACAACATTCAACTTCATTTTCAATGGGTGGTACGATTTGAAGTTAATGTATCTACCTGCACATGTTGGTTTTCTATACCATTCTGTTTTGATAGAGTTTTCTTCTCTTATGACTTTCATGTCCAAAAAGGGGACAGCACTGTCTGTTTCTTCCTCCACTGTAAATTGTAGCCGTGGATGAAAGCTGTTAAAAATATCCAATACAGTATTACTGGAGCCTGTTGGTATTGCAAGGATGAGGTCATCTACATATTTTTTGCAGAGTGGAACTGGAAAGGGTAGCTTTGGGATGCTGATATGTAATAGCTTATCCATCACCAACTGAGCTAATATGGGAGATAAAATTGAGCCCATTGGGGTACCTCTGAGTTGTTTGTAGAAAACTCCATTGGCACTGAAATAAGTGGATGAAAATGTTAACTCAATCAGTTTCTTCATTTCCCTTTTAGGCATTGTACAATGTTCTTGGATTCTTGTCCATTGGTCCTCTATCACATCCAGCACCATCTCTACCTCTATATTGGTGAACAAAGACACAACATCCAGGCTGATTAATTTATAGTTAGATGGAAGTTGGAGGTCCTGTATGAATTGCGCAAACTCAAAGGAATCTCTGATGTAAAACTCGTTGTTGGAATTGTATGCTTGTTTCAATATTTCATCTAGATGTTTGCACAATCGTGTTGTGGGACTACTGGTGGAAGCAACTATTGGGCGTAAGGCCAAGTTTGGTTTGTGGACTTTTGGTAACCCATAGTATTTGGGGCACACACTATCATAAGTCATCAGGGATTTAGTTGTAGTTGATGTGAAGTAACCTTTTTTTCCCATTTCACTGATTGTTTTGTTCACTTTTTGTTCTATTGTACTGGTGGGGTCTCTTGGGATGATTTTATAGACTTCATCATCTTGCAACAATTGGTTAGTTAACATATTGTAATCCTGTTTTTCCATCAACACTGATGTTCCACCTTTGTCTGCCATAGTGAGAATTAGATCTGGATTGTCTTTCATATACCTTTTTGTTAAATTATGATGTTTTCTGAAAATGTTATTGTTATTATGTTTGGAGTCTTGTGTGAAATTGGTAATAATGTTAGTGGCCTTGGCTCTGTGAATGTTCTTTGAGTTTTCATCCATGTTGCTGTTGATCGACTCCATTTCTGCAATAAGCCTTGGTATTGACAACTCTTCTGTTGTAGGTTGTAGGCTGAATTTTGGGCCCAAAGACATGTACTTTTTTTATCTTGTGCTTTGGCAACACATGAAAATAATACAGGACACCAGATGGATTATGAACGAGTGGAGGTTCTGGAAGTGGAGAATTCAAATAGGAAAAGGAAGTTTTTGGAAATGGTTCACATTTTTCAAGAGGGTAGCACATTGAACTCCAAAAAAGACATAGATAAGCTCAGTGCCATTTATGCCTACCTATTAGAAAAAGGAAAAAAAATAACAAAAAAGACCCAAAAATGAGTTTACAGAACAGTAGAAGTGAAAATTTCTAATGGTGGTTTAAATTCATTTTAATTTCCACACAGCAACTAAAAGGTTATTGATTTCAAATTTGTGTTTCCCCAGTGTCATAATGTTAAATGTTGTAGAGCAGTTTTGTAATTTCTTTGTACCGTGATAACTGTCACACGAGACACTGACTTGTTTCATAGAACTTGACATTGTCAAGCTGATTGACAGTGACGTGTTTCTGTTTGGCGGTATAACCTAAATTTTGTCTTAATCGCTCACCTTAGATTGTAGACTGATAGGATGCATTTCCTTTTATTAATTTTTAAAAAGTTTTGAACAATAGTTTAATTTTTACTAGTTTTTAATAAGTTTGTGTAAAATGTTGAATGTGATTCTGTTTTATAAATCTTAACATCTCCCCGGGATTTCGCCATTATACAATTATTAGTCACTATACACCATATTAGAACATCTGACATGAATATCTCACATCTTTGTAAGTAGTGTACTTTCTGTCGGATATTAGTGTATAACAGGTCATATTTTGTAGTGCTCCCGATGAAGATAAAAATTATTATCGAAAGCTCGAGTCAATAAAGATAAAGAGGAATACGTTATTCATTGCTGCCTTCCCAAAATAAAATTTACAAGTTTGGTCTATATTAGTCAGCAAGGACAAGCCTTTTGGTTTATATATATATATATATGTGATATACCAAAGGTTCCACTTCATTTCCAGTGTTCTGTGACACAAAGTACTCGATTGTTTGATTATTCTGTGTTTAAGATAATATAATAATACTTCATCGTTCTGTAAATTTACTGCTAAATAATGGCTGTGTCGCATATGCACAAAAAAATTGTATCTGGTGGGAACAAGGACCCCGCGTCGGGGTTTGATTATTCTGTGGTGTTACGACTGTTATTTTTTTTTTTCAATTTTCCACTTTTGATATTTTTAGCATTTGATCTTTTTCACATATTAAGAATGTTGTTCTTGGCATTTATGGGATGTTCGACATTTTACACATTTTTGATTTTTGTAACACTTTGGAATATTAACATTTTTGACAGATTGATATTTTCGTATTTTTTGAAATTTCTGATATCTTTCACATGTTTTTGACTTTCATGGCATTTTTACGTTTCTGCCATTTTTCACATTTTTAATATTTATGCTATTTTTGACGTGTTGACATTTTTGTCATTTTAAAATTCTTGTGATGTTTGGTATATCTCACATTCTTAACAATTTGAGACCAATAACTTATATAGGAATGACCAGTACACAGAAGCATATAGAGTGTGGATGCAATATAGAGTGAATTAGTTACATTTATAGAAAGTGATCCAAACAATAAAACAAATAAAAAAGTTAAAACATATTTGGAAAATATACACAAAGAATAAAAATTAGAGAGGGAGAAAAGAGAGAGAGAGAGAGAGAGAGAGAGAGAGAGAGAGAGAGAGAGAGAGATAAGAATACGCTAAAATTTTCAATTGAATTATACCTTAATTAAATCAGATAAAAAAAGATATGTTTGTAAATACTGATTGATTGCACAAGGTTTCTAAACTGTTTTAATTTTAAGTCAGCTGAAGTCGGTTCTTTTTTAAATATAAATTATTCGTTTAACCACTGTTCTTTAACAGTTCTAACTTCATTTTTATTTTATTCTGTATTGGCTTGAATTTGACAATGACCTGTTACGCAGAATACGCAAAATATACAATATCGTTAACTCAAACAAGCTTTTTGAATAATTATATTCGTACGCAAAAGACATTTACTAATTCCCCTAGCCTGAAAGTATTAGGTAGCTAAATAAATCGTATCGAGGCATAATACCGATACTTCAAATCAAAGAGATAAAATCACTGACCTTTGCTACAAAACCTTTCATTCCGCTGAAATCGATCTGTCATCCTCCCACACGTAGTTTTGTGAAATCGCAGTTAGATATTCGAAAATTCGTTCCTGTGTGCTGACTATACGGAATCGACCTCATGCAATTCAGATCTTATCGATACATTCATATTCAAACGTCAATTGATGGCAGCGTGAGTGTTTGACGGTTGTATATGTGGTGATAAATGATGTGCTGCTGCTGTCGTTACATCTCTCTGTGCTCCAGAGGAGTTTCCTATTAGGAATTATTAGGAAGCTCTGATATTTACATATGAGGGCAAATATAGGAACATAGTTAAACACAATTCCGCTTTGTAGGTGTATATTGATAATTTGTGATGTAATATATTTGCCCTTGGAATATTGGATTTGGTTACGTTTCTGTATTGGAATATAATGTATCCTACATACGGAGGAGTTTGTTTTAAAAAACTTATAACCTGTGACTATTGAAACTGTTACCAACGTCTGTAGGTACTAACTAACCGATTAAATGACATGCTGCAAATTGAACAACATTTGTTATAATTGTTGCATAGATCTTCTTCATCTTCAACTTGATACAAGTGTATACAGGGTATAATACAATGAAATGCTGATATTTTGGCAGTTGGTAGTATTGGTCAAAATGAACTAAAAAGCATTAACAATTATGAGTCTATCTTATACAGGGTGAGTTTTTTTTGATGATCACTATGGGGGTCTCGGAAACTAACGGAGATAGAGCAGTGGTTAAATTGGGAAAGATTTGCAGTTTTATTGGCCCAATTTAATGACAATTTCGGATTTTTGTAAGAAGTCATGGCTTACTAGATATTTTGAAAAAACGAAATTCTGTCGATTTAGTCAAATCCCTCTAGCTCCTTGGTTTTTGATTTTATAAAGTGTGAATACCAAAACTGAAGGGAATTGTATTCCGAATATGATTGACCTGTCCTCGTTTGCGTGACAGCTCTCGTTTTCGAGATATGACACAAACTTATCTTTTGTTGAATGGAAACCATAGTTGGTTATGACCTCAAAAAATCGGACATTGTTAGAGCTTTTCAACGATATAATACTCGATATAGTTATTCATAAAAATAACGGAGTTATGGATGCTTTTCTCTTATTTTCATTTTTAACGTAGGTAGCCATGGAAAAGATGTTTTCACTTTGAGGTTTCCTCACTTTAGAGTAATTCCATTAGTAGTACTGAACTGACAGTCGGTACTGACAAATTTTCGTGATATAATGGAATATTGTAATGAAGAAAAACTGAATATGGTGGAATGTTATATCACATGCCATAAAAATTCAGTTCGTGCAGCTGAGGAATACTTTCATAGATATTTTAATCGTCGTCAACCTGCTCTATGTACATTTAAGAGGCTTTACGATAGTTTACGCAGGTATGGATCTGTTACTAAACCACCAAAGGAACGTAATCAAATTAACGAAGCAGCACAAATAAATGTTTTGGCAATGGTAAATCAAAATCCATCTACATCAATTCGTGAGATTGCAGCAGAAGCTGGCACATCTCAACGAACTGTTGTTAAGGTACTGAAAGCGCACAAGTTCCACCCGTACAAATTTCAGTTTCTCAAACTTTGCATGCTGGTGACGAATATCGACATATTTTGTTTTCTACATGGTTTAAAGACATGTGCCTTGACAATCCACAGTTTCCGTTAAAGGTGTTATGGTCAGATGAAACTAGATTTACTAATTGCGGTATGTTCAATAGACACAATGAGCATATCTGGGCTAAAGAAAACCCTTTCCATGTAAAACAAAGACGACCCCAGATAAAATTTGGTTTTAATGTTTGGTGTGGTATCATAGGGTTTACTATTCTGGGGCCTTTTATCTATGACGAATCAATTACTGGGGAGCGCTATTTGCATTTCTTGCAATACACCTTTCAAGACATGTTGCATAATTTGAATTTGAGAACTCGTTTAGAAATTCAGTGGTTCCAACATGATGGAGCACCTGCTCATAACTCATTATTAGTAAGACAACACTTAGATAATATCTATCCAAACTCTTGGATAGGAAGAAATGACCCACGCGAATGGTCACCCCGGTCTCCCGATTTTGCAGTTATAGACTTCTATTTATAGGGTGCGCCAAAAAACAAAGTATACTAAAGAAAGTATGAGACAGTTGGTGACCTAAGGGAGGCGGTATTACAAGCAATTAGAGAAATTGATAGGCGGTCTGTGAGGAAAGCGGTAATGTCAATCTTAAAAAGATGCAATTTTTGTCTAAATAATAATGATGGGCTTTTCGAACATAAATTGTAACCATTATGATGCACTTTAATTTCTTAAGTTTTTAGTAAGTACCTACATATTGAGTTTTTTCGTTATATCTGATATACCTCATAAACAAATCGTTCAATGTTGTTTGGAATTGTTATTAATAAATCAATCTATTTCATGGCTAACTACGTTAAAAGTGAAAGTGAGAGAGAAAAGCATCCATAACTCAGTTATTTTTATAAATAACTATATCGAGTATTATATCGTTGAAAAGCTCTAAAAATATCCGATTTTTTGAGGCCATATCCAACTATGGTTTCCATTTAAAAAAAGATAATTTTGTGTTATATCTCGAAAACCAGAGCTGTCACGCAAACGAGGACATGGCAATAATATTCGGGATACAATTTTGATATTTACACTTTTTTTATAAAATCAAAAACAAAGGAGCTAGAGGGCTTTGACTAAATCGACAGAATTTCGTTTTTTCAAAATATCTAGTAAGTCATGACTTTTTACAAAAATCCGAAAGTGTCATTAAATTGGGCCAGTAAAACTGCAAATTTTTCCCAATTTAACCATTGCTCTATCTCCGCTAGTTTCCGAAATCCTCATACTGATCATCAAAAAAAACTCACCCTGTATAGTTAAAAACTATCGGACTATTAAGACTTATGGAATTTCAAAATATCCGGCAACCTTTTACATGTACAGGATAAAAATAGTTCACTAATAAGCGAAATCGTAATATGATAGGAGATCTAAATACACACTTTTAAAGTATTGCAATAGATTCTATGGGCCCAAAATTCACAAATATTCACTTTCACTTCCAACGTCTTTATTTTTATCTAAATAAAAAAATAATCTGTTTTACGAAAACACGCTGCGTCAAAACCAAACTGCCTCGCATAAAGTAGGCGTCGTTATATATAAAATTCCATTGACCGAAGAATCTTTTCGTGTGTCAGTCTAGTTGGTATTCAAAATCGAAATCACTTCAACCTCATCTTTTTGCTCCTTAGTCGAACTTTCGGGATAGCTATTGTTGGTGTCTCTTTTTTATAATCAGCCGTTTTTGTTTCGTAGTAGTTATAGGAACGGTAATTAGAAGGTTTCTTTTTTTTGGGGCATTAAATCAATTTCATAGCAGTATATTGTCGTATTACATAAACAAAAAATGTTGGATTTAATGCTGAATTCAATAAAATTTGCTTAACATTTTCCTTAATAGGAATGGTAAAGAATTTGTTATGTTGTTGGTTTTGTTAAGTAAAGCAAGTTTACTTTACCAAACCAACCCTATTCTGGCTTGACCTCGATATACGGGACACCCTGTAGTTGGTCAATTTTATTCATCACTTAAGTTTCCTAATAAAATCAATAACATTCCTACTTAAGTCCTATCACTATCACCCTGCAATTATTAATTTTCAAAAAAAAAGCAAAAATTGAGATACTTACAATTTATAGTTCAATTCTCAAATGTGACTTACCTGAAAAATAAATAAAACAAAGTGTTAGATATGTAGAAGAAAACGGTAGTTATTAAGATAAGTCCAACACATATTTTTCATGGAACTATTGAGCTTGGAAAATAACAATAAAAAATATAAAAAACATACTTTTTTGGAATATGGAATCATTCCGCAATAATTCCTTTATTACGGTTTACGCTTAATGAATGAAAGAAAATTTAATGCGATGTTTAGTTTAAATATCGCTTCATTTGATAAGAATGATAGGAGTTTTTGTTGACAACCTTGAACATTTTTTGCGTAAACAATAAACTTTTGACATTTTATTTATTCTGATCAGTTCTATCACCTGCCAAAATATCTGTTCTGCATTAAGTAAGCTGTATATGAGCACACTGTTGTAAACGTTTGATAACGCTAGATGTTGAAACTCCAGTTTCGTATGATTTTATATCGTAAATGTTAAATCATTCTTCTTATTAATTATAACAAAATAACGGTTCAACCATCAATAATTTAATTTTTTGGCTTTGAGAAGTTTGTAGGGCACCCAAAAAGGAGATTCAGGGGAACCGGCTATAATTGCGTGTGTGCTTGCTCCGACAGCTCAACTTTAGTCAGTAGTTTTAGACACATTCTAGTTCTTAGGCTATTGCACTAAAAAGTGTCGCTTCCGAACCCCTTTAGGACCGCCCCTTCGGCAATAAATATATTCTTTCTTGAAGACGCGAGATGTAAAGACCGACATTTAGGATTTTCGGGAAAACTAGCACATAGAGGTTCCGAATCTGGAGCCACTCCATGTAATTGCTGTTACCCGTAATTCCTAGGTTAGAATGTCACGATGAAATTCTTTTGTACAAAAGAATGACACCTCGAAGAGAGTATTCAATATCTCTGACAGGTAAAGTTAACCTGAAAATTTCATCGTGACATTGTAACCTAGGAATTACGAGTAACAGCAATTACATGGAGCGGCTCCAGATTCGGAGATTCGGCTATGTGCTAGTTTCCCCGAAAATCCTAAATATCGGTCTTTACATCTCGCTTCTTCAAATTTAACGAAATGTATCAAATATATAAAGAAGTGTTCTAGAGGACATTCAATTGTGGGAACCGCAACTGATGAAGGTTCCCTAACCAGAAGCAATATATATTACATATATTGTCTTGGGTACAAAAGAATGACACCTCGGATAGAGTATTCAGTATCTCTGACAGGTGAAGTTAACCTGAAAATTTCATCATGACATTCTAACCTAGAAATTATGGGTAACAGCAATTACATGGAGTGGCTCCAGATTCGGAACCTCTATGTGCTAGTTTCCCCGAAAATCCTAGATGTCAGTCTTTACATCTCGCTTCTTCAAATTTAACGAAATGTATCAAATACATAAAGAAGTGTTCTAGAGGACATTCAATTGTGGGAAGCGCAACTGATGAAGGTTCCATAACCAGAAACAATAGATATTACATATCTTGCCTTGGGTACAAAAGAATGACACCTCGCAGAGAGTATTCAGTATCTCTGACAGGTGAAGTTAACCTGAAAATTTCATCATGATATTCTAACCTAGAAATTATGGGTAACAGCAATTACATGGAGCGGCTCCAGATTCGGAACCTCTATGTGGTAGTTTCCCGGAAAATCCTAGATGTCGGTCTTTACATCTCGCGACTTCAAATTTAACGAAATGTATCAAATACTTAAAGAAGTGTTCGAGAGGACATTCATTTGTGGGAAGCGCAACTGATGAAGGTTCCCTAATCAGAAACAATATATATTATATATATATTGTCTTGCGTACAAAAGAATGACACCTCGAAGAGAGTATATTCTTTCTTAATGAACTGTTTTTAATTCAGGATTTTATCTCAAAATGTTACATAATAAATGAGTTACTAATAAAAACAAATAAATTCGACATTCAGCTTGATTTCCCTCTTTAAAGTCTCTGGGTGTAATTTAAATTCAAATCTTAATAAACACTTCGTACAACAGCGAGAACATCGCCACGTCTGTCGGTGGGCGTTTCGCAATAACAACCTACAATTTAGATCAACTAAAAGGCAATTAACAGTGAGACGGAGCCTTTACGGCGTTATGGAAACAGTTATAATAATACGTCCTAAAACACGGCGTTGTAAACGATTGTAACTAACAAGTCCGAAAATAACGGCCATAGCAAAACTAAATGTTATCACTGTTAAACACGGATTCAGTTAAGTAATATCACAGAACTTGTAATTTGGCCAGTCTGCAGCTTGTGAGTGCAAACTGGATAGAATCCGGATATTTCAAGTTTACAATTTTATTGAGTGCCTTGGAGGATAATGACTAAATCAGCAAAAGTAAAACGATCTTTATATGTTTATAATTCGTATACTTTAAATTTCATAAATAAATAATAACTTAAGTACTGTCAACCTTCCAAAAATAGTTAGTTCTATATTATCAATATACAACTGGTGGTTCCTTATCCCCTGATCCATTTAAATCGGTCCATCCTGCTTCCCGAATAAATGATCTAAGAAAAGTCGTTTATTATTTTGTCTTTCCAACAAATCACACATCATAATTATTACTGAAATGAAAAAAGTGTTTTTCTTATAGCTCGTTTACATTTGCCCCAACCAGTGCTGCTCGCGCTGCAGGCAGGCTGCCGGAATTATTGCCGAAATAGAGTCTACATTATCCCGAAATGGACCGGGAAGTTGGCAGGTAAGTATAAAGAGCAGTATATAAACACCATACTTCTCCAAATGTTGCGACTGCTATTCACACTGTTTAATGCTTCCCAAAAGACCGGTTTTTGAGCGGCATTCAAAGGACTGACCCGTCATCGATCGTTTATAGTCCAAGTAATTTAAATAAATGCTGAACATAAAGGTGGAAACACATTATCGTCACGTCACGTGAGTTCACATGTTATTACGGTATGTCATGAAACACTCGAAATATCTAATGCAATTTACGCATGCTTTTAAATCAGCTAGAAGTACAGTATGCTCACGTCAATTCACGTGATGTCATGTGACGTAACGTGACCATAGTGCACTTCTAGCTGATTTAAAGGCATGGGTAAATTGTATTGCAGATATTTCGAGTGTTTCGTGACGTGCCGTAATAGCATGTGAACTCACGTGACGTGATGATAATGTGTTTTCACCTAAATTGTTTTCTGGTCTGGCTCCGGCCCGTTCATCGATGGTTTATAGTCCAGGTGATTTAAATATATGCTGGACAAAATTGATATCTGCAAAGATCAATGGATATTCTTTTATTAAACAATAAAAACCTTCAAATAACGCCAAACATTTAGTTTACTGTTTTTTGTGCAAAATCTGATCGTAAAATAGGCTTTGGTATAATGTACATTGTTGAAGAGAACTAAAAAATCGACAAAATGAACTACACTAAGTTTAATTTCCTCATTTTTTAAATAAAATACTTTAAACAAAAGGCAAACAAGGCAATTTTTATACTTCTAAGTTGTTTAGTTTTACTTTTAAACATTTTTAATATTAATAATGTAAATTCTAACACACCCAATCTACGCTGAGAGTTGTAGGTTGAGTAGTTGAATTCTAAATATTAAATACTCTCTTCGAGGTGTCATTCCTTTGTACGCAAAACAATATATATTATATATAAATATAATATATATTGTTTCTGATTATTCAACCTGAGAATTTTATCGTGACATTCTGTCCTAGGAGTTAAGGGAGAACAGCAATTACACGGAACGGCTCCAGATTCGGAACCTCTGTGTACTAATTCTCTTGAAAATCCTAAATCCTCTAAGCAAATGAGACCTTTGTTACGTCACTGTTTGAAATATTGTCAACCGGTAATAACCCCAAGCAGTAGATGTTTTTGATTGTCTGTCTCTTTCTTAAATGACATTTCAGGTTATGTATTTATTTTTATTTCTAATACATATAATATTTCAATACAAGGAAATTAATATTAATTTATATACAATGTTTGGATAGCTTTTACAATTTGTTAGACAGTTACACCAATATGTTTATATTTAAGCTAAATCTACTATATGTAAGTTTCATCTTATCACTTGGTTATGCATATTAAACTATCCTGAGTAGGCATATACCACAAGAATATCAATATTTAAATACTAATATCAATGGGATGATGTCCTCTACTATATTTTTATACAACACCTTATTTTTATCTTTTTAACAACAGCTCCAATTAATTGCTCAAAAGTTTTTCTCTGCATTCTAAATAATTTGAAAAAATGATAATCATTATACCTTAGCAGCCAGGTCTCTGGATACAGTTGTTTTGGAACCAAAAAGGCAGGTTATATATTTATTTAAATTATATGTAAACAAATAACTATACAGGTAAAAAGCCCAGTCTTCATAATTAAAAAATAAGTCACCACAAATATTTAATAATAAATTTCTGTCCATTTTATCAAAATTATCACTTGAACGATAAAATAACCACAGGAGCTACAAAGTTATTTACATACGTGTATATACTTAAACAAGAATAAATAAACATATGATTTTGATGATTTCCGGTTGAAACAAATTGCATTCTAGCGAATCAGTTTCGGTTCTACTTTCAGTGTTCAAAAGGGTTTTGTCAACGTACAACCACTGTCAACCAAGGGCATAACCAAAGTTAGGTAGATCGCTAGAAATCGGCTATTGTTTTGTTGCTGTGCAGATTCCAAAAAAACCCTTGACTACTAAAGCCGGGTTACCCCTTTTGTGTTCCGAAATTATGCAAGTTTCTAAGAATTTTTTAATTTTAAAAATTACTTTTTTGACGCCATTTTCTAGGCTCGTGAGATAGCAAATTTAATTAATTCACAAGCACACAGTAACCAGACTCTTCCCCGCTGTAAACTAAATTATGCAAGATTACACTTATTTTTGTTGTAAAATGAGTTATTGCTAAAATACTGAATTTTATCAGGAAATTGCTCACCTTAATTTAGCAAGTCAAGAGCTATTTATTAAAAAAAATATATTAACCTTATATTGCTTTTCCATAGATGTAATTAGTTATTGCAAAAACTATGCTTTTTGCAATGTGCAAAGCAACAAAAGAAAATGTGTCGATTCTATTCCATAGATCTTGCTGTTACCTGGAATTTTTGTATTCACATATTGCCATTAAAACTTATTGCTCAAGGAACAATATTAGGTTTTAAGATTTTATCAATTTCTTCTTATTACGAAAAACAAAACCTGATTTTTTTAAATATTTTCGATTTTTCCATATAAATCGTTTTAACACGCAAGAAAAACAAGTAAAAAATTTATAGTCTTGTCACGGAAAAAAATTATACCTACTATTTAGGTTAGAAGCAGGGACGTACTACATTTTTTACTATGATTACTATTTTTTTCTCCCAAAATGTTGTATAAAACTTAACATATAATATAATAATGTAACGGCCTTTCACTGCCTTTTCGATATTGTAACAAAAAAGTACAGTGCATCCCATTTTGGTTGGAAATGGACAACAATTTGAACAGTTAAATCAATAATGTAATAAATAATGTCCAAAATTAATTTTAAGATAGATATTTGATTTGTAATACTTGTTCTGTTTGTTATACATAATGAACGATGTATAACTAAATTAGTTGCTTTTAGGTACCTAAATTTCGTGTTTCATGTTATTGAATTATTGTTAACATTATTTTTCTTTGCTGATAAACTCCTATAAAAAAATCTCAAATGGAATTATTTATTTGATTCTCCTTTTAAATGGAAAATACATGGCCTACTAGCAAAAAACTCAGCTTTTTAGTGCTTTTTAGCATTTCTAATAATACCATGTGTATTGTATTATACATTATTTTAAAGGGAAAAAAATAACGAATTCAATGAAATAATAAAATACAGGGTATTCCATTTAAAAATATATAATGTTGTGTAGTATCTTCAAAACCATACTCGGAAAAAAAAAATTGAGTACTCCACTGGATTCTATGCAAAATTTTCTATTAGACGTAGTTCTTAGCGCAAGAGTATTTCTAATAACTTCGTAGATATAGAAGGGGTCCAAAAAGTATAAATTATTAAAATCGCCCTGTATCTTATAAATGGAAACAGTTATGCAAAATCTGATATGGCCATCCTGAGTTTCACAAAAAAGTAGAACAGGTATGTGAAAACCGCAAGACTCTATCTTCAATAACAACCGAGTAACCTGGCAATCTCAACCAAAATGGGATGCACTGTACAGGTCTATATTTGAAAAAATAACGACCATTTATTTTTTTCAACGATACTGTGAAAATATTATTCCTGGAGATAAAAAAAATATTGCGAAATTAAGAGATGTATCGTTACGACTATAGGTTTTTTAATAGTAAATTAACATAATACGGTACAATTTTGGATTTTTGAAACTACCAGAAATATTTTTACTGGTCAAAGTACTTACTCTTAAAGGAAATTTAATACTCTACAAAAGATATTTCTTAACATTTTTCATTAAATTCACTACTTTTATAGTAATTCTTTATTCAGGAATAATTTTGAATTTAATTTCAACTTCGAATAATTTTAATGTTAATAACTTTTTTGTAGAGTATTAAATTTCCTTCAAGAGTAAGTATTTTGATCAATAAAAATATGGATATTTATGATATAACTAAAATCCAAAATCGAGCACTGGCTGAATGTAAACACTCTTTTGACGAGTATCAAGCAGTGGCAGCAACAGTGGCAGTAAGTAACTAGAGAAGTCTAGTGTTCACATTCTCGCACTGCCTGCTTCCATGCCCAATTCCCAGCTCGCTTCGGCATAATCTAAACGAGCCATTACATTTTTACCGCAAACATCGTTTACGTTTATGGCGAAATATAATTTCCAGAAATTTTCTTGCCAACAATAAAAAGAGAATTTTAGAAAAAATTCTTTTAAATATCCGGCAGCAGCTATTCCACAAATTTAATTTCAAAATTTTTGGATTATATTTGTAGATATACGATCTTTGCAGTAAAAGTACAAAAAATTTGCTATTTCAATAATGGTTAATACACCAGTATATAGAGCGAAATAGAAGGCATTCTGGGACATAAAATGTATGTGTCGTTTATATTATCACTAGTAATTATATAAGGGATAACTGATCAGATTTGGTAAATAAAAAAATGCAAAAACCTATTACAATATTAATTGATGAAAAAACATTCACCAAACTACCAAATTTTAATCATTTACTCCTTATTACACCATCTATATTTTACCAACAATATCAAAATTAAATATCTCCTTCTGGGTGTTGCGATTTCTCTGTCAGTGAGTATACAGGGTATTCCATTTCAAACGAGCCACCTTGAATATCTTGGTTATTTTTAAAACTCTTGCAATAAGAAAAAACAAGTCGATTTTTGTTTCGAGGGGGAAATTTTTTGAGGTGAATTAGCGCTTGTGCGCATTCATCATAAACAATCCAATTCAATGACCTTGAGATTTGAGATAGAGAAAATAGGTGTTGTCGTATATCATTGATGATTGCGGACTATACTGTCATAATAAAAAAAATTATTGCAATTTCAGTACCGAATTTACAGTACAATACAAAGCCTCTAAAGCAAATGTTCAAAGTGTCTTCCATTGACTTTCATACAATAGTACAACCTTGACTGAAAGCCGTCTCTGACATGGTTCAGCATGGTCGGTGTTATCTGACGACAATCCGCTATAATTCGTTGGCGTAGGTCGTCCAAATTCTCAGGCTGAGTCATAAAAATAAAAAACCAGGTCATTCCAAATCGAGGTATTGACGAACTGGTGAAGCGTAGTGAGGAGGAGCTCCATCTTGTTGGAAATGCAATTGCTCTTCATGTAGTAGATGGATCATTTTCTTTTATCCATGCATTAATTTCATTTTCCAATATATTGTGATAAATTTCACCATTTAAATTACTCGGAATAAACAGGGGTCCAATTAGATGATTTCCTAAAATCCCTGCCCAAACGTTTAGTTTTACCTAATGTTGACTAAGAGCTTCTCGAAATAAATGAGGATTGGTATCGCTCTACAGTTATGTCGGTTAACCTCCCCATCAAGTGAAATAGTGCACTCATCCGAAAAGCAAACATTGTACAAGAAATTCGGGTTTTCGATCATACGCTGGGTCATAATTTCGCAAAACTCTTGCCTTCGATCCCAATCATCCTCATTCAATTCATGGAGTAATTTAATTGTGTACGGATGGAATTTGTACTTATGCAAAATTCAAAAAACGTTAGTTTTGCTAATACTGGAAGCTGCAGAGATTTGCTGGACAGACTGCGCGTTTGGTATAAGTTGGACATGGCCCAATGTAGCAACAGCTTGTCTTTTGTCATTTATAATTCCAACGGGACTTCTTTTTTTATTCATTACTGAGCACGTCTCAACAAATTTTAAAATCAACTCCAATCCGTATTAATGACGAACGTTACGTTCGGGATGGTTTTGGTTAAAAACCCTTGCAGCAGATCGAGTACAATTTTGATTTTGGTAATAAAGACTTACCAGCTCAACACGTTCTTGCAATGTGTATACCATAATTATCTTTTAAATTTTCAACAAATCAGTAAAGTAATAACTTGACAGATAAATGTACAATGCTTCAAATGATCAAATAAAGGCCAGAACAGATATACAAACTTGCTGTAAATATCAGCAAAAAATAATGTAAAATAAATGAATGTTTACATTTAATGTTTTTCTTGTATTGTGTGTTATTACAGGGTACGGCAGTGAAACAGCACCGTTTAAGAGCGTACTATACAGGAACTTTTTTTAATACTTTTCCATGCAGTAACAACTTTTAATTTAATAATCCGGTTTTACTACTAGGTCCATTGGGTTTTCTGTTACATGTCCAGAAATAGCAATAAAAAAATTTATTATGACGGTATAGTCCGTAAAAAGGGCTTCATATGCGACAACACCTATTTTCCCTATCTGAAATCTCAAGGTCATTGGATTGGGCTGTTTATGTTGAATGCGCGCAAGATCTAACTCACCTCAAAAAAATTCCCCCTCGAAACAAAAACCGACATGTTTTTTCTGATGGCAATAGCTTTGAAAATAACCAAGATATTCAAGGTTGCCCGTTCGAGAAGGAATACCCTATATATTGATTTTTTATAAACGAAGAGAGTCTTAATATATAAACTGGATCCGGTTTCTTACACAGAAATCTAAGTTGCATGGAAATTTCAAGATCAAGGTTTGACAAAAGATTTCATAACTACAAATAAGTTACGTCAGAAATCAAATAATACACATTGTCAAATATTTTATTTTACATCTTAGAATTGTGCCTTTTTTATCCAAGTTTCTTAACCATTGACAACGGGGTCTAATCTAGACCCCGAAACGTTTGGAATATACAGCAATTTTCTTTAAATTGTGGTGTTATTTCCCAAGAAGTACTTAGACATACAAATACGAAGTTTGTAAATGTTTTCTTACACCTCAATTGTTTCTTTGCTCGCTTAATTTTTTTCTGTAGTGCAGTTCATTGACCTTTATTTGTCGTGGTCGAATTATTCTCTATATTTTTCTGAGATTTCTTGCTTCATCTACTGTAATGTAATAACAAAGGATAATTTGTCATATTTTGATATTGGAAAACAGTCGGAAGCTACATTAAACAATGGCATTAAATTGTCGTTTTTGCTCCTATCATACAGAAAATCCGATCTTCCGCAGGAATAGAAAAAACTAACTAAAAATTCTAATATCACTCCATCTGCTCAACTGTAACATGTTTTTGTTTCTAATATAATTTTCGTAAAAAGCAAAAACACACACACACACACACATGCATGCATTGAGTACATTTCATTTTGATAACCGTACTTCCCGGCTCAGTGACTTCTGAGTTTACGGAACATAAAATCCCTGCCATTCATAAAACAATACGTACGTGAAACGGAATGTCTATCAACGAACTTCCTGATTACTCTTTTATGGTAAAATACGCTTCCGTTTACAAGTATTATGTTTTGCATGGCAATGCCGAACAAAGCCAGACAATCGCTCTCTTTTTATTGTGACGACTATAAATGTGATGATTCATTGTTTATTTTTTGACATGGCAGGGGATAATGTGACTCTCACGTTTGGACTTAAAAAAAACATATTCCGTGTCTAGGTTTTTGTATTGTATAATTTTTTGTTCTCCAAACGAACGTTGAAGACGTGCATACTGTGTACAACAAAAGTAACGCCTAGCTGAATATTAGATTGTATACTTGTCTTCTAAACGTTGTTTGTGGCATAGTCTTGATTACTTTTATTTTTTGTTGGGCAATAACACCACAATCGAAATAAAACGACGTATATTGAAGGAAAACCAAACGTTTCAAAGTCTATTCTGACTTCGTTGTCAGTGGCTTTATATTTATACATTTTCATGGCCCTATGATACACACAGTTCTTCTTGAAGCATAAAACGTAAAAAAATCGTGAGAATTCAATTCAAACTGAGCCTCAATATGTACTTGACACTGTCAGTTATCCAAAGTTATTGAAAAACCTCTTTACTGTTACTAATAACTGGAACAATACCAATATATGGTAAGGTCCCTGGGGCATTAAACAATACACGATGACCCCAACGTTATAAGGAAGAGGCAAAACGTCACCAAGATACGTAGCGAGTAGCCTTTGAGTAGTCAGCGAAACATTCTAGAAGAATTCTTGGAAAATTTCACCAACATCCATACAGCCCCAAGATGTAGTTTTTCAGTAAGGGTGTGCAAACTCATAGAAAGAAACTGGAATGAAGAAAACATTTAGAGCTAATATTGATATAGTATCTATCGTATATCAGAATCTCAATACCTATGAGTAGAATTTGAACTTGAATATTCTATTTAAAAAATTTGGGCTAGCATAATGTAAAATAATTATGAGCAATTAGGAGTCCTAAAAAACTTAGGAGCATGTAAACTCCATGCATTAATAAGTGAACTTTACAGGCGCTGAAAATGGTCTGGAAAATCTATCACTCAGGCGCATATAGCATCTGTTCTTTTTGTTGTTCTTAAAAAGTGTGTTTTTAGACTCGAATAAATTACAATATTATGTTATTTGTTTTCCGTCTTTATATTTTTGTTTTTTTCAATATATTTGAACAGTCTTAAAAATATAATTAGATTAACAAAAACTAAGGGTTTGGAGTAAGAAGTTGGATTCATGTTTACCACCACAATAACCAGTCACTATTATCTCTAGATAGAGGTACATACATGTGTGACCTGCGTTACAAGCAAATTGTTACACAGTCTCGGAAGAGTGGACTCAAATTGTTTATCATTATGGCTACTACGGAAACTCACAGATCGACAACTTCTGGGTCGAATTCGTCACCTCAAACTCAGACGGTGACGAAGTAGAAAAAAAAAGCCAAGAAGTCAAAAGCTGAAGAACCCTCTCATCCATAGGCTTCTGACATGGTCAAAAATGCCATCAAAGGTGGTGGATAGTCTTTGCAAGCTATCGAGAAATATGTTGCTGCCAACTACAAAATTGATGCCCATAAAATAGCGCCTTTCTAGCGCGATTCATGAATTACTTCTTGAAGCTTGCCGTCGCTTTATCAGTTTTAGTACAAACTAAACATCCTTTAAAATTGGCAGCATTGTCCTGTTCAAGAGCTTATCCACTACCGACCTCGCCAATATGCATGGAATTAGCCGTCGTTCAGTAGGAAGGATATTAAGGCGAGAAAAATATCATCCATACGAATTTCGCCTCGTTCAAGAACTCTCCGAAGACGATTTTAACAGACGTTTGCAATTTTGTGAAACAATGATGGATATTTGTAACCGTGATATTAATTTTATAAGAAATGTGGTGTTGTCAGACGAGGCTACATTTTGTTTAAATGGTACGGTTAATCGACATAACTGCCGCTACTGGTCGCAAAGTAATCCTAATTGGGTACAAGAGGCTCATACACAACAGCCCTAAAAATTGAACGTTTGGGCCGGCATTTATAACAACAGAATCGTGGGCCCCTTCTTCCTACAAGAAACTTTAAATGGAGATAGGTATTTACAGCTCTTGGAGACCCAAGTTATTCCGCCATTGGAGGTAAATGGACAATTACCAAATAATATCTGGTTTCAGCAGGATAGACAACCACCCCATTACGCTCGCATTGTTCGAGATCATTTAGATAGGACAATTCATCACAGATGGATTGGAAGAAGGGGTACTTATGAATGGCCTGCACGAAGTCCCGACGTTAATCCACTACACTATTTTCTTTGGGGTTACTTAAAGTCTAAGGTTTATGTTGATAGACCAAATAAATTGCAAGAATTAGCTGCAAGAATAACTCAAGACATCCAGAGAATTACACCAGAAGTAATAGCTAATGTTACTAGAGAATTTAAAAACCGACTTGCTTATTGTCAATAAGTAAACGGTACTCAGTTTGAAGATCTAATACAATAAGTTTAGTTAAGTTAAAATGTTTTGAAAATCACTTAGATTTAGTTAATAATTATGATTATGCATTTCTTTAATGGATTTTAGATTTTTCCTATCCCTAATTACTTTTCTGTTAATATCTCGGTAGGTATTGAAGTAAACAATATCAAACCCGATATTTTTGTATTCGCAATAAAATGTTTCATCAGAAACTAAAATACTATATAGGGTGTTTCATTGCAAATTTTAAAATCTAAACACCATTGAATTATTTAATTACTCTAACAGTAACTTTTACCGTAATTCCAAATTAATTGTCAAAGAAGTTTAATATCGCCATATCTCAGAAACTTTCTAAGGACGGTAATTAGAGAATACGTTTCCAACAGCACCACAACAAACAAACAGTCTTTCGACATTCACTTTTGTATGGCATTCGTAACATTATTACATACATTGGGCAGGGAATGGGCAAACGGATAAATTAGAAATTCAATAATTTATGTGCATATCTAGTTGGTGCTTATGAAATTAAAAATTAATTATTCAAAAGCTTCATATCTTTGAATTCGTTTCATTTAAACATGCCGATTAATGATTTATACAAGCCGAAAGTATAATTCGTTTGACCTTCGTTTAAAATCGTAATTCTAATTAGAACTGACGTTATTAATTTTCAGTTATTAATTTTGTGTATATTTACGATATAAAAAATAGCTAAGATTTTAGTCACTAAATAAAACTAAAAAAACGCTATTACAATGGGTCCTTTCGGTTCAGAATTATGATTTCTCTGAATCGTTCTGACAAATTCACTATAATACAGATTTTGTTTTCAATAGATAGTCGCTAAAATTAAACTTAAATATCAAGAAGCTTTGAGATGTTCAAAAAATGTAATACACGACAAATTAAACCCGAATAGTGCTCATTTCTCCGCTATGCTATTTGAGTAGTAATAATTATAATGTTTTTAATTTGGAGGCTGGACTCGCTAATTATATCTTCGTTCGAGATAATATATGCTGTTTATTTTTATGTTTCTTTGGGGAATAACACCACAATAGAAATAAAACTACGTATATTGCAGGAATACCAAACGTTTCAAAGTCTATTCTGACTTCGTTGTCAATGGTTTTATATTTATTGATAAATATAAAACCATTGACAACGAAGTCAGAATAGACTTTGAAACGTTTGGTATTCCAGGTTTTATATTTATCAATAAATATAAAACCATTGACAACGAAGTCAGAATAGACTTTGAAACGTTTGGTATTCCTGCAATATACGTAGTTTTATTTCTATTGTGGTGTTATTCCCCAAAGAAACATAAAAATAATCAAGAACATGCCACAAACAACGTTTAGAAGACAAATATATGCTGTCTCTATGAATTTACCTCCGCCCTTTGAGTAGCTGTGCGGTGTTCCTTAACTCTGGTGTCCAGCGGTCGCTTTGTCTATCCAATGTAAAGATTGCCACATTCACAAGGTATGCTGTATATACAGTTATTTGGTATTCCTGGTGCGTCGGGCCTCGTTCTTGTTATCATGCTCCTCAAGGAGTTGTTGCTTTTGAAGAGAATTCTGATTCCATAGCTGTGTGCAATTCTTCTAAGTTTCTTCTACAAGCCTTTAGTATACGGTAATAGTAGAGTTGCTACCGTGGTGTCTTCTTCCTGGCTAGGTGGTTTCTCCAGCTCTTCAAACGCCTTGGTAATGATTGTTTCCGGATATCCATTCGCCAAAAGGTCTTCTTTGAGGGCTTCTGGTGTGCTGCAGAGATTACATTGGAGAGACAAACCGACCGTTGGACACCAGGGTTAAGGAACAACGCACAGCTACTCAAAGGGCGGAGATAACGAAGTCTGGGATAGCTAATCACGCACCGTACACCATAATATCAACTTGGACCAGGCCAGAGTAATTCACAAGGAAGAGCACTGGTACAAAAGAAAATTCATAGAGACAGCATATATAATCTCGAACAAAAATATAATTAGCAAGCCCAGCATCCAAATTAAAAATATTTGGGGAGCTCTTCTTTGGCCTCTGCCGCTAGGCACCGACAACCAACCGCCAGGTACGACGACTCTGATTGGACCGGATAAGACCAAATGATCAGGGATAATCTGAATTTCCTTTTACTCACCTTCAAGACGATGGAACAATGTAACTTCGAGGAACGAGTTACAAACTTCAGACTAATATAATTTTTTCTGACCAGTTACAAACAATTTTGCTTTCTTTGTTTGGTCTTCAAATGTTAATTCGGATAGGATTCTGCTGGATAGATACCGATATCAAACCACAATTTTGGTAGAACTTTAGTACAAGAAATAGTTGCCTATCATAAAATTAGAACATGTAAAGATAATACTGGGAATCAGACACTTAATGGAGCTTGTAATAATGCTGGAATAAAACTCGGACGACATAAAATTGTGTTAACTAAACGTTTTTGAGGCGAAAGCTTTCGCTTCCATCGTTCAGTCTCAAATGTATATTACAGTACCTCATGGTTATTTAACAAACCTCTATATGCAAGAAAATATGTACGGATAGAAGGGCTATCGAGAATGATATCATGGGAATTTCCTGCAAACATTATTCTAATAATAATAAAGACCGACATCTAGGTTTTTCAGGGAAACTAGCACACAGAGATTCCGAATCTGGAGCCGTTCCATGTAATTGCTGCTACCCGTAATTCCTAGTTTAGAATGTCACGATAAAAATTTCAGGTTAAATCACCTGTCAAATTTACCGGTCAATCAAATACATAACTAAGTGTTCGAGAGGGCATTCTTTTATGGGAAGCGCAACTGATGAAGGTTCTCTGATCAGAAGCTGACTGGCTCATCTTGGGGCTCTTCTGCGACCCTCCGGAGCTCAGCCTTGGCCTTGGTCTTTTCCACTGCAGAATAATGTGCTACCGTGTGGCTAAATAGTGCGCACACCAGGCTAGTCACTGTACAATTAAATCATACCATGCGTTTAATATCTAGCACACACCTAAAACGTGGCTCCCTGTACTCTTCGACATTTGGCCTCTTGAACAAAGCCAGAGAGATGCTCTCCTAAGGGACACGGATAAATAATGGCACACTCGCAACTAAGATCCCATGCGGGCCAACAGACTTCACTCAAGACATTGGCCCCTTAAAACATCTGCCAACCTCCTGGCGAACAATTAGAACTCTCATACCAATGGAAGCAGGAATGGAATGAAACCAATCCACACGAGTGACATGTTCCACAGTGACTTCGAGTTAGAACGCAAAACATGTACTACGCTAAACTGAATTAGAACTAATGATGGCAGATGTGCGGATTTCCTCTTCAAGTTCCCCACTCTGCAAATGCGGGGCAGAATGCCAAACTGTTCGCCACATTATTCAGGACTGCCCTTTGAGAACGTACACCCCCCCCCCCCTCTAGACTTCTTGGTCCCACACCAGAGTCAATTAAAATATAAAAGACAATTAGACTTGTGATACGTAGTACTTACATTATTTATACATTTTATTTTAATATTCTTACACTTACATTGTATTCTTGTTATAATGTCGACCTTTTAACTCCCATATATAATTGATTTTACTTGATTACCCTTTGTGTTATATTTTATCGATAATTTATAAATTATGTAATAGCCTAGTTTTATGCCATAAGCTAGATAAATAAATCCCTGACCAGAAACAATATATTTTATATGTTGTCTTGCGTTCAAAAGAATGACACCTTGAAGAAAGTATTGAATATTCTGACAGATGAAGTTAACCTGAGAATTTCATCGTGACATTCTATCCTAGGAGTTACGCGATAACATTAATTACATGCAACGACTCCAGAATCTGAACTTCTGGATGCTAGTTTCCCCTAAAATCCTAGATGTCGTCTTTACATCTCGCGGCTACAAATTTACCGACAGGAATCAAATACATAAATAAGTGTTCGAGAGCAGATTCTATTCAATTCAATCAGATCATTAAGTAAGAAATCATTCGTCAGGATTGAGTACCACCCAAATGAGATGCTCAAGAGGCAGCTACAGTATGATCCTCACTGTCAACGAAGGAAGAGGCCAAGGCTTACCTTGTTTGACTAAACCCTGCCATCCTTGAAAGGAATCCCGCAAACAAAAGCCAGATAGAACAAATACCGACTGGGGAAGAAGTTCCACAGATTATATACAAAAATTGGAGGAGGATCTACGAAGGTAAGTAGGTTCAGAACACCATTCATGATACTATTATGAGAAGAATAGCAATTGAACTTTTACAGTAATCAAGGAATTACACAAAGCTAAATGAATTATACTTCTATTTTAGATACATTTTTGCTTTATGTAAAGGTCAATATAACCATTACAAATCTTGTCCACGTTTCTGCCCCAGTTCAACATTCGGAGAAGACGATTACCCAGTAAATAAATAGAAAACAATAAAACGGCCTTACTGTGGTTTTCCGGGTCTAGTGGAATTCCTTCCGAACGTTTCACCTCCAGCTGCGGCAGACATCTTGGGCGTAGTAGATACCTCTTAGTTTAATTTCGAAAAGATTGTTGAGGAGGTATTGAATTATTTTGCCTGTTCATTGGGGTTTTCTCCCCTCAAATTTTTTTCTGCAACAGATAAGTATTTAAAATACGATTTTAAATACGTATCTGTTACAAGAAAAAAAAATTGAGGAGAGAAAACCCCAATGTACAGGCAAAATACCTCTTACTTTACTCGAAGCGAATAGGACTGTCGAGTAGTGGAGCCTTGATATTTGTAGTCTACCCGGATTGGCCAGAGAAAAGTGAGGGGGCGGGAAATACTGGCCTAGTAAAGGGTTTCAGTATTGAGCATCTCAATGCGGTAAACCAAATTTTAATGAGTTGTATCCTTCGTCTTTCGTATTGAAGTTGTTGTGCTATTTGTATATCTCAATGGCTTCCTGCTAAAGACGGGAATGATAGCGGGATGTATTTGACGAAACTTTGGTGCGTTAATATATTATAATGTTTTTTTTTTGAGAGTAAAGTATTCTGAGGGTCAGCAGATTTTCCGGTTATAACAAAAAAATATCCGTACGGCCAAAAATCACGAAAAACATAGTTTGTAAGTATAATTTTGAACATATAATGTTTTGAAAATGCACCAATCGTTTATAATAGTTCGAATTGTTGTGAAATACTTTTCCCCAATTAATCCAATTACTAAATTAACAGTTAGATAAGAACTTACAAAAACATTTACCTAGATAAATAGATAGTCTGTTCGTGTGTTCAATTAATGAAGCCCACTTCACATAACCTGAAGTCACTTCTTTGTTAACAATCATAACATTGGTTAGTGTCATCACTAATGAATTTTTGTAAACCTTAATCTTAATATTATCTTATATTTCATTCCATTATATTAGTTATTTACGGCTTGTTACGAAAACGTGCACTTAGTTTTGAATTTACGATAAGCTGCTTATTTCTGATTAGAGAACTGTTTGACAATTTAAACTTTGAAAACTAAAATATAGAAACTTTTATTAACAAGTTTGACTGTTTTCAATGTACACTGCATATTCTAATTAATTAACAAAATGAATTAACTTGTTATAATTCTATGTAAAATGCAAACTGTACACTAAAGTTTGAATAAAAAAATATTTTGATAGTTATGTCTTGCTTAGAATTCTAATTATTTTTTCGTCAAGAAGTTAATAGAGATTTATAGAGATATTTCTAATTAAGTCAAAGGTGTCTCGTTTCCAGTTTCATATTACTTTAGATTTCGTGGATTTTAAATGTACAAATTTTCACTTTAAACGTCTTTATTTTACCAAAATAAAATCTCTTATTTACAGAACAAAGTGAATATGAGCTGATTGCTTCGCTCTGTCGATTCAAATTTACGTTAACTATATACTCCTAGCCTCATAAGACAATCGGCCTTAAATAGGATCGTCGAAGATACCAGAATTTGATGGTCACTTTTGGTATGCGAGAAGCACGTTAAACTCTTTTTTTTTACATTAATCGAGGTTTCGGGTCTGCCGTTGTTGTTGCTTTTTTTATTTTCATCCAGTTTTTTTTCGTATTCGTAAAGTTTTATCAGAATGATTAACTTGTAGAAGGTTTGTTAATTGAATATTATAACAATATTAAAGACTATATCGGGAAGTTAAATAAAAACTTACAAAACAAAATAAGAATCATTTAACACCCGTATTACAAAAATTTCACTGTATATCAGGGTTTAGGTCAGTCCCCGTTCTCAATGGCAATTATAAGAAAAGGTAAAATTTTAAATTCAAATGTGTGACAATGTGGAGTAACATAACTAGAAGAATATGATGTTTTTAAATATAGACAAGCTAGCATAAAACAATTTTGATGATCATCTAAATCATAAAGCTCATTTCAAGGTTCAAATTTCAGAATTGTATGTGGAGCCAAACTGTGATGTAAGCGTTCTAATGTTTCACTCGACCGTAAACCAATAATTCGACCTCTTTCATATTCACTTAGCCGGCGATACATTCGGCGTACACGGTCTTTAACCATTTTAACATTACTAAACATTGATTTTGAATCCCATCAAACAGTTTGTTTTTTTTGGCAAATAAAGAAAATGCAAAAACCGATTACCATATTAATTTATGAAAAACATTCACCAAACTACCAAATTTTAATCATTTACTCCTTATTAAACCATCTATATTTTACCAAAACAATATCAAAATTAAACATCTTCTTCTGGGTGTTGCTATTTTTCTGTCAGTGAGTATACAGGGTATTCCATCTAAACGAGCCACCTTGAATATCTATTGAAATAAGAAAAAACAGGTCGATTTTTGTTACAAGGGGGAAATTTTTTGAGGTGAATTAGCGCTTGCGCGCACTCAACATAAACAGACCAATTCAATGACCTTGAGATTTCAGATAGGGAAAATAGGTGGTGTCGTATATCATTTGAAAGTCCTTTTTACGGAGTATACCGTCTTATTAAAAATTTTTATTGCGATTTCTGTACATGTAATAATTAATTTTCGAATTTACATTACAATACAATGCCTCTAAAGCAAATGTTCAAAGTGTCTTCCATTGACTTCTATACATTAGTACAACCTTGACTGAAAGACGTCTCTGACATGGTTCAGTATAGTCGGTGTTATCTGACGACACTCGCTATAATTCGTTGGCGTAGTTCGTTCAAATTCTCAGCCTGAGTCATAAAGATTTTGGAATTAACATGTCCCCACAAAAAAAATCCAAAAGGTTCAGATCAGGTGATAGGGAAGGCCATTCTTCTTCCAATCCCACGAATAGGGTATTCCAAATCGAGGTATTGACGAACTGGTGTGGCGTAGTGAGGAGGAGCTCCATCTTGTTGGAAATGCAATTGCTCTTCATGTAATAGAGGATGATTTTCTAATTTTTCTATTACCAATGAATTAATTTCATTTTCTAATATATTGTGATAAATTTCATCATTTAAATTACCAGGAATAAACAGGGGCCCAATTAGATGATTTCCTAAAATCACTGCCCATTTAGTTTTACCAGATGTTGACTATGAGCTTCTCGAAATAAATGAGGATTTGTATCGCTCCAAAATCTACAGTTATGTCGGTTAACCTCCCCATGAAGTGAAATAGTGCACTCATCCGAAAAGTAAACATTCTACAAGAGATTCGGGTTTTTGATCATACGCTGGGTCACAATTTCGCAAAACTCTTGCCTTCGATCCCAATCTTCCTCATTTAATTCATCAAGTAATTTAATTTTGTACGGATGGAATTTGTATCTATGCAAAATTCTAAAAACGTTAGTTTTGCTAATACCGGAAGCTGCAGAGATTTGCCGGACAGACTGCGTGTTTGGTATAAATTGGACATGGCCCAATGTTGCCACAGCTACCCCTTCATCATTTACAATTACAATTCTTTTTTTATTCAGTACTGAGCCCGTCTCAACAAATTTTAAAATCAACTCCAACACGTATTTATGACGAACGTTACGTTCGGGATGGTTTTGGTTAAAAACCCTTGCAGCAGATCGAGCACAATTTTGATTTTGGTAATGAAGACTTACCAGCTTAACACGTTCTTGCAATGTTTATACCATAATTATCTTTTAAATTTTCAACAAATTGGTAAAAAAATAACTTGACAGATAAATGTACAATGCTTCAATAAATGATTGGATTAAGGTCATAACAGATAAACAAACCTGCTGTAAATATCAGCAAAAAATAATGTAAAATAAATGAATGTTTACATTTAATGTTTTTCTTGTATTGTGTGTTATAATAGGGTGCGGCAGTAAAACAGGATGGTTTAAGAGCCTACTATAAAGGAACTTCTTTTAATACTTTTCCATGCAGTGAAAACTTTTCGTTTAACAATCCGGTATTACTACTAGGTCCGTTAGGTTTTGTGTTACATTAACAGGATTTGCAATAAAACAATTTATTACGACGGTATAGTTCGTAAAAAGGGCTTTCAAATAATATACGATAACACTATTTTCCCTATCTCAAATCTCAAAGTCATTGAATTGGCCCGATTATGTTGAATGCGCGCAAGCGCTAATTCACCTCAAAAAAATTCCACCTCGAAACAAAAATCGACCTGTTTTTTCTTATTACCATAGTTTTGAAAATAACCAAGATATTCAAGCTGGCTCGTTTGAGATGGAATTCCCTGTATAAATTTCCAATGCGGCCAAGAGTGAAAATGTACTTAGATATACAACAAAAAAACTTAATTGGCAGTTAACAACAGATGTAATTAAAAAACGATATAAATTGTTAATTGAAAGGTGTAATTAGTTTTTAACAACCACACGGAACACCATAGAATAGAAAAAAAAACATTCCGTTTGAGTAACCGTTAAGCGAAAAAGATAATATTAAAATTAAAATAGATGAGGTAATAAAATGAAAATTCTATGATACTTTAAAACAGAGAATTTCACTTTTAGCTAAGAGAAAGTTTATCCAAATAATATTTACTTAACACATAACCTCTTAAAATTGTAGACATACCTTTTGAGATGAAATTAATAATTTTCTTGTGTTATTTTAACCGGTTAAAAAAGTATCGCTGCAATTCTGGTCTATTTGGTAAGTAGGTTGATAGCCGTCGCATCTGTTTTGTTAACACACACCTTGCAAAGCAGAACACTAACGGACTGATGGAAATGAATATGAAAGGTAAGGACAAATATCAAGTAACCATCAGTCCAACTTTCTGTATGGAAATTTTATGACATGTTATTATATGGTATTGCGGTGCATTATATTCATTAACATGAAAACTATGTTAGGTAACCACAAAAAATTGATTAGTCTAGGTACACCTGAGTTTTGATATTTTCGAAACCTTCGAACACATTGTTTCTGGGTGCAAGTTGTTTTCAGTTGCACTAACCTTAAAGGATCTGTTCTGTTCTAGTTATTCAGCCAGCCTCACGTTAGAAGAGGTCCATAATTAAATGCGTCTGGTATAACCTATCCAGCTCTATTTTAGCAATTTCAATAATTCATATTATAATCAATAATTACACCAAGGTATTTAACATTATCTACACTATTTACGGGTTTGTCATTTATTTTAATATCACAGCAGTCAGGCACACCGTCGCTGTAGTTACCAAAAGTAATATACACCGTTTTTTTCAATGTTAAGAAATAATCTATTTTCTAGAAGTCACTATGAGACATGTTTAAGTAATATATTCAGTTTAGACACAGCTTCGAACCACGTCTTTGCTGTAGATATAGTGGCAGTTTCATCGGCATAATACACGATGGTTCCATATCTTATACTGTCTAGTATCATTCACAAATACCAAAAACAGTAAGGGGCCCAGAATTGTTCCTTGCGGAACACCTATTTTAAATACTTAATAATCACTGAACTTGCCATTGATTTTAACCCTTTGTGGTTTGTTATCAAGGTAGTGTTGTATTAGTTTATGCGCATTGCCTCGTATGCCATATCTATACAGTTTATCAAAGAGTAGCGAATGGTCTAACGTGTCAAATGCTTTTGCTAAATCTAAAAAGGTTACTATAGTTGGTTTGTTTTTATCTAAACTATTATATATTATGTTTGTGATATAACTGAGGGCGTCTTTGGTACCCATATTTTTAAGAAATTGATATTTCGATATGATTTTATGTAGGTGACTGAAAAAAATCTAAAAATCTTGTGATGATAATTTTTTCAAAAATTTTACCAACAGTAGAGATAAGAGATATTGGGCGGTAATATTTAGATCAATTATTTAAAAAAACACTTGAAGTTCAAGCATGTGGGATTAAAATAAATGGCGAAATACTAAATGTTTTAATATATGCAGATGGTACAGTAAATCTCTCAGACAACGTCAATGCACTTTAGATTATGTTGGTCGTATTCAGGACATGGGAGAAGAAATGGGCATGAAAATTAATGTAAAAAAATCAAAATTTTAATTTGTAGCCGTAACCGACACCTAAGGATTCAATTAAACAGGATTCCAATTGAAAGGTTTCACCAGTTTTTACATTTGGGAACAATCATAGCTGGCCAACTAGATCCAGACATAGAAAGTAAACGCAGAATAGCAACGACGAAAACCACTTTTCAAAAATAACAAAATTTTTGTGTAATGGCCATCTTAATTTAGTATTACGACAAAGAATAATTAGATGTTAAGTTGTGGTCGGTTCTGTTGTATAGAAAGGAGGCATCGAGCTTGAAATTGTTAAGAATGAATCGCATTGTAGCATTAAAAATGTGTATACATAGACGAATGCTTTGAATACTTCGGATGGTACACATAACCAATGAAAAAATGTTAAGAAGAATCAACAAGAAGAGGAAACTACTAAGGACTCTTAAACATAGGAAAATAATTTGAGAGGAAGTCGTTATACTATCCTTAAGCAGATTATTAATGGAAAAATTGAAGCTCGAAGAGGAGTAGGAGGAAAACAAGTTTCTTGGTTTAAAAATGTAAAAGATTGGATTGAATATCCAGGACAACTCTTACACCTGGCTGAAGACTGTGAAGCCTTCGCTATGGTGATCATCAACGTCAGAATGATAATGACAAGGCAAATGAGGAAGAATCTTGCTTCTTCATACAAACCCTAGTTTATGTGAGGTTGACAGCTGATAATCTCAGAATTGTTTGATATGATGTAGCACTAATCATACCTGAGAATTCTTGGACAGCAGGAACCGATGTGATAGTCGACCTAATAAAATAGTGGAAAAAGACATACAACGAGATTTAAATTGAAGCTCAGGCGATTAGAATGTCCCCCTAGAATGAAGGCTAGGAACCTCAATGGGTAAGATGCCAGAACTCCGTAGGCGCATGTTTCTTGAATCACACTGTATATTATAAACGATATGAACACTTCTGTTCGTTTTCTAAACTGGTAGCTAGTAGAAGGCGATAACAACCAGTCCGTGCAAATACCATCGTTTTGTTAACCGGGTCACAACTATTACTACCCAGAACTTGGAGTGCATTCGTTTGATTAATTCGCACACGACAAACGAAGTGATAATTTGTTTCTTCGAGACTCGCAATAAACAACTTAACTCGCGTTTGAAACTGACAGTCATAATTTAAGTGGCCGCGATACAATCAGCGAGATATTATGCAGTTATTAATTAAAACACGATATTGTAAGCGTATGTTCTTAGAATTCTATATCCATCATAAACTCTGGTGCGTATCGGTTCCGTTCAATTAGATAAAGTCGAGTCGAATCGTTCATAAATAAAACACCGTTTCTATTCCGCAGTTTGAAGAGCTCCAACTATTGTCTGACTTTTTGTAACGGTTTATACAGCAGTCTGATGTCCATGTGTCGTGGCCTCATAATAATCCGGTCATTTTAAGCGATTATTTACGAAAATCTGGACTAAACTTGTGTTTTTGGCAAAGCTCTGTTCGTTACAGTTAGTCTATGTATCCTCTTGTCTATAAGTTATGGAAAATGATTTATAAACAAGTAAAGTTTGACATATCAACATTTTCCTTTTTTTTCTATAACTTCGTTACTATATGTTGTCGAGAAAGTTTTCTCCGCGAAAAGTTTCAAAATTTCTAGGGAAATTGAACTTTTTAGCGAAAATGTTAAATTTATGAAATTATAGTTTAGATCAAAGATTTCCTCCAACTTTATCTAAATTAGGAAAAAAATAATTATTTTTATAGCAGTATTTCTATCGGCAAGCTGATCTGTATCGGTGTAAGGTTAAGAAGTTTTATTAAACACCGCCAAATAAATAAATCAAAATGGATGAAGCGTTTTGTGTAGGCACCTTTCTTATGGAAAAATGGACCGTCAAATTGTTTGAAATTTTGGTATGTTGTAGGGGTTAATGTTCTGACAAAAAGATTCCATGGGCTCAAATAGATTCTATGATTAGTTTTAGAGATACAGTGTTAAATATCGAAAATGCTCCATTTTTGATATCAGATTTCCAATGATAGCCGTGCTTTATTTCCGGTTATTGGAGTAATTGTGATTTGTACATTATTGGACATAAATATTTCACAGAACAATTGCCATAGGTTTTGGTGGATTACAGGGTATTTAAGAAATTCGGAACATGAGATTTTGGAAAAACACTTTTTTTATTACAACGTCGAAAACATAAGAAGATGTTATAGCACAATTAATATTTAGTTAAAGTAATAATTTCTTTGGTGTGCTTCATATAGTATACAGTGTGATCCATAAATATAGCTAGAGAAGGCATATATTATTTTTTTCCTATTAATGAGTCACCTTGTACGAACCATTCGTGATGCAATTTTAATAAGACATTAAACAGATATATTATCTGTCTCTTTATACTCAATGGGATGTTAAGCTGATTGCAAGAACTATACATATTGAAAAAATGTATTTTTTTCCACTACCCCGTAGTTTTAAATTCTCTCCGTCAACTTTGTATTTTATTACATTTTTACGTTAACAAATGTTCAGTGTTTTACTGAGCAAAATATTATTAAAATTGTATGACTAGGTTTCGAGATTTAGAGTGTTAAACTTCGGAAATGTCACCTTTATCGTATCAGATTTCTCATAATAGATGTGTTTTATTTCCGTTTATTGCAGAAAACGTGGTTTGCGCATGTTTGACATAAATATTGCACAAAAATTACTATTAATTATTTTATATTACAAGGTGTTTCCTATACACGTAACATGTTTTTTAGAAAACTCATTTCTATTATAACGTTGAATACATAAGAAGATCTAATTGCTCAGTTAATATAATGTTAAAGAAATTAATTTTTGGACGTGTTCATACATTATACAGTGTGACTTGTAAAATTGCTAAAGTGAGCATCTATTTTTTTCCGTTAATAAGTAACCCTGTATAAACCATGCGTCCTAGAATTTTTATATTAAATTATACAAATGTACGACTCATCACACTAAATTCTACAAGTTTGCAAACATTGTACAAATTAACGTATTGTAGTTTATACAGGGTTACTCATTAATGGTAAAAAATAGTATATGCCCACTATAGCTATATTTGCGACCTACACTGTATAATATATGAACACGTCCAAGAACTCATTTCTTATTAATTGTGCGATTACATCTTATATATTCATCGTTGTAATAAAAAAAATAGTTTTCTGAAAAAAAAAACACCTTACATATATTGGAAGCACACTGTAATAAAATATAATTAATGGTAACTGTTTTATCCCATATTTTTGTCAAATAATGCAAAAATTACTTTTCCTGCAATATACGGAAATAATACGCGTCTGTTATGAGAAATCTGATAAGGAAAACTAGACATTTCCCTTGTTTAACACCCTATATCTCGAAAACTAGTCATACAATTTTAATAATATTCCACTCAGTAAAACACTGAACATTTGTTAACGTAACAATGTAATAAAATACAAAGTTGACGGAGAGAATTTAAAACTACGGGGTAGTATAAAAAATACATTTTTTCAATATGTATAGTTCTTACAATCAGTTTAATATCCCGTTGAGTATAAAGAGACAGATAATATATCTGTTTAATGTCTTATTAAAATTGCAGCACAATGGTTCGTACAGGGTGACTCATTAATAGGAAAAAAATATATTCCTTCTTTAGCTATATTTATGGCTCACACTGTATATTATATGAAGCATACCAAAGAAATTATTACTTTAACGAGATATTAATTGTGCAATAACATCTTCTTATATTTTCGACGGTGTAATAAAAAAAAGATTTTTTCCAAAATCACATGTTACGTATTTCTTAAATACCCTGTAATCCACCAAAACTTATCGCAATTGTTTTGTGAAATATTTATGTCCAATAATGTACAAATCAATCCAATAATCGGAAATAAAGCACGTCTATCATAGGAAATCTGATATCAAAAATGCGGCATTTTCGATATTTAACACTCTGTATCTCGAAAACTAGTTATAGAATCTATTTGAGCCTATGGCCTATTTTTGTCAGAACATTAACCGCTACAACATACCAAAATTTCAAACAATTTGACTGAGGTCCATTTTTTCATAAGAGAGGTGCCTGGTCCTTTAAGGTCATGCACAAAATTGTACTTTACGTTTTTTTTTAATTTAAAAGTAAGGTTATATTAAGAATATAAATATTTTAGTTATTTTTAAGTTCCCGTACATATGATGACCGGAAACCCTTATCAGTCTTTAAGTTGCTTCCTCTGTCACAGCTTACTGTTTCCAAAATTACGAATAATGATAAAATTTGGTATCAATGCACAGTTTGGTTAGGGGGGCTTATCTGCGACACTACTAAACTTGAAATTTTGAAAAATTAGGGTATACAAGGCATTTACACGAATACCTAACCAAAAATTTTAATCCTGGGGGCAATTAGACATTTAAATAAAAATTACACATTTTTTTCAAGGGCGACATGTATACAGGGTGTTTCTAAAATAGCATTCCAAACTTCTGCTGTGTCTAGAACTCATTAAAATAAGTCAAAACGTCCCGATTAACACATGCCCTAAAACACAACCTTAGGAAGTTATATGCCCTTAAAAAGGCTCAAACAAAACTTGTTACTGAACAAACGGTGGAAAATAAATAGAAAAAAAAAATGTATGGGTCTTACATAACTTTTTATGTTAAATAAAATGTGCTTATTTTTTTATTTCTATTTTTTACGATTTTCTCTACAGATTTATCAACTCTTAACAATTTTACGTAAAAAATATTACCTTTGTCTAAATCGACATTTTCAATGGTTTTCGAGTAAAGTAAGTTTGAAAATTACTCTGCTCTTTAAGTTATTAGGCTAAAAATTACAAAAAATCTGTTAACCATGGCAAATAAAAGATTGACAGTGCCACAAAGCTTAACAATTTAAGTTATTGATAAACTATCATTTGAGCTTTGCAGTGTATAATTAGTAAAAGTGCTGATTGGAAAATTTAACTATACCACATGAAATCATAAAATGGAGTCATATTCAAACCCGGAAATGACAGATATGCATGCACTTTATGTACGGCCATGCTGATGGAAATGCATCATATCGATTTGGACAATGATAATTTTTTTTAATATCCGACCATTTAAAATATCCACAAGTATAATTTAACTACTGTAATTACGAGAAAATTAAAAAAACGTGATATAGTCCTAAATTCCTTTTTATAAATTCTTTTTTTTTTTTCTAAGACGGCTAATACAAAAATATAATACAAATACACAAATACAGACCAGCTCACAAAGAAAGATAAAAAATCCGTTATCTTTGAAGATCAGATGAAAATTTTTTCCATCAAATTTACATTTTCACTAAAAAGTTTTAAAAAAAGTTTAACAATATTTAGAAATTTGATATAGATTTTGCAATAGAGACCTAATGCATCTATATTAAAAGTTGATTGGGATCGTTCATGAATAAAACCCCGTTTCTATTCGCATTTGAAGAGCTCAAACTATTCTTTGACATTCAATAACTGTTCATACAACTGTCTCGGGCCGGTGTGTCGTTCCTTTAGAGAATATTACCAAGCGATGCGATTCCCAACACGGAAAACCATTATCGTCAATATCTGCAGTGTATGTAGTGCCATTTTGGTTGTTTAGCGGTTCTTTGCTTCGGAATTGTCAATAATATTACCGAGAAATTTACTCAATTGCACAAGCAGAATACGTTTATAACGTTTATATTAGCTTGCTTCCAATTTATTAGCAAAAGGCGCGCCCGCTTAAGCTCTGCTTCTGACATCTCTAAATAAGGATTTGATTATATTCTTTATAGTATCTAGCATCTAGCATACTATTTAGTTAATATATTAACACACTTCACAGTCAAAAATTGAGTCGAGCATTTCTTACAAATGTTAGAACATTTTTGGTTAACCAATTGCTTTACAACAAAAAAACTTCTATTTCCAAGACTAAAAATGTACATAAAATATTTCTTAGAGGAAAATCAAATCAGACAACAAATATAATTATTCACGAACAATTAATAAGAAACAAAAATATCTATAATCGAAAGGAATTTCGAAAAGATTTTCGAGGAGGTCCATTGGGATTTTCTCTCATCTTTTATGTAAGAGATCAATATTGGAAATCTGTAATAGAGGCAAAGTGTAATAGGGCAACTTCGATTTTGGCAGGGGTTTTTCACTGTCACTTATACGAGGGCTGCCTTTTATATTTCGGGATTAGAGAATAAAAACAAATATTAATCATCGAAAATCGCTTTATTGTTTTTCAAAATATTCCCCATGAAGATCTATACACTTTTGCATGCGTTTGAACCAACTGTCGAAGCACTTTTTCCACTTTGATTGAGGTATCTCCAAAACATGCATTCTGAACGAAGCAACCGCTTCTTCAGGTGTCGAAAAACGTTGACGTCTCAGTTTATTTTTTACGTACGGGAATAAAATGAAGTCATTTGGTGACAAGTCAGGACTATACGGCGGATGACTCATCAAATCGATGTTTTGAGTGGTCAAAAATGCAGTTGTTTGAACCGATATGTGAGAGCTCGCAGTGTCTTGGTGAAGAGTGATCCATCTTCGGCGGTTGGTTTTCCTCATTTCTTGGAAGACAACTGGCAAACAAATGGTTGTGTACCACTCAGAACTGACTGTTCTGCGTTGTTCTAGTGGTACGGTTGCCACATGTCCAGTTTTTCCGAAAAAACAGGCGATCATTTGCTTGGAAGTGCTTCGTGCGCGAACAACTTTTGTTGGATTCGGCTCATCTTGAAACACCCATACAGTCGACTGCTATTTACTTTCGGGCTCATACGCGTAAATCCACGATTCATCACCTGTCGCTATGTCATAAACGTGTTTTGAAGCACCGCGATCGTATTTTTTTAGCTTTTTTTCGACCAATCGACACGAGCCTTTTTTTGAACGATTCTCAAATTGTGTGGGATCCAACGCGAACAAATTTTTTTGACATTCAAATGTTTATGCAATATTGAATGTATGCTGGTCCAACTAATGTGTAAGGTTGACTCAAACTCACCATAGGTCACATGACGATCTTGCAATATCAGTTCGCGCACAGCATCCATGGTTTCCGGAACAACAACTGTTTTTGGACGACCCTCACGAAATTCGTCTTGGGGTGAACTACGACCTCGATTGAATTCACCATGCCATCGATAAACAATGGTCCTTGATGGAGTTTCATCGCCAAAAATTAAATTAAGTTCATCCATGCACTCTTGCTGACTTAATCCACGTCGAAAGTTGTAAAAAATAATCGCACGAAAATGTTCACGATTTAATTCCATTTTTTGGCCGAGATGAATCCTTTAAGTTACTGTAAACAACACATAGCCCTCGTATGTCAAAACGTTCTGAGTATGTATAACCTCAAAAATGTCAAACTTTACTATAGAGCTGTCGTTGTCAGACTGCAACACTAGGGTTGTCCAATCCCGAAATATAAAAGGCAGCCCTCGTAGTTAGAGATATATTTATAACACATTTTTAGGAAACAACTGTAGGGAATTAGGATAAGGATCCAAAAATATGGTGGAAATATGTTGTCGAAATTTTTATGTTTTGGGAATAGTGTTGAAGATGAACCCATTTTCAGATATAAAATTCAACAGAAATTTGCTTATACTACCAGGTCGGCAATAGTTTATAGAGAATATATGATAATATTTTAACTGCAAATTACTAGAAGTAAATAAACTATTTAAATCATAAAACCTACATAAATACAAAAACTAGTAATGAATCAGAAATTCTTCTTAATGAATATTTAAACGTCCTGATTGGATTATTTTTCATGGAGTAAAATTAGAAAAACTGGTAAAAGTTTTACTTCTGGAAAAATAAAATGGAAATGGAAAACTGGCATATTAAACCAAGAGTGATACCAAGTCATGCAAAAGACCAATCAATCAGTTGAAAATATAGGAACAACATATTTGCCACACTTAACGAACACAACAAATCGCATCGGTAGGCTGCTCAAAAAACACCAGATAAAAACTATTTTTCAACCGACCCATCAAATTCACCGCTTACTCCGGGTCTCCCAAGGATTCCATTGACCATTTATCAACATCGGGAGTTTATAGAATATGGTGCTTATGTGGTAATGTATATATCGGTACCCCCTAGTGTAGTGTCAACACTTGTGTTGCAGAACATAGACGCAAATATCGGTTATTACAGTCCAAAAAATTGACCGTCACAGAACATTACTACACATCAATTTCGACAAAATCGTAGTGCCGTTTTATATTATTAGATAAATAAGAAAAAAATATATTTGCAGCAAATCACATCTCGTCAAAAGAACATTAAACAATTTCTGACTGACTGCTAATTTTTAGATGAGATGTTAAAATTAATTTATAAAATTACCTTATATCAAATGAAATTGCAAATTGATTCGTCTTATTTTATTGCTAATACTGTAATACTTATTCAAGTTTTATTTGCACATGGCATAAATATAAATAATTAAAAATATATTTGCGTATCACATCTCCTGAGTGTTTTCGTAGCTTTTGATAATGGATGCATATGCAAATTGTTCTTATATTTGTGAGACATTTATGACTAAAACAATATATATGCTTAACTCTTCAGGTTCGGAAATCGAATCTATCAATTAGCTTTTAGAATCTCTAAATTGTGTACTTACATAAAACTTTTCATTTGGATTCTTCTGTAAATGCGCAAAATTCGTATAGGTAAACACATTCGCGTTGGTCACTTCAGAAATAGCTGTCATAGTTTTTGTAAAAAATTAACGTCATAAATGAAGAGAAAAGGAGGCTTTCACAGCATACATCCAACGAATATAGGTTCTATATTTGTTGATACATCTTTGTAAGTAAAAGTCGATTAATTTAGTAATATTTTTTATTGTGTCCACAATTGGATATTTACTGTTGACGACTGTCAAACTTCGAATATTAGATTAACCTACTTGTTTATAGTGGGCGCCACTCACTTGAATTTTATTAATAATTTATCTAAAAATTAGTTATTTTAAAAGATATTAAATAAAGATTCTTTATATATTCTGCACTGAAGCTCGTCAATAGCTACTAAACAATACAAAAATAGAGAAAATCGGTCCAGAAACAGAGGAGAAAATGGTACCTAACCATTTTGTCTTTGCCTATTTATATATAGATACCCCAGCTCTAAAGCTGTGGTTTCACTCGTCCGTTTTTCGTGCGGACCACCCACCTTGGTTTCGTACCCTTCTTCAAAGGGTTGCAAGGATCAATGATATTATTAATTTGTACCCGTTTTTGATTCGTAATGTACTTATTAACGTATTTTTCGATTGATGCTTATACACCAAAGGTCGATAATTTCAAAAGCCCAATTTAATGCAAGGTACTGGCGGTTTCGAGTCGTTTACTGCTAGAAATCAGTAACTGCCGAGCCAAAATAGTGGAATAAAAATAAAAAATAATAAAAATGTGCAAATGAGGTTTTTTAAGTGATATAGCATTTAGCAACCGTTACATTTTGTAGTTTCAAATGCTCTTCAATTTGCTCTATTCACTGTTAGATTTAACCCCAAAAACTATCAACGTTGGTGGCCGTCCGCATGAACAAAGAACGTGTTGAAATATATTCAATACATTGGTGCACCAACTGCATCACTCTTACTGTGTTAAAATGTTCCAGTACAAACCTATACCTTTTGTGATGATAGAATAACATTAAAAATGTTTTAAAACGCGATTTGCATTACCATATTTTGCACCGTTCTGGTTGTGGAGCTATTAAAAGTTAATACACTGCAGTCGTTATTGTTGGCAAAAAACATGAACCATTTCTGTACGAACGGAAGTCATAAAACCCACCTAAGAAACGTACAAAAAAAATTATGTAAATGTATAACTTCATACAGTGTTGACGTCTCGAGAGCAAAGCTCTAGAGAAACACAGGAATTGGGTTTATTTCTCCGATGCCCCCTTGCGAGGCTTTGCTTTTGTAACGAACTATTATTATGGTAATAACTTTTACCACTTCGGGGACATAAAATATTTTATGATCAAATTTTAATAAACATTTCACAATGGAAGATTTACAGCCTCTGCCTGTTTATTTACTCTGGATAATTGATACACTCGGTTGCCGCTATAAGTCACTTTGCCATTTGAATTTAACTAAAGTACATATGGCAGTACAAACATTCCATTTCGAATATAACATGTGTCCCAGATAAAAGCAACTACATGGGAATTTCCGAAACAACAAGAGATATGGCTTAAATGAGAAAAAGTTGGGCTATTCCAAACTCAATCAGCTGCTGTACCGAAAATCAAAATATCCACCTGGGTTCTTAAAATATCGAAAAAAATTGTGTTTTCGAACAACTGCAATATATTTGCCATCTTGTGAACAAATTTGATAAAATTGGGCTAATCGTTTGACGTTTAAGAGTTTTGTCTAAAGTTTATGCAACCATGTAACGTGTAAAAAAATTGAAGCCGGGCCGCGAATAAAAGTTCAAGTTAAAGTTGCCTATGACTTTACCTTAAACTTTTATTATGCATTTTTTCAAAATATTCGTCTGAACATTCAATTCGTAATAGTTTTTAATTTGTGATTTGGGTGTACAGCACATTTTTTCAAGTATTCATTGTTTATGCTTTCCTCATTTTTGATTTATAGACGGTGTTGTTCTGCCAAACAGCCGTACAATATTTTACCACTGAAATATATAGGCCATGGTGTTCGAATCAAGTTAGAAGGTATGCTGATGGTTAAAGAATTTTGAGATTAAGAGCCAACCCTTTCCATGGAAAGGTAAGCACGGCCATTTTTGTTGAATAAATATGATCATGTGCAATATATTATATCTTAGGGTTTTACATTAGGATCCTTCTTATATGTTAGGATTTTTCTTTCCCGTTGGAATTTTGCGTTTATATGGAGATCTTCCTTTGCCGTTGGGATCTTTATTTTATTTTGGTATTGTGCTTTTGTATTGGAATTGTTCTTGTACGATGGAACGCGGTATGTTTGGAGTTGGTCCCATTTATATAGTAATAGAAAATCATTGTACAAGGAAGGTTTATTCAGTTAACAGTTTATACCGGCCTCTTTTTGAAAACCTCATTTTCATTATAGAATCATAGTTGAGATTTTTTTATTTCGCTTTAGTTAGTTGGTAAATATGTACATTTTGACTTGATTTTTTGTAAATATTATCAATTTTTCACTATATCAAAAATAATAGATTTTCTAAATTTAATTATTATAAAGAGTGTTGTTTTTATTTTGATCATTTTTTCTTTATTTTTTGATTAAACTCTCCTCTGTTTACATTTTGTATATTCCTGAGCCTATCGATTTGTTAGAGTTTTTTAAAGTGAGCGCAAGTGAAAATTTTGAACACTGATATTATTCTTTTTAAGAAAACAAAATAGTTCATCAACATCACAACTTTTTTACTGTTGTTTGGTTTTTAAGCTAAAACAGCCTTAATAAAAATTAATTTTGTGTTTTAATATCTTACCACACTCCTTATTGTTCCCGGTGAAAAGCAGCAGCCTAGCAATTTTGAGTAGACAAAGTTACGTTTTATGTTGAATTTCTAGTTTCTGAATTTATAAATACCAGGTCAGTCTAACAACCATAGCCAATTTTGTTATTTTTTATGACCAACATATTGGATTTAACGTCATTGAATAGCACATAATAAGGGATTTTCAAACATGTATAACAGGCCTATCTCTGGATGACAGAAAATGTAAATTAGAACTATCACCCTACGCAGACTTGTAGTGTGATACTTCTTAAGAGTTCAATCCCCTCGTTTGAATCTAATAGTTATTCCATGTCTCAGGTATAGTTTGTTATACTATGCAGCTGTTAAATAGTTGTTTTAGCCTTGGTATCATTATGTCTTAAGCTTCATTTATAATTTCTGCTACAATTTGATCTTCATCCTGTGTAAATTATACGAATAATAACAAACTAAATAGTAGAGACTACCATCAACCTGTGGAAAACTCGGCACTTCGGAAAAGATATGGTCCATTCACCATCTATTCACAAGGAGAATACTTATGGAAAAACTCGATAATTAAATTAAATGCAATTTTCCTGGATACCTGACATTTGTAGACTATCAAAAAGCCTTCGACTGTGTGGATCATTGCACGTATAGACCATAGATGCAGAGTCAAAAGTACGAAGATTCAAACTATACAGTATGTCCGGTTATGAACTAGCGATAATCTAAATACATGTAAAGCAACTATATTAATACACAATTACACTATATACTAGGCCTCAATACACCACCCCGCCATACGCAGCCATTTTGTTTTTTTGATGACCTATTCTCTACGTGTGAACAAAAACGTTCATATCTCTTAAAGTTTTGGTCTTACTGCGATAAAAATAGGCTTATTCGACGGACAATAAAATTGTCTATCAACAACATTTCAAAACAAAGTGTTAACGTTTTCTTAACTTTTGAAAAAAGATGAAATGAAAAAAAAGGGTCAAAGAATTATGCAAATCAACAAATTATTGCAAATCAATGCAAAAGTAGTCCCGATTACCTCTCATTTTTTTTCACTAAATCGAAAGTTTTTGAGTTAAGCTACAATACAACATTAAGTTCATAACTGTGTGTTTATTACTTTAGGAGTTATTGTTATTTGAACATAGCGTATCCGCAAGCACAAAAGACCTTTATTAAGTGACATCTGACATTAGCTGCGTGCTGTCCGAGAAAAGGCTAGCAAAACTATTCGCGACTAGCAGGAGTAAGCGAAATGTAACATATTGACTCTACCTGCAAAGAACTTACAGGATAAAGACTAGTAACGTTAGTTGTACCTTGCCCTGCCTTGTGATCCCTACTTTTACTTACGTTCTGTATTAGTGGTTATCTTGTGATATAAATATGGCAAATCGTCATTATTCAACGCAACATATTGCTGACATACACTCTGTTTATGGTTTCAGCAAGTAATAAGACTTTAATGTGGGTTTAATGTCTACATACCTGTTTAAAGTCCCGACAAAGTCTTTTGTGCTTGAGCATACGCTATGTTCAAACAACAATGACTCCTAAAGTAATAAACATACAGTTATGAAATTAATGTTGTATTGTAGCTTAACTCAAAAACTTTCGATTTAGTGAAAAAAAAATGAGAGGACTACTTTTGCATTGATTTGCAATAGTTTGTTGATTTGCATAATTTTTTTAAAGTTTTTTTTTGCATTTTATCTTTTTTCAAAAGTTAAGAAAACGTTAACACTTTGTTTTGAAATGTTGTTGATAGACAGTTTTATTGTCCGTCGAATAAGCCTATTTTTCATTTCAGTAAGACCAGAACTTTAAGAGATATGAACGTTTTTGTTCACACGTAGAGAATAGGTCATCAAAAAAACAAAATGGCTGCCATATGGCGGGGTGGGGTATTGAGCCCTAGTATATAGTGTAATTGTGTATTAAACTAGTTGCTTTACATGTATTTAGATTAACGCTAGTTCATAACCGGACACACTGTATAATTATCCATAGAGGAATAACACAAGGTGGTACATTTAACCCCAAACTGTTCACCATGGTCTTAGAAGGAGTCTTCAAAAATTGAATTGGACAAATGAGGGAGTTAACATCAGCAGGAAATGGTTCTCCATTTTAAGATTCGTAAATGATCGCCGAAAAAAAGATGACCTTACATGAATGTTACTAGAACCAGAAAACGAGTCAAGTCTACATCAAACGAAAATAATGGGAGCAGAAAAGATAGGGATTACAGTAATGATAATCACAAAGTTGATTAGGTCTGCGTTGGGAAGACACAATTAAAAAATTTAAAAAAAAATCGCAACATCTTATAACCAAGATATTTGGCCAATGTATTATTGAGTAGCAAAACATGGACCCACACACAACACATAACGAATCAACACAAAGGGCATATAACAAAGGGACGGGCCAATATCGTAATGCTTGGATTAGGCGAAAAATCAGTGTCATCCACATAATGGAAAGAATGACCAATCTGCAGTGGAGATGTGCTGCGTGCTGCTCACCTTGGGAGACCTAAATAGTAGGATTATCAGTTGGAGGCAAGGGAAGGAAACCGAGGAAGAGCAAAACTGGTTACGAGATGGCATGAAGCAATCAAAAGAGTGCCAGGACTGGGAGCTGGACAAAACAGAGACCTGGAGTAGAAAGGGGGAGGCTTATACTATATACTGGACGCATAAAAAAGTTAAATTCACAATATGGGCTGACATTATTCTGTTATTATGTCTTTTCAGTAGTCACATATGGATCTGAGGCACTTACACAAATATAACCGCCGAAAGCACACAGAAAGGATAATGCTTGGAATCCCTTAAGACACAAAACAAAGAATCCAGTTTTTTTAATTTTAAACAGGGGTTACATAAGTAACAAGAACTGGATTCGGCTTTTTAATTTTATTTTTCATTAAGAATAATTGCACACTGATAGTTTAAACTAACACCCTGTATACATAATAAAGATGACACAAAACATACAACCTAAACGCTCTTAAGTACTGTTGTGATGTTTACAGTTGCTCCGTAATGAAACAAAGGGATTAGTTCTCACATGCTACAACAACATTAACCACTTAACTGGGTCAAATGGTTTCTACTCATTAATAAAACATGACGGAGAGGAAACGCTCGCCCGTATAGTTATTGAATTTTTAAGCGGAGCCAGTTGAACGCACATTTCGCAGACACCAAAAAGACGTTTCCGTCGAACTTTTTGCCGACTTGTTGCGAACGTACACAAAGAACAGAATGTTCTAAACTATTCGCTCATTGGATAGCTAAAAATAAAAACATTTGTTTTAGTCGAGTTTTACTTATGTAAAAGTTTTAAGTAGATTTGTCAGCAAAATGAGAATGTAGGTTAACAGCAGTTAAACTGTTTTGTTTAACGTCACTTCTTGTATTTTGTCTTCATGATATCGGACAACAAATATAACAACGATGTAAAACTGATGATTTTGAAACCTCTAGTTTTCGAACAAATTCAAAAAGTTTTCTACAATGGGCTAATATGAAGTCTCTATAATAACGTCAGAATAGACCACCGATTCCTTAAAATCATATCATATATCTACTGCTCAAATATTGACAGGACTCCGCCAGACATTCAACTTCCTCGAAATGATCTTGGATGAAATTGAGACAGATAGAGTTGTTTGTTAATAACCAGTGCTTGCTTAATAAGAAATTACTTTTAAGTAGTTGAGCAGCAAAATTTGCAGCACTGTGAACTCCTTACCGTTGTTCAAATTTACGACGTTCTCGTTTTCTCTTCTTTTTGATCTTTAACTTTCTCTTCTTCCACGTCATTTTTTGCTTCCAGTTCTTCCTCATGTAGACAGTTTTCTCCTTAGTAGGCACCTGTGACATCTCGCCTTCTTGTTCTTGCATCCGTTTTGACATTACGGAAACTTCTTTGTTATTACCGTCTTCGCATAGCACTAGAACTAGTGGTGTTTCCCTGTCACTCGGAGAAGTTCCAGAGGTATTCGAGGAAACAGCCTTGTTCTGTTCCAAAACGGATTTCTATAAAACTTCAGGCATGCTGAACTCTTGCAATCATCCACTATACATCTGTATGAAAACAGCAAACGTATGAACACAATACACTAAATTTGTTTACATAATTTACATGATTTCAATAAGAATAAGAATCAATGAACGATAATTTACACATGAACAAGACTATCCTGGACTGCCTTCAGGAAATTAAGCACATCCCTAAAAGGCAAAACTATTCCAATCCACCTGCGTCTACAGTATCCCATCAATGCAATGCATGTAGTACACATAATGAGCTCATATGTGGACCCTAACGAAATCATCTGAACATTTACTTATAAGTTCGAAATGCTGACCTTTCTTCGCTAAACAAAAAAGCACTCAATTTTTAAATCAGAAATATTTAGTAACATTTTAGTGCGGACGTATTGAAAACCTCTTAGATGCGCTTTTTCATGTGCTCCAATGTCGTTGTAGGTGTTTGATAAACAATTTCTGTTACATATCCGAATAAAAAATCGAAAATGTGGAGAAGTACCTACCATTCAGTTATAACTACATTTCTTTTCCTTAGGATAGGTAACCCGGGTCTTAAAAAAATCAAAATATAGCATTCCATTGTAAGGTATTTAGATAAAATAAGTCTCAATTAAATCCCTATTTCCCTACTCACAAATGTACTGTCCATACCTATGCTATTATTAATTATTCTGCATTGTTCGAGATTTTTATCAAAATTGTGTCTATAAATCTTTCCACTACTGTGAAGCGTACACTTTTCATTGAATAAAACATTTTAGAAACTCTTCTTTTTGTCTTTATTAATTAATATTATTTTCCATGGTAACTGTATTTAATAAGAATATTTAATTTGCTCCTTCGAAATTAGATTTGGCCTATATGGGGATTTTGAACTAAAATAGCTTTTATAGTACTTCAAATTCAGTTTCTTCATTTTGAATTACTTACTTACGTTTGATTAGTTATTTATATTTCGTACTTTCAGGTGAAACTTTTCGGCATAATCTTGTGAAGACAATAAAGAGTTCTGTGGACATTCTTCTTTAAGAAGTAATATCAGGTCAATTCCCTGTCTTTAGAAACTAAAGCAACTTGAATGGCAATAAGACAAATTACATAATATAAAAAATAACCTCAGCATTTCAAATTTCTGAGAATTTATTAGAAGTAACTGGATTAAGAATAAATCTATTAATAAAACATTTAAAAAAATATATAACCAACTTCTACCTATAACTAAAAAGCTAAAAATAATTATAACACAATACAACTCTAGCAAATAAATAACACATTCAATGTTGTTAGGTTAGGTTAGGAAGTAAAAGGAAAGTAAAAAATGTAAACATTAAAAGGTGCTCATTCTGTACAAATTAATTACCGACCAATCTAGTATATTTTTGAATTCGGTTCCAAGCAAATCTAAAATTTCTCATTGTTGCTTGGCACCGACTTCAAAAATATACTAGATTGGTAGGTAATTAATTTGTACAGAATGAGCACCTTTTAATGTTTACATTTTTTTACTTCCTGGGTAGGTTCCTAACAACATTGAATGTGTTATTTATTTGCTAGAGTTGTATTTTGTTATAATTATTTTTAGCTTTTTAGTTATAGGTAGAAGTCGATTATATATTTTTTAAAAATGTTTTATTTTCAACTTTTTAGTTTTTTTGAACTCACGTAGTTTTCATTCTTTATTTTTTATTTTGTATGTATAACCATAATAGACAGAACCAGGTAACATCGAAAGCCTCAACATTACATAATGATACTTTCTCATTTAAATTGACAGGTAAATCTTTACGACAAAATGTACCAGTACGCGTTGACTTAATAAGCCCAAAATATATTTATGCCTTATGGACTACGCCATGTAACCTTTTTTGAACTTTTTTTTGACAACCCTGTATAACTATAGATAATTCCACCCCAACCTATGTAACAACCATACTGTAAATACGACTGCCCATGACAAGCATAAATTTGTTAGCTGCCTTGTGGGCTACCCCATAAAGTATTTTATTTTTAACATTTTATATTATCGTCCTGTGTAACATGAATTCCTCTCCACACTTTATGCAACTTCTTATGGGCTATAAAAAAAAATTTTTTTAATCACACTGTATAAATATAATTCAACTCCAGCATATATTTCAACCATACTGTATATGATTTGCTTATGTCCACATCATATAACAGTTTTTTAATCACCCTATATAATTTTAATTTCACATTTTTTCCAACATTTTTATACCACCAAACGTCCAGTCCACCCTATATTCCAACCATCCTGTATATACAGCTGCCTACGGACCACTATCATTCTAGTCCGTCCTATATTTCAATCTTCATATAAATGCAACTCCTTCTATCACTTTACTTTGTGATTTTGTTTGCTATAACTAAAAACCCTGTCTAAACGCACCAAATAGCAGTTTAAAGTTTGACATGTGTTGTCATTAAATTTTCTATTAGGCCGGGAGAATGTGACAACCAAAAGCACCGTCTTCGCAAAATGGAAAAATTTGCATTTAAATAGGCACTTGCCTGGTATACAAACAAAACGAGCTTGGTACTCATTGATTTAAGGAGCCGAAAATACTATGCTTTACTACCTATATGCTTGAGATGTACATAGAAAATTTTCAAATTCGCAATTAAAACTTCTAGTGCCTCAAGTTACCGCACTATTACGTTGGAATTAAAATATTTATGAGGAAATGTCCGTTATGGCATTTCGATGAAATTTTTGATAAGAATTTTGGAATTTTTGACGATTTTCTGCAAAACTGCAAGTTGCACGTCGCAGAAAAGTATATGAGATCACCTAAAGATCTTCCTTAATAGATTAAACGTTAAAAAACTATACACATCCATAAGGAGTTATCGAAAAATCGACTAAAATATTAAGGATATTACTTGATTTCCATGCACGCATGTGTTCATTCACAAATGTTATCACTTTGCCAATAGAATTCTTTTCCAAAATTTGAAGTTTCACCAATCCGGATATATACTCTATTAAACAAGACCATATTCATTCAAAACTGTGCACCACAGGAGAAGAAATCAGGTAACATACATACAAAAAAAAGCGAAAAAAAAAAATACGCGACGAATAATAATAAAATGGAAAAGATTTATTATAGACAGTCAAATGTTTTCTTGTTCTTTGTATTGAGTTATTACCATTGAAAACGGGGTCTGACATAGACCTTGAAACATTTGAACTATTTGAAATATACAGACTTGCAAGAAATTCTGTTGTTATTCCTAAAAGCAATAACAAAAAATACAAATCAGAAATGCTATCTTTCAGAAAACAAACGGTTTTTGTGCAGCATTGGTTGCAATTAATTTATTTTATCATAATTTTCCAGAATACCAGTCTTTTGTCGGAGTTATCACCTGAAATTGGTACACCATTTTTGATTTGTATAGATGAAACTAGTTTTTTACCAACAACCTATGTACAGTACTTTGACTAACTTCACAGATAGAATTAACCTTAACTGTAGAGGGTGTAGTACCATTTCTGCAATTATGTTAATTTTTTGCCATCACTCATTGTTGGTAGACCAGATCGTTTGTTATCTGTTGGTTCAATCTTCTGAAGAGGCTCCTTTAAGTCCTCGATATAGTACGATCTGGGCAACTCTCATTAAATAAACATTATGCTTCATGGAGATTCTTTCTACGTTCACCAATTATTAAGACAGCTGCTACTTTGTCGGCTTGAGTACTTAAATTTTGCCTATGTAAACACGTACATGTCTCGTTAAACAATAATAAAACAAAATATTTAAGAAATAATCTTTATAAAATAAGTGTGAATTAATAATTTTACAATACAGCTGAGTATGTATTGTCAGTACCTTTTAATTGTGCCATAAGGTCCTATTTATTTTCACCCTTCAAGTTTGATTAGTGTAGGTATAACCGTTCAAAACATACGACAGGGAAAGGGCCTTTTGACTAGTACTGTATATTACTAAAGAGCTGGTTTTGAGTGATTTTTCAAATTTATTTCTGAAATAAAGCGAATTATATAAGTTTATTAATTCCCAACCAATAATTGTAAACTAACTGAAAGTCATTCAAATATCTTAAAATGAGCTCAGCTCTCATTCAAATTTTCGTCATTAATTTGAATTTGAGGTAAATGAAATTCAAAATTTCAATCATAAAACAACAAATAAAACTGAAAATGTTAAGCATTTCGCCAATGGCAGTGAAAGGTTGGATTCCAATTCGTGTAGTATAGATGATGAATAATTACGCGTATATATGTAGATATTTATAACCGTTCACGGTTATTACGAAATTCATACTAAATTACTTGGAATAATAAAGGATTACTCAAGTTAAGGGGATCTTCATGAAAAGCTTCTTCTCTCATTAAACGCTTCGTTTTGTATAATGTACTCCACAACAGAGTGAGGATATGCAGCGCTTGTATTCGCATAAAGTTGCGGACATGATGCTGCTTAACTTCCCACACGAAATTTGAATATTCATCGAGTACATGATGTACTAAAAAGTTTGTTGGATATCTGGATAATTCTTTGGGAATTAAGCCTCGAATGAAAAAAATCCTAAAGCGAAATTCCTCATTTATATTTTGTTAAAGGGGTTTAAATTAAAAACAGGGGCTTGAAATTTTTTAAATTCACTAGCCTAAATATTAGTAAGCACGTTAAGAATTTTCAACAAGTATTTCAGTTTAATAATTTAGTGATGATTATGAAGTTCTGCACAAAATTAATAAACTGAAATATACTCTCTTCGAGGCGTCATTCTCTTGAAAATCCTAGATGTCGGTCTTACATCTCGCGTCTTCAAATTTAAACTGAAATAAATATATATTCTTCTGATGACATATACCAAAAAGAGGTGAAAATAATTTTGTCAAGTGCGAGTTGGACTCGCATATTAAGGGTTCCGAATCACCTTCAAGATTCGCTTGATTTTTATAAGAATACATATGTATTTAGTTTTCTAATTTGGCCCCCAAAAATTAACATTAGAGTTTTATTTTAGTAATAAACTTTCAGGGAAGCCCTTTATAGTCTACTGTCTGAATTTTGAGGCTCTATAGATTGGAAGATAAAGGGCAAAATAGGTCAAGTTTTAAAATATAAATTATTAAATCTGTTATTAAAATTATTTAAAAATACAAATAAAATATATTTTTCAAAATTTAAATAGTGTAGTTTCTAAAACGGGAATTAAGTCGATGTTTAATATTTTTGCTAATATTTTTTAAACGAATGATTTAAAAATATGATATGTTTGTAATTCACATAATGAGCCTTTTATTTTGAAATTGAATTTTTATTTTCTCTTTAATTGTATAATTTGTCCCTAAAATTACCATGGAGATTTTCTAATAATTTTTCGTATAAATTTCAAGTGAGCCCCAGTACACCTAATTATTTTAAAATTTTTAGGTATTATGATTTCGGAAATAAAGCGAGAAATGAGAATTTTTTATATATTTATGTTAATATCTTGTAAACAATTAATTTTAAAAATATGAAAAATTTATATTTGAACGCCTCATAATGAGCCCCTTCAATTGATATATTGCATGATGCGTTAAAAAAATATTTTTTATTTTCCGTTTAATTCGATAATTTGGCCCCCAATATTAATATTAAGGATTTCTTCGTATTTTTCCTGTAAACAAAAAAATAGGTCTTATAGTTGTGGGGAACAAAGGGGGAATGGGTAATTTTTTTAATATTATTTTAAATATATTTTAAAATATTTATTTTAAAAAAATTGAAGAAAAATATATTTGTATTGGTCATAATGAACCCTGTGATTTGATAGATTACATGATCCGTTAGAAACAAATTTAATTTTTTATTTTCCATTTAATTCTATAATTTGCCCCCCCCCCCCCCGAAAATGAATATTAGGGGTTTCTCCTTATTTTTTGAGTAAAGTTCAGGTGAGGCACTATACTTTTTTTTCAAAATTTTACACCTTATGGATTCGGAGATAAGCGGGGGGGGGGAATGAGTAAATTTTTTTATATTTTTGTTAATATCTTTTAATTAATTGATTTTAAAAATATGAAAAAATTATATTTGTTTTCGTCATAATGAGCCCTTTCATTTGATATATAATATGATGCCTTAGAAACAATTTTAATTTTATATTTTCCATTTAATTCTGTAATTTGCCCCCCAAAATTAAAAGTAGAGGTTTCTCCTTATTCTATACCTCTAATTTTTTTCAAAACTTTACGTTTCATAATTTTGGAGATAAGGGAGGGGGGAATTTAAATATGAAAAAAATATATTTGTGTTCATCAGAATGAGACCTTCAATTTGATGTATTACATGATGCGTTTTAAAAAATTTTAATTTTTAAATTTTCATTTAATTCTATAATTTGCCCCCCAAAATTAATATTAATGGTTTCTCCTTATTTTTCCTGTAAAGTTCGGGCAACGTTCTATATTTCCTATTTTTTTCAATATTTTAGGCTCAGTAGTTTCGGAGATCAGGGGGGGAACGGTCGATTTTTTTAGTTTTCCCCCCCATAAGTACCCCTAAAATCAAAATTTCTTCTTTTGCGGTATGCACTCCTGATCGGGTCTCCAAACTATACATTGATAACAAATTTCAACCTCTTCCGTCCAATAGTTTAGGAGAAAATTGCTATGATCTGACAGAGGTAGAAATCCACAGTGATATTATAAGGGTGTCCGTATATTGTATATACGGAACCCTAACAAAGGTATCAAAGGAAGGTGTCGATGCCAATTTAGCTGGGGAGAACTTAAAATCCGGGGAAAATATGAATTTAATGGGAGGGATTTGTGATGTGAAAGAGTACCGAAATAAAAATAAAATACCCATAGGGGTATCCAAGTATGGCAAGAAAAGTATCGATATTAAAAATCTCCGGTATTGAAAGCAAAGTGATGTTATAAAATTTATTCGCCGCCATTGGAGTAAACATTAGACATTCCGAAGAAAATAAAACGTTGGCCGTCTGAGATAATAAAAACAGCACGATCCGGAACCTTCTGTGCAGCAAAAAGTATTGAAATCGAATGCTGAGGGAACAATGAAATACCCATCCATGTGAGGTATCAAAGACATTGTACAGTTCAGGTAATTTAGTTGAGCTTAGTCTTGTTATTATATGGATGTAAATGGTTTTTAAAATCAGCTGTTGTAAACATTGGATTTTTATGTGTAAATCAAGTTCTAGAAAGTGGAAGTGAATATCTGGGTATTAAAATTTAATTTAAACCCACGAAGTTTACTGCAGTATAGACACTGGTATCATATCAGTAAGTTAGCAACCATCTTACTAGTGAGCAATAATCGATCAAATAAAATGTTTGAAATCCTAGGTAAAAACAATGTTGTAGGCGCCGGTAGCTAAAATCGATTAAGCCACCTAACCATTTTACCCGTGGTACAACAGAACACTGTAGTTTAGCCTCTTCATCATTCTTAGATGATTTAAAAATCTCCAAAAGGTTACGAAATTTGGTTTGAATTTATTTATTTGTTTTATTTAACGCATGTTGATAGATTAGACGAATTTACAATATTCCAGAATACATACATCTCATTTCTCTGTCATTCATATCGTGGTTCTCGAAATAATAGGACTTTTTCTCATTCATAAAAAAGCACTTGAAATGAATGATGTTCACTCAGTTGTGGATGCAATTCAGATTGTCGAATGATATTGCCAAAACAACATTGTTACACACATCAAGTACAGTTCAAATACAAAAGGAAGTGAAATTTGTCTGTTTCTTATAAACTAAGCTTGATACATATATGCTAATTGAAACTGCTTTTCAACAGCCAATAACTCATTTTCATGAAGAAAACCAAAACCGTTTTTAATAATATTTCATTTCTCACGTTTGTGATATGAAATATTGTAAATTTGTCTAATCTTTATCACGGTTTATGTTTACTATGTTTTTGAAATCATCATCAAACTCAGCTATATTCTACGAGTATTTCACGGTGTAGCCTATCTTTTATATTTGCTACATATTTCTGTTCCATGCGCTTTTGTACTCAACTTTTGGGACCAGGTTATGTCCCATATTCTCGTGATATCGTAGTCCAATCTTATAATATGGCAATTTCTTGCTCTATCGCACCCCTGGGATATGATTGGGTGGTTTTTGATCCACTAATATCTTGTCCAATTGTCCTGGCCATTGTCATTTTAGGGATTCAATTTGTTGAAGACATATAATACATGTCTTCAACAAATGCCTTTTTATCCACGCTATTTTATCATGACTCTCTCCATAGACCATAGTGTAATTTTGTTTTAAAGAATCAGAACCGTATGTCTGCATTAATTTTCACACAATATTCAAATATTATTTTCTTGAAATGCACGGACACTCCAGATTTGAAGACTATTGAGTTCTTTCCCAATGTCACCCATGCAACTTTGATTCTTCTGTCTATTTCAGGTAGTAGCGAACCTAGCACATGTATTTAATACCCCAGGTTTGTCCAAAAGTATTATAAATGAAATCAAGATGTAGTAATCATTGCTATATAAAACATTTAAAAAAAAATTAACCGACTTCTACCTATAACTAAAAAGCTAAAAATAATTATAACAAAATACAACTCTAGTAAGTAAATAACACATTCAATGTTGTTAGGTACCTACACAGGAAGTAAAAAATGTAAACATTAAAAGGTGCTCATTCTGTACAAATTAATTACCTACCAATCTAGTATATTTTTGAAGTCGGTGCCAAGCAAATCTAAAATCCTTCATTGCGTACTTATCTACTAATTCATCAAACTTGATTGTTGCTTGGCACCGACTTCAAAAATATACCAGATTGATAGTTATTAATTTGTACAGAATGAGCACCTTTAAATGTTTACATTTTTTACTTCCTGGATAGGTACCTAACAACATTGAATGTGTTATTTATTTGCTAGAGTTGTATTTTGTTATAATTAATTTTAGCTTTTTAGTTATAGGTAGAAGTCGGTTATATTTTTTAAAAATGTTTGTGATATTGTTTGCTATAACTAAACACCCTGTCTATAAATGCACCAAATAGCAGTTTAAAGTTTGACATGTGTTGTCAATGAATTATTAGGCCGGGAGAATGTGACAACCAAAAGCACCGTCTTCGCAAAATGGAAAAATTTGCATTTAAATAGGTATTTGCCTGGAATTTTGGAATTTTTGGAGATTTTCTGCAAAACTGCATGTTGCACGTCGCAGAAAAGTATATGAGATCACCTAGGGATCTTCCTTAATAGATTAAACGTTAAAAAACTATACACATCCATAAGGAGTTATCGAAAAATCGACTAAAATATTAGGGATATTGGTCGATTTCCATGCACAAACACAAATTTTATCACTTTATCAATAGAACTCTTTTCCAAAATTTGAAGTTTCATCAATCCGGATATATACTCTATTAAACAAGACCATATTCATTTAAAACGGTGCACCACAGGAGAAGAAATCAGGTAACATACATACAAAAAAAGCGAAAAAAAAACGCGACAAATTGATAACCTCATCCTTTTTGGAAGCCGGTTAAAAATGTGGTCATTATGGTTTCAAGCAAATGATTATAATTAATCACTCTTAACAAGTATTTTTGTATTTACAATAACTTTTACCATATTGAACGGTACTGACTGCAAACAATAATAAATAATACAAATTACTAGTCTAACATTTCAAAGGATTACACATTGCTACTGGTTGCTCATTTTACTTTTAACATCATCAAGGATCATACGTCAAAATAAACAATACGGACTAGTAATTTATTATGATCATAAATTATTTCACAAACAACGAAAGTTCAGCAGTGAAGATTCTCACGTATGTTAGATAATCACAAATATCAAAACATATTGCATGGCAGAGCATTTAATCATAAAGAGAACGGCAGTTAAAATGAGATGTTCTCACGTTTACAGGATGTTGAATTTTTTTTATTGCAAGACTCACCTGAATAAATTGAGATTATAATGTCAACGATATTGAAGAATTGATTTGTAGACTATCCACTATTGAGGTTACACCGCGAATGTATAAATAATAATCATAATAAGTGCAGCAGCAATAATTTACTTCAAAACGTTAAAAACGTAACAAAAGTTTGTAACAAGGGAAGTGCTTACTAATTTTTTAATGCCTATCTGCCCTCATTATAAAACCATATCTACATTTTGATCACATTTAGTATGGGTGTTTCAACTACTAACGACACAACTGTACGAGGTCTGGCTATTAAATAACAAGACTGCTTATGAAAAAGAGTTGTACTTTAAAAATTATTCTACAATGGAAAGCTCCCCTTCAATGTACTCCACTACCTCGCCACACACCGTTTCATTCGTCTGTCCAACTAGTTAAAGGAAGTAAAGTAAAGTATTCCCTTTTGAACAAGAAAAAGTCAAAGGGCACTAAATCAGGCGAGTACGGAGCTTGTTCGAGCACTGGAGTGCCTCTAGCGGCTCAATACTGCGTCAAAGACAGTATGGGCTGGTGCGTTGTCCTCCTGCAAGATCCATTGTTTGCCGACAACTCCGGACGCTTCAACTCGCTCTCGCAATGTTGCCAAACCATTCAAATAGTAAGTTTGGTTTACAGTTCCTGCAATAATTCCTTTATTTCCGAACCTGTATTCAGTATTGTGGAGTTAACGTGCGTCGATATCTCCTTTAGACTTTTTCATTTGGGACAGAGGTACAGGATCTCACCTCAATCCGTCCAGTCCCTCACTGTTTTAGAAGGATATTGGCAGGTTGTCGAAGATCGCCACTTTCTATATTAAATATGTTAATGTTTTGTGCTAAAATTTCATTAATATCCAAATAATACTGAAAAACTGGATTGAAAAATACCCGTTCAAAAATGTAAAAATATATAAGGTACCATTTAAAAAATCTGCAGGTGACGTCATATTTCATAACATGTGATAGTTGTGCGAAATCAAAGTGTACCACAGGCTAAAATAGTACAAAAAATTTGTTAGGGTCATTTTTCGGTAGAACATATTGGCCCAAATCTATATAGCGTTTTATTTAATAGAGTGTGTATTAGGATTTCATAGAGATTAAAAAAATATGTCTTAGTTTCAGGATTTTATCCGAACATACTTCCCATATTTGTTTCGCCTTGTGGGGCTTTATCGAAATTGCTAAATGAAATTAAAACTTAAAAATATGACGACTACATTTGTCAATGTCAAATATAAATAATTTTTGTGATTTATTACTAGTATTTGTAAAGAAGACTAATATCTATCAACTGACTTCGTCACGTTTTTTTATGTATGCTCAGTGATTATTCAAAAACGGCTTAGGCAAATTTGATGATTTAAACCGCATTTTGTTAAGGAATATTACAGAAAGGTGCCATATAATTTTCTATAACCTAAGATTTACGGTTTTTGCAGAAAACCAGAAAAAACAGTAATTAAGGGACTACATTTCAGTGAATTTCAATAAGTCGTAATTAAATCGTATTCTACAAAGAGATGTTCCAGGTTGATTCCGTATAATTAGCTATAACGTAAAACATACCGTTTTTCCGAAAATGGTATGCCATGAAAGTATATCGTACAGGGTGTTTGTAACGGCTTTCAATGCAGTCAAGTGAAATGGCACAAAATATTCCAAATATGCGTGCATCGAACTTGAAGCAGCCAGCAATGAGCCAGTTGAAATATTTGGCGAAATAAAATTACAGTTAGACAGGTAGGTTCCAAAAATCTTACAAATAAATCTGATATTGGGTGGTACATAAGCAGTTTCATATATAGGATGGTTGAAATATAAGGTGAAATAAAATTAAAGATATACAGGGTGGTTCAAAAATATTGTTTAAGTGGCACATAAGTAGTTGCGAATACAAGGTGGTTGAAATAAGAGTGAAGTAAAACTATAGTTATACAGAGTGGATTAAAAACTTTAAAAAATGGTTAAATAAGCATATGCAGTAAGGATATTCGAGTTATAGGGAGGAGGGTTCAAAACATGCTAGAAGCAGTTGCATATTCAGGATGATTCAAATATAAGGTGGAGTGGAATTATAGTTATACAGAGTGGTTAAAAAAATGTATATAGTGTGGAACATAAGTAGTTGCTTATAATTAGCATATTGGGCGAAGTAAAATTATAAGTATACAGGGTGATTTAAACAATAGAAAAATATAAAGTAAATAGGGTGGACAGAATTAATACTTATACAGGGTAGTTTCAACATCGTATAGAGTTGAATTATAGTTGTATAGGGTGATTCAGAAAATGATAGACAAATAATTTATATTGGGTGACCAATACACATAAACATATACAGAGTGGTTGCAATATAGGGGTACACTTATAGAAAGTGGGCCAAATAATAAAATAAATAAAAAGTTAAAAAACGTGTGGATAATATAAAAAAATACAAATTAGACAAAGAGGGAGAGATAAAAATACGCTAAAATAATCAATAGAATTGTACTTCGAATCGGATAAAAAAAGAATATATGTTAGAAAATAGTAATTGATTGTACACGGTTTCTAAACGGTTTTTATTTTAAGTCAGCTGAAGTCGGTTCTTGTTTGGAAATAAATTATACTTACTATCTACTTGTATCTTTGAAGCTTACCTGAAACAGAACATAATAATTATTAGTTTATTTAGATAAAATAATTTTATAACCTATTTTATTTATTGTTCATTAGGTAATAAACATTAGGTATGTGTTGATCTTTCCTCTATTCTAACAGGGTTGTTGTTTTCTGAGGGATATTTGTGGCATATTTTTCAATGTTTAAGCACTTTTTGGGAAATAACACCACAAGTCATGAAATTTCTGTATATTTCCAAACTGTCGGAGTCTAGGTCAGACTCCGTTATTAATGACAAAGAAACTAAGAAAAAAGGCACATGTAAAATTAAAATGTTTGACAATATCTATTATTTGACTAATGTCTGACCTAGACTCCGAAACGTTTGGAAATATACATACAGAAGTTTCTTGATTTGTGATGTTATTTCCCAGAAAGTGCTCAAAGCTTAATAGAATTGTATATAATAAATTTGGGAATATTTGTTTACAATGAAGCAATAAGCGTGTGGAACAATTCTCTGTAGTTTTGTTTGTGATTGGGGCAGGGGGGCCACGGAAAATCATTATCTTAAAATAGACTAGCCCAAAAGTGAATGATCTTCTATTAAAATCTGGTGATATACTTTACCATCGTCACATATAAAATTTGTCCGTTCAAGAATGTCGCAACCGTGGTGCATTTTTGCATTTGCAAGAAAAAATCCAAAATCAGTAACGCAAAAATCAAAGAGGGTCTTGAAGACTCACAAATTAAACATTCAAAAAATAAAAAATACTAAACAAAAAGCTTAAAGAAAGTCAAACAATTAAAAAAAATCAATTCCAAAAGAATTTAAGAAATAATATAAAAGTTAATTAATTGAAAAACTAAAAATATTAAAAGAAATTCTAAAAATTTTAAAATTTCAGACGTCTTAAAAAGCAATGAAATTTAAAATTCTGTTGTATATTAATTTAGGGCAAAAAAATGTTATAAATACTTCATTGTATTTGGATTTTTACACATCAAAACTTTGCCCTTTTGAAAAGTTCGGTTAGCCCGTTTCTGACTGTGAAGAAAGCTGATGAGCCTTATTTAACAATGTTGAAGATACAATTATTTATTTATCCAAAGTTTGATTTTTCAAGCCAATGAGTCCTGTCAGCTTTCGAAACTGTATTTTTGGAAAGAAAAACTAAAAGAATTATACCAGAATAAAACTGGTCATATCTGAAATATTATTATGGCATATCTAACTTACTAAACCTTGTTCATAACATAATCAGTTAAAAATTTCCATGTTACAGACAAGAAATGAATTTTTGTTGACCCGTGAAATCTTACAAAAAAGTTCGTATAAGTTATCATTAGTATCTTTATTAATTAACATCTTATGTAATCGATTAAATTTCAGTCCCAGCGTAGTTGTTGCATAATCAGTAACATCCTCAATCTAACAGCATAAATCTCGGTTGTGAATGTAAAAATGCTAATATGAGAACCTACCAATCTTAATCCACAATACCGTTCATTCAAAATGATATTTCCGGTGTTTGGAAATCTCACACTCTATTATCCAATGAATTATTTCGAGGAAGTTATGTGTGAATTCTAGCTTTTGTTTGTATAATGGCCTTTTTTGTACGGTGTTACCTACAGAATGCTGTTGTCTTTAAAATTACATTCAAGTAAAAATTAAAAAGTCGTACAAATTGTAAATACAACCCACTCAGTTCTTTAATTGCCACTCTTCATCTTTTTCCTTAGATTTCTTATGCCTTCGTGAGATGATAAAAATAAAAATAGCAACAACGGTGATGAATGTAAACGTATCGTAATAACGATTGCCCGGGAAATCTCCTGCCAAAGGAAACTACTAGTAGGTTAAATCGACATAACATTATGTATATTATATGTACAATCCGTTTGACTGGAACACAATGAGTAATGCTATATGCTTCTATGTATTGGTCATCCAATAGACATTATTAAGCTATCATTTTCTGAACTTTAAAACCACCCTGTATAAGTATACATCCTCTCCACACTATTGACTGTTTCTATTTTTCCATTGTTTAAATTATAAATGCAAACCTATAATTTTTCTTCGCCCTATATGTCAAGTATTCTATCTATGCAACTAACGTCGAAGTGTACGTTTGTATTATTCCAAATTAATGGAAGAGGCAAAGGTGGCAAAGGTTTAGGAAAAGGAGGCGCAAAACGTCATCGTAAAGTGCTGCGTGATAATATCCAAGGTATAACAAAACCAGCCATAAGACGTTTAGCAAGACGTGGTGATGTTAAACGTGTATCAGTATTGATATACCAGGAAACTATATGTGTGCTTAAAGTATTCCTTAAAAATATTATAAGAGATGCTATCATATACACTGAACATGCTAAGAGGAAAACAGTCACAGCTATGGATGTTGTTTATGCAATGCAGAGACAAGGACGTACCTTGTATGGATTTGGCGGTTAATTAATACGTTGGTGTACAAGCAAAAAAAAATGCTGCTCCCAAATCAAACTGCCGTACACCGAGCATCCGTTATATATAGGATTCATTCGTTCGAAGATTTTTGCCGATGTCTTCTGATCTGCCAGTCTAGATGGATCCAGCTTCTGAATCACGTCAACCTTAGCTTTTTATACATCCATTGAATTTTCGGGGCTACCGTTGCTGATGCTTTTTGTATTCAGCCGTTTTTATTCAGTTTTTGTAATGTTTTTATCAGCATGATAATTTAGAATTTAGAAGGTTTCTACATTTTTGGCGGCGTAAAACGAATTTTATAACACTGCTTCGCCTCCCCGTTAAATTCTGATCGTTCTGATCGGAATCATTCTCTCCATGGTAGGGAGCTAGTCGATCCAAATGAACCACCTCCGTCTTAGCTCTTGGATTCAAGCGAATACGATTCACAACGTCATTGATCCTCTTGACCACCTCGTATGGACCATCCCACTACTAACAGGTATTTGTCTTCAAATACCATTATTTAAGGCATATCTAAGGCTCAAACTGCTACGAATATAGCCGTTTAGAACATCAATTAAAGTTGCCAATATTAATCGAAAACATTTTATAATTATTTGCAAACCACTGACACAAAAAACAATAACAAAATAAATGCTACTCCTTAATGTCAGCTCCGACACTCAAATTCATATGTTAACATGGAGTTTTCATTACTGCTGTTTTTGGAGTGCCTAATGTCTTCATTTCTTATCATCAAAACATTTAGATAGACGGTTTGTTTTTCTTTCTTCATTGTATATTGAATTCTAACATGGAGAGTGCTTCTTGTTCTATAATGTTTCTAGTGTAAAGACAGAAATATACTGTTAAAATGCGACGCGCCAAATCAAATCTTAATACTTTTTATGTCTAGAAACACACTACCTACACCAGACAATATCTGAGGCGGGTGTTTGTAGTGTGTGTGCCTCACGTCGGGTTGGGTCGCACTGCGTATCAACAATGTATATCGGCCTTAAGATCGTGAATTTGGCAGATACAAAGGCTAACTTGGCATTTTATAGTTTGAATTACATATGGTAAACCAAAATAACTAGGACTGTTAAGTAAAAAAAAGTATAGAAATTTTCAGTTGCTGTTTTAGAGTTCATTACAATGTAAATTTTCTTTTTCGACGGCGTTCAAATTCTGCATAAGGAAACAAGTTGGTTGAAATCAAATGTGCGAGTTTTTAGCTGTAATTTTGTTTTTTTGTCACCCGTTGAAACAAAACGTCTTTTTCTATCGTATTAAATAGTAGGTACAGTGCATCTCTGTCAAGCCACGCTCTCTTACTTGTTTATTTGGATTTAAATTTATTGATGAAAAAATACGGAGGTCCTATAAAAGGTAACCTTCCTAGATGGGTTAATAACCAAAACTGGCATAGCCTTAATGTATTTGCGCTATTCGAAGATTCAAAGAAGCCTAGAAACTGGTAATGGTAACAAGAAGGCGGCACTAACACAAAAATCAGAAAAACATAGCAAATGGAAAACACATAGGAGAGTTTGCCACCTATAAAATCATCAAAAGCGTTTTAGGAACAAAAGCACTCTAGCACTCTATATGTGATTGAGATTAATAATGAGTACGACCCGTGCTTACAGAGGACAAAACCCCATAATTTCTTGATAATATCAAAGATAATAATAACATTACGGACCCCTGGGTACAAAAGCAATTTTTACACCAAATATCCATAGTCTTTAGTTATGCTGAACTAATTCACAATAAATTCCCTACAAGATCTTCCAACCAGGTACTTGTAAGCTAACAGTGCCGACTACACCATTCCAACCCAAGTCCCAGGATTTCTTTCTAGCTGCCCATGAATAACTTACTCTCTTCGAGGTGTCATTCCTTTGTACGCATGACAATATATATTATATATCAATATAATACATATTGTTTCTGGTTAGGGAACCTTCATCAGTTGCGCTTCCCATAATTGAATGTCCTCTCGAACACTTCTTTATGCATTTGATGCATTTCGTTAAATTTGAAGACGCGAGAAAATCCTAGATGTCGGGTTTACATCTCGCGTCTTCATGAATAACTTGTTCCGTTAGAATGGGAATTCTGGTTGAGGATTGCGCTACCATTGTTATAGAAATGGATGAGGTTTTGTCCGACCGTTTCAATACAAATTCTCCAATTAGAGATCAAAGGACAAATATGTACTCATGTTAGCTAATTAGGTCCATACTAAATATGAAATTGTGTTCAATATCCGCTACTAGTACCCCATGACGGACTCTGTTGTCCCCTATCTATAGTATTATATCTACCTCGCTCTGTATTTACATGGACGCGTCTGTGACTGTAATCGCCCCCACCGAGAGCCCCAAAGTTGGGAACATTAATATTAAAACGAGATCATCTTATCTCCAAGACCATAGAAGAAGGTCACTTCAACGGGTTTAAACCTCATAACGACTATTTTTAATGTAGTAATCCTAGAAATAGGGTTTTAAAATTAATTTGGATGGTGTCGTTAATTGGCCGGATTTCCGATGACCTCAAAACTCTGGACCTGGCAATGGACACAGCAGCGCCGGTGTCAAGAGTGATGGTGATTGCTCGGCTATTGATGGTGCCCTTGATGATTAGGCTATCTTTTCAAAATCCCCGAATGGATACTGTCCTGGGGCTCGATTCTTGAAACCATGGTATGCGACGAAAATAGTCGTATACGGCCTTGCAGTCGTACACGAAGTTTGTTCTATTCCGAGCCAAATTGGTATTCTCGAATTGGTAGACGAAACAATAGAGTCTTTGGACATATAAAATTAAAATATGGAGAACTGCCAGAACTTCTTCAATATCTTCCATGTTAGTCGGCCCAACACAACAATACAAAACGAAACTAACTAATTTGATTAATATAAATGTCAAAATTTCGTATACGTTTGACCGTTAGAATTTCTTGTTGTACACGACCTTCGAGAATACCAAATAAACGTCATTTATGTCCAAATTCATTCGTTTGACGTCATCTTCCAAGTGGTAGAGAGGTCGAATGGTTTCGAGACTCGGGCCTCTGGAAGTTTGGTGTAGAATTCATCAGTATTCACCCTCTTATACTAACTGACTGACTGTTCCTGGTGCTGAAACAATTATGTTGGCAACCCCTGGTTCAGGTGGCCTCACTCTGCAGTCACATTGAAAATACCTTGTACGTTCACAATGGTAAGATGCTCCTTTGATATCAGCTCTTTGTGACCTTTCAAGTAGTTTGTTTACAACACTTCTTGAAGGTATGATTGTGGTTTCTCTTGGTTGAAAGAAACTGGCGGGTTGAATAAATATCAAACAAATGATATACTTACATTAGTGGAATTCAGAGAAGAAATTAAATAAAAATAATTATTAAATTACTGATTGAAACAATTTTAATAGCGATGGAGGTTTCGGTTTTACTGTAACAATTAACTACCTACTTATTTTCAAGTAAGTGCTAAGTTATAAACAAAATAATTTTTTAATAATTAGGGAGTTTTTCATTGTTTGCTTGGTATCGAGTTAAAATAAGTGTTTAATTGTTTGAAGACGCGAGATGTAAGACTGAGATCTAGGATTTTCGAGATAATTAGCAGAATTAGAAGGTTCCGAATCTGGAGCCGTTCCGTGTAATTACTCTTCTCTCTTAACTCCTAGGACAGAATGTCATGATAAAATTTTCAGGTTACTTCACCTGTCAGAGATATTGAATACTCTCTTCGAGGTGTCATTCCTTTGTACGCAAGACCAAAGGAAACAATATGTATTATATATAATTTATATTGTTTTGCGTACAAAGTAATGACACGAAGACAGTATTCAGTATCTCTAACAGGTGAAGTAACCTGAAAATTTTATCGTGACATTCTGTCCTAGGAGTTAAGAGAGAACAGTAATTAAACGGAACGGCTCCAGATTCGGAACCTCTGTGTGCTAATTCTCCCGAAAATCCTAGATGTCGGTCTTACATCTCACGTCTTCAAATTTAAGGAAATGTATCAAATACATAAAGAAGTGTTCGAGAGGACATTCAATTGTGGGAAGCGCAACTGATGAAGGTTCCCTGACCAGAAACAATATGTATTTTACATAATATATATTGTCTTGCGTACAAAGGAATGACACCTCGAAGAGAGTGTTTAATTGTTGCTGAATAATAATATTATTAGTTAAGTTACTTTTAACTGATGAAATAAATGTATATTGTTAATCCTTGGTACACGAAAAAATATTCAGAATTTTTTTAAAGCAATTCATGTGATACAAATGATATTAATAGCACAAATATGAGCAACAATAAAACGCTTACTGATAAAAATATCTTGAGAAATTTCAGTAATGCAATGAATTGCCTAAGGAATTTAAATGATTGTCCCACAAATCATTTCGTCAAAAATTAAAATTGTTGTGATTTCTTTGAAAATACGCAAAAGGTAAATTCGATTACACGCCACCGTCTCTTTTAATACACGCCGGATTCCATAAAATTTCTATATCGAGTTTAAATGAAATACGACTATCCTGATGCTCTCATCAAGAATCCATCGAGAAGAAAAAAAGAACGACCTGTAAAGGCAACCATCTCACCTTATAGGCGATCGTGGGAACGCTCTGAAATCCCAGGAATTCCACGTCTTTTTCTTTACAAGTTCGAGTTTCGTGCGGTCTTCTGTTGCCCGACCATTAATTTTTATTATTTACGAGGCATTAAAGGGGTTTATGGAAGTTAGGACGCCGGCTTTGTGTGTAACGTACATACACGCGTTGCGTTCGTACGCTCGTTCGTTTTGCGGTCGTGTACGTAATAGAGGAAAACGAAGAAATGTAGAAAACGTTCGGATTTGAATAGATATAATGTGTCTTTGTGAGGAAATCCACGCGAATCGCTATTAATAAATCAGTGTAAAATTTAATTTCGAATATTAAATTAAACGCATTTTCAGTTAGCAGTAACCAATCCAAAGCGATAGTACAACAAAGAGATTTTTGGAGTTAAGTCCTTAAGAATTTTCATTTCAAGAGAATTTGATGGCTTGTAAAATCAAGGGTTAACAAAAACCCCCTTCGAGGTGTCATTCTTTTGCACGCAAGACAATATATATTGTTTCTGGTCGGGAACTTTCATCAGTTGCGCTTTCCGGAATAAAATTTCCTCTCGAACACTTTGTATTTGATACATAACAGTATATTTGTAAACGCGAGATGTAAGACCGACATCTAGGATTTTCGGAACCTCTCTGTGCTAGTTTCCCCGAAAATCCTAGATGTCGGTCTTATATATGAAATACATAAATAAGTGTTCGAGAGGACATTCTACAACTAATGAAGGTTCCCGACCAGAAACATAATATATCATATATATTGTCTTGCGTACAAAAGAATGACACCTCGAAGAGAGTATTCAATATCTCTGACAGGTGAAGTAACCTAAAAATTTTATCGTGACATTTTAACCTAAGAGTTACGGGAGAACAGCAATTACACGGAACAGCTCCAGATTCGGAACCTCCGTGTGCTAGTTTCCCCGAAAGTCCTAGATGTCGGTCTTTACATCTCGGGTCTACAAATTAACAAAAACCGTTCAGTGTTTAAAGTAATTCAATATCTTATAAACAATGAGTGGCACAGATGGGAAAATTGAAATATATACAGGGTAATTCAAATTCGACCCTCACCATTGGGATCTCAGAAACTACAAAAGATGCGAAGAAGTTTAAATGCGGAAGAAATGCCGTTATTTAATTTAAATACTTTCGAAGATATCTGAACAAAATATAAAATTTTTCTTTTTAATTTTTTTCTACCGTTATTTCGCAAGGAAATGAAATGCACATTTTCATTGCAACTTTTTTTAAGGTAAACGATAACTTTTTCAGATTTCCCATCCGATGTTTGCTTTTTCAGCTACCATCAACTTTTTTTTTATTTTAAGTTATGTCCGGAAAGCAGAATGGAAGAAGGTGCTATAAATAAATTATTGGTAGAGGTAAAAGTAAATATCTTAAACATGTATATTTTTTAAAAAGTAATATTTTATTGTTATGGTTATTTAGATGAATTTGAACACTTCAGAATCAACTTACCAAGTTTCGTTAAGTATAGATGTGCCAGGATACAGTTCAAAGAAACCATATGTTAAAACATACACATTTTCCAGAAACCTTATCCATGTGATCCTGATAGAAGAATGGAGTTTTGCAATTGGCTCTCAAATAGGGATGATGCTCGAGATTTTTTGAAAACCATGTTTTGGACTGACGAAAGTAATTTTTCAAACGCTGACCTCTTAAAATAATGACCATACTTGGAGTCAAAATAACGCTTTAAGGAAGTTAGGCCGAAACTTCGTATTCGTTTAAATGTATGAGCTTGAATTTGTAAAGATCAAATACATAGACCTTATTATTTCAAGGGGACTTAAAATGGTGAAACATATCTTGATTTCTTAGGAATCCTATGTGACGAATATGTCGATGAATTGCCCTTTGCCAATAATAAGAACAGGTGCTGGTTTCAGCATGACGAGACTCCTCCACATAATACCAGAGCTGTTTGTGACTATTTAGATAAAAATTTCCACATAGATGGATAGGAAATTCGGAACTGGTAAAGTTACCAGCAGGGTCTCACAATAGGAAACTCGAAATATAGTCTAGAAATAAAGGATAATAGTGACAGTTTAAAATTAAACTGTGGAATTCCTCAAGGCACTATTCTTGGCCTGTTATTATTTTTAATTTACATTAAATTAGCTTACGTTGAATATTAATAAATGTAAATATATCACTTTTGCAATTACAATGGCTTGACCCCTAATAATCTTAAAGTTAAAATCGGTAATGAATTATTAGAAAGAGTTGATAACACAAAATATTCGGCAATAATATTAAACCAAAACTTAAAATGTTCACATAAATAAAGGTGTCAGTAAATTGCAAAATTTACTGTATGTCTTAGTAAAAATGAAAAATGTTGATAGGAAAACTTTTACTATGCGATAATTTGGACTATTTAATAGTCTTGCAACATACAGAATTAAAATATGGGGAGCTGTCTATTACAATGTTTTAAAACCTCTCATAATATTGCAAGAAAGAATTGTTAAAAATGTGATTAAAGATGAGAATAAAATAATGGATGTTAAGCAAACATATAAATTAAAATTTTTGTAGAATAACTATGATATGTTAAGAGTCAGTATCCCAGTTCTGCAAGTATAATAGAAATTAAAGTGTAATTTAACCTAACCTAACCTACATTAGAAGTTGGTAAAACGAATCATCTATATAATGCTATAGACTGTTTTAACAAACTACCACAATGGATTCTGGCATCCTCCTATTTCGAATTTTACTTCTATTTCTATTCCCATTAATGTAATGTGATTTTTAAGATTATCATAAATATATGCTAATTTAACTAATTCTTCTGATTAAATGATATATAACTTTATTAAATTAATTTGGTATTAAGCTGTTACCCCCCCCCCCCCTCCCCCCGACTTGACCATACAATATATGACAGCATTGTGGGAGCCCTTGCCAGGTTATCAGGCCAGTGGTTGGAATTGTGGCGGCAGTTTCCCGTCCGGGCTGTTCCTAACAGGACGGCTTTTTGCATTAGTTGCTAAAGATTTTCATCAAATTTTATTTTAAATTGTTTAATAGATGTTTTTGGACTACTCCTGTTATAGACATAACAATTGGTCCCGTTTGTGTGTTGTTCATGTCCCACTGCCTCTCTTTTGAAATTCCAAATCCCTGTATATGTATTTTTTCAGCCTGCTTAATATTTATATTATTGTTGTTAGAGAATGTTATGTCAATTAAGGTTGTTTTTCTAGATACTTTATCTACTAAAACTATATCTGGTCTATTGTGAGCAACAGTCTGATCAGTCAGTATCATGCGTTCCCCGTAAAGTTTGTAGTTGTTATTTAAACAGATTGTGGTGATAGTTCAAGTTTCAGTGCCAGTTCCTGGTGCAGTATTTTTGCTACAGGATCGTGCCGTTCTTTGCATTCAGTTGCAGCGAATGCCTGACAACCTCCTGTCATGTGTTGGATTGTTTGGCAACCATATCTGCATCTGTAGTTGTTGATAGAACGGTCTTTAACGATGTACTTTAGATAGGTCTTAGTTGGAATTACTTGATCGTGGATTGCCAATATAAAGCCTTCCGTCTCAGGAAACATATGACCAGAGATCAACCAATAGTTCGACACTGCACTGTCGACATAATCTTGATTGACGTTATTTTTATGTCTTCCATAAAGGGGTTTCTCTTTCCATTTGAGCAGCTTCTGATCAGTTGGCTGGTGGTGTAATTAGACGTGTTGTTCTGTCAGTCGCAGTGGTGTTGAGTCATCAACCTGACATTTGACTCTCAGTAGATCACGAAATTCTGTGAGTTTCAGGAAATGATTATGCAAATTAGGAATTTGCTGATCTAGTAGTCTGCTTATATCTGCCAATCCTCTTACTACTTCATACCGTGGCAAAGTTGTACATTCGACGGTGCTCTTTGGATGGTGATTTTTAGCTTTTTTAGTAAAACTCGAACTTTCCGTTGTAATTTTTCAATGTCAGTCTTGCACCAATTAACTATATCGAAAGAGTAACTTAAGCTATTACTATTTTTCTATTTTTCTTTTATTATTCGTTTAATTTCTTATTATTATCTTTTATATACGTATATCTGGTATATACGTATATAAAAAATAATAACAAGACACACTGGTCTGGACCACTGTACAGGCTCTTTTACCTTCAACTGGATACAGCTTTGGCTAAATTAGTGTAATACATTTTATGTAACTATGTATATGACTATCAATAAATCAATAAAACAATAAATCATATTTGTTAATTTATATTCTGAATTTATAGATTTATTACATGTGCTCATTTCGAGTTATTTGAAATGGAAATTTGTTTATTGCAAGGTACAGCTTTATATAATATTTTTGTGAATGAACCCAGTTCACCGTAACTTCATCAAATCGAGTTCTAGTATGATTGATCAGTAACTTGTAAGAATATAGGAACTCCGTCGCGGTCAAATTGCAAAGAAACAAATAATAGAATGTCTTGAAGCTCTTTTAGTCTTCCGCCATATATTTTGTTACGGCTTAATTGGCTGTCAATTTTTTCGTTTCATTTAAATTAAGGAAACATTAAAACATTTAAGTAGAGAATTTATAAGCAGTCTAAATTTAGCTGACACAAATTCCTGCACATTTATTTCCGTGACCAATTTGTGTGGTCATAAAATAAAAGTCACGCAAATGGCAAAATGTACTACGTAATTGAGGCCAAATGTTGTCGACATGCTTACAGTATTCATAAACATAATTTCTTGTATCTTAATTTGACTAAGAAAAACAAGCAAACTATTAAAATACTTTGGTACAAAAGAATCTTTTTAGTTCTTGTTCATTTTATAAAATTGCTTGTAATAGATTTGGAATTTGCTACGAAATAATTGAATTTGCACTATCCCTGATTGTGTTTAAGATATCCTATCTTTACGGCCTTCTTCGGTGTTGAACATACAAAGATGCAAGATAAATTAAACAGATGATTATAAAGTTGCAACAAACCACCATATAAGTCGACGTAACCTTTATCACTTCCTCGTAAGAGGCCATTCAGTTTAATGAATTGCCACTTCGTTGTTTGTTTCAATTAGGGATTTCAGATACTACGACCTTCATTTGCGTTGCTGCAAAAATTATTATGTCAAACAACTAGGTCGAAGTAAGTATATTTTTAACTCTCTTGAAGAAAATTCTGTACAGTTCAAATTTTTTACATGCTATCGGGATTTACAATTAAAACAATTAAAGAAAATTCTAATCAGTTTCTTCTGTTCTTGATTTGGATTGATTTCACCCAAAACTGTCTGCTGTTTTCCATAGCAGAGCTAACCCATTATCAAGCTTGGCCATAACTCAAATTTAAATTCTTCAGTTTATCTTCAAATTATTCATTCTAAGGTACAGGGACGGATTCAGAGGGCGGGGCGATCACCCCTTCAAGAGCCTCAAAAGGAGAAAAGCAAAACCATAGATAAGCCTCCTCCATTGAGGTAAATTTACTACGAGATCGCCACCTTAAATGCTGCCCCCTCCACCCAAGAAGGCTTCGTTCTTGCTAAGTTAATGACTTTCAAACCACACTTTCGGTAAATGTTGAAATGATATCGATGTTGAAGACCTTATATAAGTCGAAATATATAACCTTTAAGTTAATTTATTGCTGAAATTGTTGAGGAAGTTGATGTTCTTCTTGGTACTTTTCAGCCTTGGACACCAATCTATGTGGCAATTGTGACAATATTAAATTTTCTATTTGGGGCTTAATGCTGGTGGAATGCCCATTAGACCGCATGCTCCCACGAAGTTGTAATTCTTAGGTATAGAACATTTGCCTCAAATACTTGGATGTTAAGGTCTTGTTGGTTTGTTTGCATATAATCTTGGAATAAGTTACAGTAACCTTGCTGGGGATTTCAATATCCCGTGTTGAAGGTGAGAGAGGGACATCAACTCGTAGATATGTCGGATCTTCGAGTCTTCCTTACACCATAAGCTGCAATTGCTGGAGTTGTGCAGGACTTTTTGACGAAACATACCGTTTCTCGGAATACATCAGAGCGAAGTTCTTTAAAACGTGATCTACAAATTTTTGTGTAAAAAACTAACTTTAATATTAGTTTTAGATCCCAATGAAAATTCTCAAATCATATTTTTAACGCCAAAGACAAAATAAGTGACAAGATCTAGAAATCTGGAGTATATAAACTAAAATATTCAGAGTGCAATAGCTTTTACCTTGACTTGTAGAAATTTCAATATACGATATCTTGAACACTTACGTTCCTTTAGATTAAATAAAACTGACTCAACATTTGCAAATCATTTTCTTACTACAGGGCATACATTTCCTAAATTACAAGAAACAGAGATCATTCACTATAACAATTTTAAGCCATTTATTGAAACACTTGAGAACATAGAATTTACAAAAGCCATAATAATTCCGTTTCTTGCAATTTACTATTTAACGAGCAGGTAGATTTTAAAAATAGCATCCTATTTGAATTTTTTAAGTAACTAATAATCAAAAATGATATATTTAAATTTTCTTAACTAGTTTACCACTTTGTTTCTATGCAACATTCTTATACACAAAAATACCATATTGATGTAATCCTTCCGAGAATTTAACATATACCTACTGTTGTAGACAAGACCCTTCGGTCAGTTTCAAAATGTTTTGTCGTCATTCATGAATTTGTCTCCGTTTGAAAATGACATAGTATGTCGAAACTAGTCACGGTTTTTTTATGTTTATTTATTAAATAAATAAATTAGTGATATAAAACAAAGTAATTCGTTTTTCTACCATCAGAATGATAGTATATAACAAAGTAATGACTTCCACCATCAACTGTGTTAGAACTTCTTAGTGTTCCTAGATTCCTCCGAGATCTTGTTTCAGTTTTCTTTGGTCTTCTTCCACTAGATGATTTATCAGATTGTTCTCGAAGTTTTTATCACCAAGAAGTGTGACACCAGCTATAGGTTTGTCCAAATATGTTTCTGCTGTTTTTTCCATTTTTGTTAATGTCATAGAGTTGATCCTGGTGTGAATGTTATGAGTTTGTCTTTGTATTCTAATTGAATTTTGGAGTTACGATTATCACTAAATTGCCATTATTTCAGAGCTTGTTGAATGTCCATATCAGCATATTTACGGCCTACGAGCTATTTGGTGTCGTATAATGTATTCCTGGAGTAAGTAACTATTTGGGGGCACATAAGCTGTTCTGTATCTATCATGGCAATACAAATGAGATTGAATTTTTTTATTTTATCATTTATAGCAAATAGAACATTTTTAATAAATTATATTATTATAATTAATTATTAATAATGTTGGTTTATTTTAGTCTAAGGCCCACGTAAAGGCGATATGCGCGTTGCGGGCGGTGCGATACGTTAAAGTGATAGCCGCAAACTATCAAACACATAAAAAGAATTCATTTTGTCCTTACAAGAAAATAAATTCGTACAATTCCAGTAATTATAAGTTGTCGCATCGCTAGTTGGTTTATTTTGCCTGTTGTTACATTTTTTATTTGTCACATTGACTTAAGGCACCGCCCGCCCTGCGCATATCGCGTTTACGTGGAACACAGCCTAAGGAATCCGCCCTGTGAACCTACTAGTAATGGAAAGTGTCGTTGGCTCTTACGGAAGGAACCTTTTAGAAACCCTGGTGATAGATTTAATTTCTTATCCAATGTCCATTCCTAATGACCTAACGGATACATTAAATAACAGAATTGGAAACATTATTGTATTTGTGACATTACATAAGCTTAATAAGCGTCTGTTGATTTATTGTGAATTAAGCTATTTTATTTTAATACGCTTTTATTAGGTCGATGTGTAGGTATGTATCTATCTATGTAAAGGAAACTTTCAACGTAATTCGCACCAACTTAAAGAAGTCAAATTAAGTTGAAAATTGGCACACGTATCAAGCGCCGATGACAATACAATTCTATAAGTTGAATTTTCCCGTCTGTAACTACTGAATCTAGTTGGCAGTAGTAGAACTTGCTGCAATGAAATGGAAACGTTACGCAAACATGAAGTCAACTGTTTAATTATAAATACATCGTTATGAGACTAAAAACTTAGAAAATAATTTAAAAAAACTAAAAAATACGCTTTAATAGCAAACCGAACTAAAAAGCAGAAAATAATTTTTAATTATGAACAGTTTATATTACAGCAGTAGAACGTAAAAAGCGTGGGGTGCATTTTAGTATATTTGCATAACTCTCCTCTTATAAATAGTTACCAATAGAATAAATGTAAAACTTAATATTTCAAGCACCCTACGCTTTTTACGTTGTACTGCTGTAATATAAACTGTTCATAATTAAAAATTATTTTCTGCCTTTTAGTTCGGTTTGCCATTAAAGCGTATTTTTTAGTTTTTTTAAACTATATTCATTTTGCCGTAGTTTTAATGAGTTGTATAAAAGAGTATTTATAGTTATTATTACCAGAAGTTAGCGGTAATTTAGGTTACATTTTATCTTCTGGGAATTATTTATCTAACTATTTCTGAGAACTACTGTAATTATATTGATTTTTAATAATTCTCTAAACGTCTTTCCTAGAGCTTCAGCTAAAAAATTTTGAGTAAAATTCATAAATCCCGGAAACAGATGATCCTGACTGTAAATATTTTAAATATTTTTTAAATTTTCTCAGAAATGTAATACTGTCTTATATAATTTTCCTGCTAAGAGCTCATATAAACGTCTACAGTTTAATAAAATTTCAATTCCTTTAGATGCAACTTCTCTTGTTCATAGCATACCGGTAAGATTGCAATATCTTAATGGATTTGCCGACAATAACAACTACGATTTTAATATTAGTGAGAAGTTAATAAAGTCTCATATAACTTTGCATGCGCGGAAGCGTTTTTCAAAGGAACGAGCAATGAGAAGGTACAGTCAAGGGAAATCGCTTGCCGCCTTTTGAGATGAAGTTTTTATGAATCAGATTGAAGTGAGCAGGAGTAGAATCTCGATTATTTAGTTTAAAATTGGAATCACAGATGTTGGCGCTTTTTTCGCTGTATTAGATAAAGTAATTAGGGAAGTATATTAAAAAACTGAACAAATGTTTTCTTTCAATTGTTTTATTTGGAAATAAAGCAACACTTGAGATGAAAAGGGTGTATATTCAAAAACCCAAAGTTTTATTCAGATTTCTTTGTCAATGGCGTAAAAATGTGAACAAAATAAAAATTTGAAATTAAAAGCAATGGTTTTGACAATTCTACATTAACTAACTAAGAAAATATGTTTTTAGATACAAAAGAGAGCACAAAAAATATCAAAGTTGGAAAAACCATTCAACGAATTCTGTTGATTCAGTTGATCCCATTGCGCCATAACGGAAAACCTCGGATCAACAGTTTCAATAGGCAAAGTCTTTTGATTTCAGCCTACAGCCCTTAAAAGTTTATTTTTACCCTTTGCAACATAATTGCTGTATTCTTGCTATGCAGTGCAAAGGCTACAAAATTCAATCTTGAGGGGCTGTAGATCGAAAACAGCCTTCTAGATCATTTCGATATTTGCCTCAGCGTTAACAACTATTAAATACTAGAGTTTGAAAAAATAACCGAAAGCAAATTTGACAACGAGTAAAAGCACTTAACTTTGATGACTACAGGTTAGCGAAAGCAAGACTTTTAGAGATTGTGTCCATGTAGACTTTTGATCAAAGTACTCAGAAATTCAGAAGTAGCAACTACCATATTCAAAATTAGCGCGAAATTCATGATCAAAATTGGCAACATAAGTAAATAATCTTTACATATTTCTAATCCAAAGATCCCGAAAACAGTACGTCGTATTGTTTCAGCGATTGACGCCCCAACATATAATTTAGCAAAGTGGTTGACAAAACAATTAGAGAATTTAACTTGCCCACAAAAAACATTTAGTGTTAAAAGCAGTTTAGATTTCCTTATATCAGTACAAAAATGTTAGTTTGTTGTTACAGTTTTGTTTCCTAGTGTATTCATTTCACAAACTTTGAAATACCTTAAGGCGTTATTGCGTGAAAACTCTTTTTGTGAGGTAGAAATAAATTATATTATTTCCGTCAAAATTTTTTTCAGAATTGCTTCCAGTTTGGGGATGTTTTTATAAACAGAAAGAGGGAATGGCAATGAGAAACCCCTTGTCCCCATTCATTGATAATTTCTTCGTGGACAAGTTTGAAGTCGAGGCAAAGTTACGAATAAGTTTAATATTAATAATTTTGTCTTATACATGGACGACTTAAACTTGATGGCAGCTACGAAACAACAGCTGCATGATATGCTTAAAATAGTAGAAGGGTTCTCTAGTGATATCCATATGAAATTTGGCCTAGACAAATGCCGAATTATTATCGAAATGGGAGATGGCACCTCAATTGAATCTATGGGGGAAGGTCATACTTATAAATACCTTGGAATAAGGCAGGCTCAACGTATTGATCACTTGACTATGAAAAAGGCAGAAGAGTTTTATAGAAGACGACTGTTGAAAACCAAACTAAACAATAAAAATCTGTTTCAGGCTTTTAACACCTATGCATGTTCAGTGCTCAGTTACTCTTTCGGTATAGTTAATTGGTGCAAGACTGACATTGAACAATTACAACAAAAAGTTCGATTTTTACTAACAAAAGCTCAAAATCACCATCCAAAGAGCTCTGTCGAATGTACAACTTTGCCACGGTATGAAGGAGGAAGAGAATTTACAGATCTAAGTAAACTATTAGATCAACAAATTTCTATTTTGAGTAGTCATTTCCAGAAACTCGCAGAATTTTCTGATCTACACAGAGTCAAGTGCCAGGTTGATGACTCAACACCACTGCGACTGACACAACAACATGTCCAATTACACCACCAGACCACAGATCAGAGACTGCTGAAATAGAAAGAGAAGCTCCTTCATGGAAGACATATAAATGACGTCAACCAAGATTATGTCGACAGTGTAGCGTCGAACTACTGGTTGATCTCTGATCATATGTTTCCTGAAACGGAAGGCTTTATATTGGCAATCCAAGATCAAGTAATTTCAACTAAGAACTACCTAAAGTACATCGTTAAAGACCCTTCTATTAACAACGATAGATGCAGGTACGGTTGCCAAACATCTGAATCTATCCAGGAGGTTGTCAAGCGTTCGCTGCAACTGAATACAAAGACCGACACGATGCTGTGGCAAAAATACTTCACCAGGAACTAGCACTGAAACTTGAATTATCACAGGCGTTAAGATTACCATACTATAAATATAAACCAGAATCTGTTTTATAAAATAACAACTACAAACTGTACTGGGACCGCACGATACTGACTGATCGGTCTGTTGCTCACAATAGACCAGATATAGTTTTGGTAGATATAGTCTTTCGGAAAACAACTTTAATTGACACAGCAATTCCTAACAACAATAATATAAATATCAAGCAAGCTGAGAAAATAACCAAATATACAGATTTGGAATTTCTAATAAAGACTCAGTGGAACATGAACAACACACGAACTGTACCAATTGTTGTCAACGACAGGACTAGTCCCAAAACATCTATTAAACAATTTAAAATACCTCGGTCTGGACGAAAATTACAAACAAATGCATATTCATGGGAAACCGCCGCCACAACTCCAACTACGGGCCTGAAAACCTGGCAAGGGCTCCCACAGAGCTAAACCCTTTTGATATCTAGGATATCTGGGGTTTAGTGAATTTTCCCTTAAAGGCACTCATAGCGTGCCTTAGAGGGAGTGTGAGGCCAAACATTGTATGGCCAAGTCGGTATTGTCTTATATATATCTTAATAATAAATTTTTAGATGTACTTGTCCTAAAAAATGCTAATAATAATTTAGAATTTGTTGTAGTTCGGAAGGATACTAATACTATAATAATTATTTTCAACAACAAAAAATAGCGGGAGTCAATTCCCTTGTACAACGTTTGTTGACATTCTCTCTTACCAAACAGAGGTTTGAGAGAGAAAAGAAAACAACTGGCTACATTTAATGGTTGTTGAATAAATTTTTTTTGCACATATTTTTCCGATTTTCACAATAAGTTTTATATTATGTTATAGAAAATTATTCGAAATCAAGCTGGAACATCTCTTTGTAGAATACAATTTCAAATATCTAAATTGATTGAGCCGTTAAAGAAAACAGTGTCGATTCATTGAAATTCACTGAAATTACTGTTTTTTCTGATTTTCTGGAAAATCTCACGTTATACAAAATTATATGGTACCTTACTGTAACATTCCTTAACGAAATGCCGTTTACCTCATCAAAATTGCCCAAGCCGTTTTTGAATAATCACTGAGCATATTTAAAAAAAACCTGACGACGAATTGATAACCTCCTCCTTTTTAGAAGTCGGTTAAAAAAAAACTGTAAATAGTTTCAGTTGCTGTTGAACCGGCATTGAAGGAAAAAATAAAGGTTTGATGTAAGGATACTAAACTTTTATGTGTTTACAGTTTGGTGTAAAAATAAAGGTTCGGTGTTCAGTTACAAAGCTTTGTGTTTATATAGTGTTAAAAAAATGGTTGCGATCTAAGCTCCACAAGAATTATGTGGGGTCATTTTAGCAATTTTGTGGTTAGCTTTTAGCAGCAGTGAGTTTATGATTTTAGGTATATCTCATGTGAATAATTATTCATTGATATAAACTGTGTAAACATGGATGTTTATAAGCATCGTTACCCGTAATATTTCCTTGACTTTAATATATTTTTTTCAAATTTCTGAAAAAAGGTATCACGGTTAATAGCTCAGGTCATTTACGAAATTACGTGACAAAATTAATAGTAGAACAAAACCGACATCAACGTGTTCTAATCATAAAACATGACTAATTGATATAAATTTCAACATTTTTTATCGATGCGTTTTTGTTTTTTAACAAAAAAAAAACAGCGAAAAATCAGTAACAATTTAGTGTTTTACCTTTTACACAAAATCCACCGATAAAACCATGTTTGCTACTATGGGCAATGTTGAGGAGAAATGAAAAACCTACAAAATGAGCTACTACTGTAGCCCCAGTAGTTTTTGCAAAATTTCAGTCAATCCTATGGAACACATATTATTTTGAACGGCCATATTACCTCATCGGATGACCCTATCATTATGACTAACCACCGAGGAAAAGAGTTTTTCTAAAGACCCCTCATCTCACTTTTTCAAAATTTAAAGTATAAATACGTATAAGTATTGAAAATATTTGGCCATTCCGTAAAAAAATATTTGGACGAGTTCATTCGAAAAATTGCTAAGGGGTGGTCCTAAATTCTTATAAAAAATAATCTTAAAGCAAATTTTAATTTTAAGCAGACACGTATATATATTTCTTGCATAATATGGATTTATGTAATAAATTTAGCAAAATGGAATACCTACACTCCATTTAGCCACAGATGATAATGACGGAGCAATCATAATATTATGCTAAATGCGAAGGCTATTTATTGCAAGCGATTTTTCCATTTGTAAATGTTTCAATAAAATATCAATCCATACCTACCTATATATCTAAAGAAATTTGGCTTGTCACTAATTAGTATTTATTAACAAAAAATTAACAGGAATCTGAATTGAACAACATAAAAATTGCATTGTTAACTAATTGAAGAATAACATTTTATGTCTTCTATTGTTAACTATTATCAATTTGTATCAGCTTTTCATTTTTATATAATAATAAAATATGAAATTTACTGAAAGTTTAATCAAAGGAACCTACTATTATTTACTTAGGTTTTAAAAAATAGAATAGAGAAGGCAAATTTTCGTTTTTATTTAAACTTAAAGTAAGCATATTAAAAATGATTAGTCCATCATTATCATCTGTGTGTCTAAATGTCTAAATGGAGTTGAGGTATTCCATTTTGCTGAATTTATTACATAAATCCATATTAAGCAAGAAATAAAAATAAGTTTCTCCGTAAAATTTAAATTTGCATTAAGATTATTAGTTATAAGGATATACCACCCATTAGCAATTTTTCGATTGGACTCGTTCAAATATTTTTTTAAGGAATGGCCAAATATTTTCAATATTTATATGTATTTATACTTTAAATTTAAGAAAAGTGAGATGAGGGATCTCTAAATGAACTCCTCTCCTTTCCTACGGTGGTTTATTCATAATGATAGGGTCATCCGGTGAGCTAAGATGGCTGTTCAAAAAAATATGTCTGCCATAGGATTGACTGAAATTTTGCTAAAATCACAGGGGCTACAGTATTTATTTTTATAACATGAATTGGGTATGCGAAGGTCTATCGCTTTAGTTAATAAGAATGTTTCAGCTATAAAATAAAAAAATATGTAAGCGATTATTTTTTTTTTGGAATTTCGGGTAAAGGTTCCATTATTATCTAAGAAACCATTTAACGAAATAGAGCGTAGAGTAGCTCATTTTGTAGGTTTTTCATTTCTCTTCAACATTGCCCATAGTAGCAAACACGGTTTTATCGGTGGATTTTGTGTAAACGATAAAAAACTAAATCGTTACCGATAAAAAATGTTGGATTTTATGTCAATTAGTCAAGTTTTATCATTAGAACACGTTGATGTCGGTTTTGTTCTACTATTAATTTTGTCACCAAAAGGTCTTTTTCTCCGTAAATGACCTGAGCTATAAGGAAAAACAAATAGAACCACTTTGGGATCTACCTTAATAGAGTACAGTTTAACCTATCCAAATCAGTAAAGCCAATTTAGAAAAATCGGTTCCAATACATATGGTATTTCCATTTTTTGAACTTAGAACCAGGGCTACAACTAAAGTTTGCAAACGACAATAATTCATTGCAAGTAGATGAATTTATCTAACGGTCGCAGATCATAATTAAATCTGAAAGATGTTAAATACTGGGCATATAAGATAGGTATTTTTTACTTTGAGACCAGGCTGCCCAAGAAACGCTCTTGCACCATTTCGTTTCTCAAAATTTACATGATAAGAAAAACTTCTTGGAATTATATTGACATGGTTCCCTTTTTTCCTCTGAATAGATTACTTACGTCATGAGCAAACTACCGCTTACACGCATTCTTCCATTCGTACGGAAGTTCGTCGTCTTTTAGGAAAGTTGTTATACTTTACAACAACAGCGATTTTTTGTGTTTATAGCAACGTCTTTCTACTATTTTGCTTTAAGAAAAATCAAGAAAATCCATTAGGAAATGAATATACCGTAGAAAACTTTAACCGAGAACGAAGTTAAGGAGCGTGTAATCTGGAAAATGTTCCTGTCCAATGTCCTATAAATTATATTTCCTAATTCAGTTCTGTCGTGCGAAAAAATTTATTGCTGCAGTTTTAGAATATTTCACGAAGGATTGAGTTCGTGTAAGAAAGCTACCATGCCGTAGTAATTTTTCTTATGTTCTAAATCTGAGGGGATTAAAAGAAGCGTGAATCACATTTGGGTTAAATATAAAAATGTGGAATGATAAAGAATATAAATCCACAATTCCCATAAGCTATTCTGAGAATTGTTCTATACTACTTGAAAATTGAGTTACGCCAAGTATGAGATCATCCAAAATTGTTGTAGCACTTGCTTGTGACAACACAGCGCTAGAATCCTTATATAAATTGGTTTTGGGCTAAATGGTTTTTGTAGCTATTATGTGGTAGATTAAAGGGATCAATAGTGGTCAATCCCTAAAAATTCTTGGTTTAAATTTATAGCTACAATGCTTTAGATTTTACTACATGCATAGTATAGTATATATAAGATTAAAGTAAAAACCTTTTTAAAAACAAGCTTTTATTACTTTTTAACCGACTTCCAAAAAGGATGTATGTTACCTGATTTCTTCCCCTGTGGTGCACCGTTTTGAATGAATATGGTTTTGTTTAATAGACTATATATCCGGATTGGTGAAACTTCAAATTTTGGAAAAGAATTCTATTGGTAAAGTGATAAAATTTGTGAATAAACACATGCGTGCATGGAAAACGACCAATATCCCTAATATTTTAGTCGATTTTTCGATAACTCCTTATGGATGTGTATAGTTTTTTAACGTTTAATCTATTAAGGAAGATCCTTAGGTGATTTCATATACTTTTCTGCGACGTGCAACTTGCAGTTTTGCAGAAAATCGCCGAAAATTCCAAAATTCTTATCAAAAATTTAATCGAAATGAGATAACGGACATTTCCTCATAAATATTTTAATTCCAACGTAATAGCGCGGGAATTTTAGGCACTGGAAATTTTAATTGCGGATTTGAAAATTTTCTATGTACATTTCAAGCATATAGGTAGTAAAGCATAGTATTTTCGGCTCCTTAAATAAATGAGTACCAAGCTCGTTTTGTTTGTATACCAGGCAAATACGTATTTAAATGAAAATTTTTCCAATTTGCGAAGACGGTGCTTTTGGTTGCCACATTCTCCCGGCCTAATATAAAATTAAGTAACAACACATGTCAAATTCTAAACTGCTATTTGTTGCGTTTATAAAGTGAGAAGAAGTTGCATTTATATGATGATTGAAATATATGTAAGGCCATTTAGCCGTATACACAGGATGGTTGGAATATAGGGTGGAGTGGACGTTTGGTGGTATAAAAATGTTGGAAAATATGTGAAATTAAAATTATATAGGGTGTTTAAAAAACTGTTATATGATATGGACGTAAAAAAATCATATACAGGATGGTTGAAATATATGCTGAAGTTGAATTATATTTTATAGCCCATAAGAATTTGCATAAAGTGTGGAGAGGAATTAATGTTACACAGGACGATAATATAAAATGTTAAAAATTAAATAATTTATGGGGTAGTCAACAAGGAGTTATATACTATGGTTGAAATATAGGACAGATTTGGCTCCGTAAATATGGGATGGATTCTACTCCGACCTATAGTTCACAGAAGGCAGCAAACAAATTTATGCTTGTCCGTGGGCAGTCGTATGTACATAGAGTGGAGTGGAATTATCTATAGTTATACAGAATTGTAAAAAACAGGTGAAAAAAGGTTACATGGCGTGGTCCATAAGGCATAAATATATTTTGGGCTTATTAAGTCAACGCGTACTAGTACATTTTGTTCGTAAACATTTACCAGTCAATTTAAATAAAAATGTATCATTGTATAATGTTGAGGCTTTCGATGTTACCTGGTCCTGTCTATTAAGGTTATACATACAAAATAAAAAATAAAGAATGAAAACTACCTGGGTTCAAAAAGACTAAAAAGTTGAAAATAAAACATTTTAAAAAATATATAACCGACTTCCACCTATAACTAAAAAGCTAAAAATAATTATAACAAAATACAACTCTAGCAAATAAATAACACATTCAGTGTTGTTAGGTACCTACCCAGGAAGTAAAAAATGTAAACATTAAAAGGTGCTCATTCTGTACAAATTAATTACCTACCAATCTACTATATTTTTGAAGTCGGTACTGCTTTGCCACGAAATCCATATTGTCCAAATAAGTCGTTAGATTTTACGATTTTTATAAATGGTGTTTGTTATTCCAGAAAGAACGCGCTTTTCAGTTTGTGACAATTTTAGTATAACATCAGGCATAAGCTCATCTCTTCATGCAAATAGTACACACTTTATCCCAAAAGGTATTTATCGCTTTATTAAAGTACTCAACGCTACCACGTTGTATATTCCTCTGATTAGTATTTTTCTGCCGTCCATTCTCTGCTGTGACAATGAGGTTCTCTGTCGTTTGTTGCTTGCCTGAACATTCTATTCCTATCAATTCTGACCAGCTGTCTTCTTATAATTATTTTTTTTCTCTCTTGTGTACGTATTCTAACGTTATCTATCCTGGGAGCAGGTTGTTCAGATGATTAATTTTTCCTTTTCTCTTGTGTCTGTATTCTACCGATTTCTTACTTATTAGTGCATTGGTCTAACGATTCATTTTCTCTATGTTTAGCTACTGCTGAACAACAATCTTCTCTAGCCGCTTCAATTTCACATTCTCTAAACACCTCTTTCTTTGTATAGTAGTTGCTTTTTGTTCATGTCGTTTTCATAAGTATAAGAGAAAAAACGTCCATCCCGCAGGGGTTCATTGTAGGGGGATGGGGGCTTCAGTACAACAGGGTTCGCCCTGGTATCCTGAGGCGCAACTTTAGCGATATGACATGTTTATAGACTGAAGTTGGCCCATACCGCATTCTTAAGTAGTTTCTAAATGATTGAGGAGGTAAATGATTATTTTGAATGTTCATCTGGGATTTTCTCTCCTCGCAATGGTTTCTGAAAAATACAGATAAGTTAAGTACTTGAATATCAAGGTGTAGTATCTAAGGGCAGTTTGTGGAAACTGCCCTGAACATTAGTTGCCCTCTTATAGAAAAAACTCTCCCGCAGGATTAACTGTGAGAAAGTAGGTCTACAGATTTGTCAACTAGTATTCCAGTATAATATGTTGTGTATTTTGTGTTGTACTTATCTGTTTTTTTTTGTGACGTTTCGATTCCTTATCAGGAATCGTTGTCGAACAATGTTTGCTTGAATGTTTTGCACTATATTTGCTTGACTTTTTTGGTAATGTCAATTGACTGATTAATTGACTTAGAAGTTTCCTTTTTGATGTTCATTCGTCAGAAGTTGTTGCCATGCAACCGGGATCTCTAAAGAGGGTGTCCCGATTTCTCCATTATTCAACAACATGCAGACACTTTCTTTGATTTTTCTTTTTTTGGTATGTTTTTCTTTAAGTAGTATTTTTGTCTTATTGCAGTCCATTTTGTGTGTACCATTATCCGTGAGTACATGATTTGCCAATCTTGATCTGTCTATATGTCTTCTTGAGACGTTTTATTGGTGCTCTTTTGTTCTAATTTGGAGAGGTCTTGATGTCTCACCGGTATATGTTTTTCCGCAGGCACAAGATACACTGTACATACAATTTTTGGAACTTTGAGTACCGTTTTCCGGTTTTGTTTTTGTCAAATTTGATCTTAAAGTATTATTTGTTTTAAAAATCGTTTTTACTTGGTTATACTGCTTTTTAGAACGATCAATAACAAAGAATCTACAATTAAATTTACTATTGAAATAGAAAATGGAAATAAACTTCCATTTTTAGACGTGTTGGTTGACCGATCAAACAACAATTTCACTACAAGCATTTATAGGAAACCAACGCATACTAATAGATATTTGAATTTTTATTCAAATCATTCTTTAAATGTAAAAAAAGGAGTCATTAAATCCTTATATGACAGAGCCAAAGCAGTTTCAGCAACAAAGAAAATTTTTGAGAAAGAGTTATGTTTGATAAAGGAAGTTTTAGAACAAAACGAATACCCAAGATATTTCATAAACAAAACAATTTACCAAATCGAGAAAAAACAAAGAAACCAACAAACGACACAAGCAACACACAATACTTCCAATTTTAATAACAACACACAAACGGATATTAACTCTACAATTATAAACGTTATTCCTTATGTTTCCGGCCTCTCCGAAAAAATTAAACGTATTGGCAATAAATACCAAGTAAAAACGATTTTTAAAACAAATAATACTTAAGATCAAATTTGACAAAAACAAAACCGGAAAATGGTACTCCCAAAAATTGTGTGTAGAGTGTACCTTGTACCTGCGGAAAAACATATACCGGTGAGACATCAAGACCTCTCCAAATTAGAACACAAGAGCACCTATACAACGTCTCAAGAAGACATATAGACAGATCAAGATTGGCAAATTATGTACTCACGGATAATGGTACACACAAAATGGACTGGAATAAGACAAAAATACTACTTAAAGAAGAACATACCAAAAAAAAAAGAAAAATCAAAGAAAGTGTCTGCATGTTGTTAAATAATGGAGAAATCGGGACACCCTCTGTAGAGATACCGGTTGCATGGCAACAACTTCTGACGAATGAACATCAAAAACGAAACTTCAAGACAATTAATCAATCAATTGACATTACCAAAAAAGTCAAGCGAATATAGTGCAAAACATTCAAGCAAACATTGTTCGACAACAATTCCTGATAAGGAATCGAAACGTCACAAAAAAAACAGATAAGTACAACACAAAATACACAACATATTATACTGGAATACTAGTTGACAAATCTTGTGACCTACTTTCTCACAGTTAATCCTGTGGGAGAGTTTTTTCTCTAAGAGGGCAACTAGTGTTCCGGTTTCCACAAACTGCCCTTAGATACTACACCTTGATATTCAAGCACTTAACTTATCTGTATTTTTCAGAATAAAAAAATGTTTACAGACCCTCATTCCATTCAGCCCCCGGCACGTTCTTACCTTGGCATTGGGTAAATCATCTAATCCATCTAATCGAAGACAGAATCCACATTCATAACGAACGTCCACCAAATCACCACCACTCACCACCCATCAAAAACGGTCCACCCATCAAAACGAATCAAACTCGACGCTGTTGTTCCACATCTCCAACATCAGAGCCTGGTTACCATCTAGCACCAACAACTAGTTAAGACGAATCAAACGAGCCCAAACTCGATGGAGTTTGGAGTTACATCGTTTAAATACAAAATTTCTATTGTCATTTTCCAGCTCTATCTTCAGACTCTGGTTACCATCTAGCACCAACGAGCTCGTCAAAACGAGTCATACGAGCCCAAACTAGATGGGGTTGTGTCGTTAAATTACCGAGTTCCTATAGCCATCTTCCAGTTCCATCATCAGACCCTGGTTACCATCTAGTACCTAAGTACTCGTCATGACGGATCAAATGAGTTCAAACTCGAGTTCCTAAGGCCACCTTCGGGTTCCATTGTCAGATCAGTTTCACGTCATAACAATTTTGCATTATCATCCGATTTACACACGCATGCAAAATTTGAGCTCAATCGGTAAGCGGGAAGTGGATCAAAGTTAACTTGCAAGATTTGATTACAGGCAAACATAAGGACAGGTAAAAGTAAATAAAAGCTTTTAAAATACTACGTTTTAAATTTAAATTTAAAGTTATGCATTTCATTCCCTTGCTCATTTATTTGCATATGTGTAAGTGTGGGCCTTCGTTAAGAAGCTCTCGCTTCAATTATTTTTAATATAAATCGGCTATTTCAATTTCAATTTTGCTACATTAGCAACTGTAAATTAGACAATTGAAAGAACAATACCGCAAACGCATTTTCTGTGTGCAGCTTTTATTCCGCTAATTGCACCCAGTTTTTCTATTACTGGTTTCATGTCGAATTAAAAAAAGTGCATTTTTCACTTGAGTAGAACCGGAGTACACTGAAGAACAGACTTTGTCGAACGAATTAAGGCTGCCAGAACGACACAACATGCGGCGTAACAGATGTTTTCGATACCGTTAGAAAAGAGTCATTTCCTAGATTCTTTCTACGATGTAATTGACATTATTTTATCGCCAACGTCAATATTATATCAAGAAAATTGTTCCAGTCTGTTTTTGTTTCATTCAATGATATCCTTAGACAAGGTATAATACTAGAAAACTCATAAGATAACTGGTGTCTGAAAGAATAAAACGTCAACAAGATTTCATTGGAATTTGAACTTGTCATGTTTAATTTTATCTACCTGACAGCATTTACTTTTTATATTATTTCTGTCATATTAAATAATTTGATTAAGTGCGAGTTGGACTCGCATACTTAGGGTTCCGCACCACCTTCAAGATTTTAATATTCCAGTTTCAGACCAGCAGGAAATGAGTGCATTTTCTTATATTTGCCCTAATATCTTTTAAAAGAAGCGTTTTAAATTTATAAAAAATATACACTTTGATTTTCCATACATAGACTTTTTATTTTATCTGCTTCAGGATACGCTTGATTTTTATCAGAATACATATGTATTTAATTTTCTAATTTGGCCCCCAAAAATTAACATTAGAGTTTTATTTTATTAATTAACTTTCAGAGAAGTCTTTTATAATCTACTGTCTGAGTTTTGAGGCTCTGAAGATTGGAAGATAAAGGGCAAAATAGGTCAAGTTTTAAATTATAAATTATTAAATCTGTTATTCAAATTATTAAAAAATACAAATAAAATATATTTTTCAAAATTTAAATAGTGTAGTCTCTAAAGTAGGAATTAAGTGGATGTTTAATATTTTTGTTAATATGTTTTAAACAAATGATTTAAAAACATGATATATTTGTAATTCACATAATGATGATACTTTTGAAAATTGAATCTTTATTTTCCATTTAATTGTATAATTTGTCCCTAAAATTACTATGGGGGTTTTCTAATAATTTATTTTCCGTTTAATTCTATTATTTGGGGGCCAAATAATAGAATTAGGGATTTTTTCTTATTTTTCCTATAAATAAAAAAAATTAGGTCTTATAGTTTGGGGAATAACGGGGGAATGGGTATTTTTTTTAATATTTTTTTAATGCCTTTTAAAATATATTTGTATTTGTCATAATGAGCCCTGTGATTTGATATATTACATGACTCCTTACAAACAATTATAATTTTTTATTTTCCATATAATTCTATAATTTGCCCCCAAAATGAATATTAGGGGGTCCTTATTTGTCCAGCAAAGTTCAGGTTAGGGGCTATACTTCCATTTTTTCAAAATTTTTTAAAATATTTTTGTTAATATCTTTTAATTAATTTATTTTAAAAATATGAAAAAAATATATTTGTTTTCGTCGTAATGAGCCCTTGCATTTGATATATAACATGATGGGTCAGAAACAATTTTAATTTTATATTTTCCATTTAATTCTGTAATTTGCCCCCCAAAATTAAAAGTAGAGGTTTCTCCTTATTTTACTAGTAAACTTCAGGTCAGAACCTATACCTCTATTTTTTTCAAAACTTTACGTTTTATAGTTTCGGAGATAAGGGGGGAATGGGTAAATTTTGGTATATTTTCGTTAATATCTATTAAATATATTTTTTTAATATGAAAAAAATATACCTTTGTTCCTCAGAATGAGACTTTCTCTTTATTTTTCTTGTAAAGTTTGGACAACGTTCTATATTTCCTATTTTTTTCAAAATTTTAGGCTCAGTAGTTTCGGAGATCAGGGGGGGTCGATTTTTTTAGTTTTTCCCCCCAGAAGTACCCCTATCAATTTTTTGTCTTATACGCTATGTACTCCTGATCGGGTAACCAAACTATATATTGATGCCAAATTTCTACCTCTTCCGTCCAGTAGTTTAGGAAAAAATTGCTGTGATGTGACAGAGGCAGAAATCCGGAGTGATATTATAAGGGTATCCGTATATTGTATATACGGAACCCTAAAAATATATATTTCTTTCTTATTTAAGAAAATTAAAATTTTAATTGTCACCTCATCGCATTACTATGTTTTGATAAAATTGATTCTAAAACTAAATATTCTGCTATTGCTATAAAACTAGTGCTATTTATGTCACCATTTATTCGTAACCCTTGACGTTAATTCATATCAAATTTAAACCTTCAATTAATATATTTTTATAATTTGCATGCTGTTTTATAAGGAAGCTACAAAAAAGGCTGTCGAAACTATTAGTAAGCAGGGGCGGCTGTCCCTTAAGTGCACTCATGTGCTGAACCACCAAATTTAAGCTTTTAATAAGGTTAAAAATCAACACAATGTTTAATAAATATCATTTCAATAACAACGAATTTATCAAAAAAACAATTTAAGCTCTAATCCAAACTTGTATTAAGACTTATATTCGCTTGAAAGAATATTTCACCGTGCACTTCGGCTAGCGCACGGTGAAACTTATATAGCTTCTATGAGATACGATATAACACGCTTAGCGCGTGAGATAGAAGATTGTTCATGCAAACTATATGGAGGAATGGGCTGATTCTCGTACGCCGCATGGAGACTGAGACTCTGCTGATATTGACCGGACGTATCCGAACGTTTCAATAATTCAAATTTTTGTTTACGTGATTTAATTAGTGGCTGCTTTGTTTTTCTCCTCGTAGTCTATGAAAGAATATTTAATATACAGAGTGTATGTGTGTGTGTGTGTGTGTGTGTTTACATAACTGTGAAAATGAGCATCAACTTTAACATTGACTATATTAAAAACAATAACAAATCGTTTCAAAACAAATTAGATATAAAATTGGCTAGTCTACCTAAGCCATATCTTAATTGAAAACAGAGTGCAAAATGAAAAATAAAGTATTTACACCAAGTTTTAAAAGTGAAATTTATAAAAAATACATATTACATATTTTGTTTTCCTTGCATTATTTATGGCGGGGACTCAATTTGGACGGAAACTGGAGTGAAGGATTAAAACGTTTCCTAGAAGTACGATGTCTCAGGACTGTCTAAATGCTCTTTCTGTGCTTAGTATTGAAAAATTATATTCAATCAATGCGAGATTTTAATAAAAAGTCATTAAACTTTTCGCTTTCGAAAAAATTCGACGAATATTTTAATTAATAAAAAATAAATGCATATTAGCAAAGCTATGGTTTGTTTTGTTGCATGTTTGAATCTCAATATTTGACTTGTAAAGTTTACCACATGTTTCATAACTCACCAGCCGCCACTGTATGTAACTAGTAGGTATTGAGGTAGATGAGACTAGCCGCTCCACTTTCTCGTTTGGGGCGCTGATCTTGGTCAGTCGACTAAACAGACTAAATTACAAAAATCAGGTAATGTAGTCAAGGAGCTTTTTGAATATACTGCGTGTACTGAATTGGTGGATGTCTCATACAGTTGGTAATAATTTCATAATATATGAGTTTATTGTTACAATATAATTTAGTTTCAATATATGTGTCCTCGTATGCTCATTGTGGTTATATAAGAACGGGATCTGTTTATGTAATCGCATAAACTTTAGTTCAATAAATTAATATATTTCTTTTATTCCAAACGAATATCCGGAAAACCCCAAAACTGTTTCTGGTTTACATCAAGACGGTTTCCATTTAAGGTACAAACATTTGCGTATTTGTGGATCTGTGACCTCCCAACCTTTCCACAATATTTCCAGATCTAAAGGTATGCCATCTCATGATGTAAACTTTTTTCAGATGCAAATATTTGCTTGCAAACAAAATAATTTACAACTGAACATTGATATGCTGCTTATCGACGTCTTGTCATGTAAATGAATTAGTGTGAGGGTGAGTTTTTTATGATGATCAGTATGGGGATCTCGGAAACTAGCGAAGATAGAGCAATGCTTAAATTGGAAAAGATTTGCAGTTTTACTGGCCCAATTTAATGACACTTGCGGATTTTGTAAAAAGTCATGGCTTACTAGAAATTTTGAAAAAACGAAATTCTGTCTATTTAGTCAAATCCCTCTAGCTCCTTTATTTTTGATTTTATAAAAAAAGTGTAACTATCAAAATTAAAGTGAATTGTATTCCGAATATGATTGTCATGTCCTCGTTTGCGTGACAGCTCTCGTTTTCGAGATATGACACAAACTTATCTTTTTTTGAATGGAAACCATAGTTAGTTATGACCTCAAAAATCGGACATTTTTAGAGCTTTTCAACGATATAATACTCGTTATAGTTATTCATAAAAATATCGGAGTTATGGATGCTTTTCTCTCTTATTTGCATTTTTAACGTAGTTAGCCATGAAATAGATTGATTTATTAATCTCTTCCAAAAAACATTGAACGATTTTTTTATTAGTTTATTAGATATATCAGATATAACGAAAAAGCTATAAAGTAGGTACTTACTTAAGAAATTAAAGTACATAATAATGGTTACCATTTATGTTCGAAAAAGTCCACAATTGTTATTTAGACAAAAATTGCATCTTTTTAAGATTGACATTACCGCTTTCGTCACAGATCGCCTATCAATTTCTTCAATTGCTTGTAATACCACCTCCCTTAGGTCACCAACTGTCTCATATTTTCGTTTGTATACTTTGTCTTTTAGCGCACCCCATAAATAGAAGTCTATAACTGCCAAATCGGGAGACCGGGGTGGCCATTCGCGTGAGCCATTTTTTCCTATCCAAGAGTTTGGATGCAAGGAACTAGCAATTGGTCTTAATAGGATGTCTCGTTTTTAGGTAAACTATGGAAATGTGGTGACTAAGAATAAAGTATTGCGTTCTTGTTCAATAATTTAATGTTTGTGATTGTATAATAAGTGGTATATTTTGGCATATACTGAACATGTTGAATCTTTGTTTAACTTAGTGTACTGTCTTTTCACTTCGTTGTGCTACAATTCAATTATTAGAAACGGGGCCTGATTTAGGCCCTAAAACGTTCAGAATTTGGAAATATACATTCTTTCTAATAATTATGTTGAAGAAATTTTAAAATACGAACTAGTGATGCCACAACTTTATTTCAGAAAATATCATAAAAAATTATATTCTTAACATACTTCGTTTAGTTTATACTAAAAAAAAAATAATACAGATCCCGTATCTCGTCCATAAATTACTTCCCTGAAGGATCGTTGAATTCACTGAAAACAATGTCGATACGATGACAACCTAATAACGTCCCCCTATAACGTAGGATAATAATATCCCGGGCAAAAATTGGAGCTATCAATGTCTGCGAATCTGAACCTTTTTGAAACGTATTCATTTATTTTATGTCGTCGCGTTGAAATTCCATATACCGAACGTATCATCACCATCGTCATCATCATCAACGGCGAATCATGCAGATTGAATTTCAATTAGGAAACAATGAAATTTTAACGGAGACAAATACAGTGAATACAATCTAGTAGGGCTCCTCGAAATTGGATCTATGAGAGCCAAACACGTATGATTAAATTGATTTTTGTCGTTTTATTTAACGATGGGATAGCAGCCACTCGGGCTGGCGAATAAAAAATAAACTCGTCAATTATTCAGCACAAATTCATTTGTCCTGTTGAAAGGATTTAATTTAAATCGTTGAAAATACGTTTTTGGCATTCTGGATAATTCAGGTCACCATTCGGCAGTGGTGGTGTTGTATTTGATGATTCTGTTCAGTGATTACATGATGTGGGCCGGCATTCCTTAACATTTTATAAAACCAAATTGTTGCAAACGATTCACGTTAGTTCATACATGAAAATAACTGTTAATAATTGAATTACTCTCATACTAAATAAGCTTTTGTTAATGTTTAAGCACTTATTGGGAAATAACACCACAATTGAGTAAAATTATTGTATATTTCCCAACGATCGGGGTTTAGGTCAGACCCCGTTGAATTGAATTGAAATTGGTGAAAATGCACAATCGACTTTGGCTACAAAAATTAACAATATCTGTAATAATGCAACATTGATAGAGATAGTAAACACAGAAAAATTGGTCAAAAGTAGATTTTCTTCAAAAATTTATAACTTTCTGGTAACTAATACTGGAATATTACTATCGTCTAAACGATAGTTTATGACATTACGTTTATATGGGCTCACGAGGATATTTTTGAATAAGTAGTTTTTGAACAATTCGAATTTAAATAATTCACAGAGCTATTTTGCACATCCCACCGTATTAACGAGACTAGTCTGAACTTGATTTACTAAAGTTATTTTAAAAGTTCATAAATACCCCTTGAATTTGTCTGTCTTGGTTTTTCGCTATAATGCCGACAAATTGGTTTAAAATAATAATTTAACATTGCATTTAATGTACGAATAAGTGACAACCAGCCAGCGGTCAAGGCACATGGACGGATCTAGAATTTTCTTAAGGTAAAGTAAGGTAAATTGTATTTTTTTTTCTAATCAGTTTATTACGTTTTTATTTACATAACTGTTGTCTGTCCATATTGGCCTATTTTTCCATTGGTTGATTAAGTTAATGGTTACCTGAATACACTTTACTGATATTAATTAAATTACTTTTTTCCACTGACTGAATCCGCCACAGTCAAGACACTGGAGGGTCCGTCGTCGTTTAAGCTAAATTTAAAAAGCAGTATTAATACATTTTACTGCACTATGACAAAAATCCAAGATATACGAAGTGAAGTGCATTTTATTAGCTTATATTTTGCATATTGCTACCGAACAATCCTGGTTAATATGGTACGTTCTACAAATTATTTAAATTGCAATTCTGCAAGATCTACTTAACGTACAATATCGATCTTCAGCGTTATTAGTATCAACGTTATAAGCTATTACTAGGAGGTAGATTAGGATTCCAGCTGTTATTACAACCAAGTTATGGATTTTTTAAAATCACTCACTTTACATCGGTTTTTCCAGCTTTTCTTTATGAAAAACTAGCCGTTACCCGCGGTTTCACCAGCGTACACAATGTTCAAGCCTTCGCAAAAAGAAATAACTTATGAAACATATAGGTTATCCTATATAAAAATTGTTTAAGTTGTTTGAACCACCCTACTTAACCATAAATCCACCAATCCCGACTATATTTCACCCAAACAAGTACTTATGGGCCACCAAATATAACAATTTTATTCGACATTTTTTTAAATCACCTTGAATAACTGTACTTCACCCTATATTTCAATTATCCTGTATGCTGCTGTTTATTTGTCACCCACTATAACTTTTTGAACACCTGACTATAACTCTTCTGTAACCTATATTTCAGCTATGCAACTGGTTAAGGGCTCCGCTGTATACAATTATTTCTGATATTTTTTGAACGACCGTTTAAAGTAAAACTTCTCTTTACTCTATAATTTAATCAACCTTTATATACAGCTTTTTTTAACATTTTGTTAAACACACTCTAAAACAATCTTGCTTCTACCCATATTTCAGATAGATATTCCATATTGTAGAATGCAACTGTTTATGGTTCACCCTATATAAAAATTATTTTTTTAACTTTTTTGACCCATCCTAATGGAAATAATGTGGAACCCTTCGTGAGTAACAAATATAAAAACACAGTTTTACACCCTAATACCAAACTTTTATTTAAATCTTCACCTAAACTGCAACTGCTTATTGGCCAACTTATATAACAGTTTTATTAAAAAAAAAATGTAACCGCTTTGTATAACTAACTCTACTTCCATCTACATAAAAACCATCCTGTATACACCGCTGCAATTTTGTCAAACATTACAACTTATTTTTGAACCACCCTGTATAACCACAATTTTACTCTACAAAATATTTCAACCACCCTGTGTGTGCATCTGCTTAGGGGCAACTAAATATAAAATGTTTAAATACTTCTAATAACACTATATGAACTATAATTTTACTTCGATCCATGTTTCAGATATTGCATATATGCAACAGCTCATGTTCTATCCTACAAGAAAAATTATCTAACCTGTTTGACTTAAATCTACTCCACCCGCTATCTTATCGGCCACCCAGTATAACATTTTTTTTACCACCCTGTATAACTATAAATCCATCAATGCCAAATAGATTTCACCAAAATCGCAACTACTTATGGGGCACCGAAAAGAACAATTTTGTTCAACATGTTTTTGAATCACCTTTTATGTATTACAACTACCCTGTATAAGCTACTGCTTATTGGTCAACCAATATAACATTTTTTAAATAATTATCATAACACTTCTTCACCCTATCTTTCAACTATCATATCTTTGAAACTTATTATCAACTACGCTATTTCCCATTTTATCCTTATATTTTTTCAAGATATATTAAAGTATAATTTCTTTGCACCTTTCATTTAAACCACCCTTCATTTACAACTTTTTCTAAACTTGTTTGAATGACACTGAATAACTATAACTTTACTGCGCACCATACTCCAGGTACTCTATACCTATATACAACTGCTATATAACAAAATTTTTCTAGCATTTTTAACCCACCCTGTATAATTGTAACTGTAAGCCACCCTATATTTCAACAACCTTTTATAAGCAACTACTTATTTGCCACCGAATATAACATTTTTGTACGACCCTGTATCCTTAGAATCCTACCCCACCCTATATTTCAACCATCCAGTAAATGGAACAGCTTGTAGATCATACCATTACTTTAATATTCAAACCCACCTGTATAACTTTAATTATACTCCGCTACATATTTCAACCATCCTATATATGTACTACTTGTGGATATAAAACAAGTTTTTAACCACAACATAAACTATAATTCCACTCCATCTTATATTTCAAACACCCTGTATAAACAACTGCTTCTAACATTTCTTCAACCCATTTCATAACTATAGTATCTCATGAACATAATTCAAAGATCCTAACTGCTTACCTAACACATTTTTTTAAGTTTTTTTATTCACTGTATAAATAGTCTATTCTTTTTCAACCACTTGGTATATGGAACTGTTTATGGAATCAATATAACTTTCTTGGACCACCCCATATAACTAATTCCATTCCCCCTTATTTCCACCACATCGTATATATCCAGCTGCTTATAGGACACCAAATATAACTTTTTTTAGATTTTTTAAATCCATGTAATTCTACTCCGCTCTAAGGTTCCTATATACAGAACACCCTGTAAAATTACGCTTGATATATGTTGATTTTTGTTAAGTCGAAACATATTACATTTGCACATTCCGAATTTTGAATAAAAGCTAAGCTGATGCCAGTATCTAATATTTTGTGCGTGCGGTGGAACCAATTGAGTAATTAAATTACCTAACATGGTAGAAGTTTTTTCGCTACATCTACCGTTTCTGTCAAATTAGAGGGATAAAATGTCTACCAGATTTTAAGTCAAACTATAGGCTTCGCAACAAAAAAAGATTCAGCCAAATCAGTGAAGTAGTTCTTACGTGATGCCCGAACAAACAAACAAACAAACAAACAAACAAACAAACAAACAGACAAACTTACAATTTTATAATAGTATAGATAGATGCTGCGATCAAAATTCTTTCTGATTCTCTACAACTTTTCTATTGACAGCATTATGAACAGATAATTAATTTTTACACTATAAGCAAAAAAAAAAACGAAAATACCCCATAATTTTTGGGGCTTTTAAGGCTCAAATAATTTACTTTTACGAGTTTGCTGTTAAAATTATGAGAGTTATGACTTATAAACTATTATTCACGTGATGGCTTATGCGGTTTGCTGTTGAATTTTATGTCACTTAAAAATCTCCATTGACAGGTGTATGAGGTTTGGGATTTTCGGACTTAAGATTGCTGAGTAAGAATTCTCAGATTCGAAGTTGTTGAGTTTACGTTCAATGTGTTCGGGATGTTTGAATTTGGACTCACTGTTATACAATTTGAAAACAGGATTTTCAGTTTTCTAAAACTAAGAAATTTTAAAATCTCGGCGAAAAAAAAAATCTGAGCAAACTCAACTCTATTTGAAAGGTTGAGACTTTAAGATAGTTATTTTCTGAAGGATATTTGTGGCATATTTTTTCAATGTTTACAATTTTACATTTTAGAATTGTGTCTTTTTTCATAGTTTCTTTGCCACTGACAACGAAGTCCGACCTAGACCTAACGTTTGGAATTATACAGAAATTTCGTGACTTATGTGTTATTTCCCAAAAAGTGCTTAAACATTTAAGATGGTTGGAACAGTTATTGAGTGAACAATTTTGTTACGATGCTACATAACCTCAAATATGACAGAAAATTGCTATTTTTGCACTTTTAGGTTAGAATATCTAGGAAACTAGAGCCCACTGGGCAATTTGAACCTCAGGTTCATGTTCAGCGCTCTGGTTTCTGGGTCTGACATTCGACTAAAATTTGTCGCTCTGTGTAAAATATGCCATTTCAATTTAACTTTACTCCCCGATAAAAAGTCTGTTTTTGTTTTTATTTTTCTTATGCAGACACAGCGACAATTAAAATATGCATTTTTTTTCTAACTTAACCGACCCATCAGACTCAATGATCCTCATAGTTAAGTACTTAATTAGTACTAATGCTGAATTTAAAACAAAAATGCATTTGGGCAGCCTTTTCATGTAATTAATTTATTTCTAGCATTTTCCAGAGTTTTGTACTATTACTTTTCAAATGACTAGATTTTTCTACTTTTCATTTTCATTTTCTTTTCTGTCTGAAAAATTTATGAGATGAACGTGTACATTTGTCTGACAAGGGGTTCAACAAAACTGTTACCCAGATGTGGAAATTTTCTTTAAATATTAAAAGTCATGACTCGCAACTTCTCCTGAATAATATAAACAACTCAACAAGTCAATACTTGTGAATATTTATGTATTTATTTAATATATTATGAATATACATAAGTATTTGTTGTTTGGTTAGCGCATACTCTATATGGCTTGTTATTTTTCATTTCATAATAGTTTCATTATTTCCTGGATAAGATGTTTTTATAAAGTTACAAAATTAAACGTGAAAAAATGTTTTGTACGTCCGAGATTTAATTAAAGAGGATACTTACTTTAAAGAACTTATGACTAGCTAGTACTTACTATTAGAAAGGTCAGAAACTGCAGGACTTACCTGAAAAGCAAAAAAAATTAATTGTCAAATTGTGATTACGATATTTGTCATTGCGAATCCTCTTATTTTTTAAATTTTTTCATTAATTTGTGTTAATACCATTGAAAACGAGGTCTGATTTAGACTTTGACATGTTTGGACTTTTGAAATATACAAACTTTCCAAGTTTATGTGGTGTTATTCCCAAAGAACTCAGAAAAAATAAGAAATGCATGTTGTGAGTTTGACAAGATATCGTTGGCATCTCCGGATACATCCATAGTTTTTAATAGGGTGCTGTTGATAAATTATTTAAATTGTGCAAAACTGCTTAATCAGCAATATCAATGTTGCGCCCAGTTATTTGTAGCGTCATAAGTTATCATTTTGACGAAGGTTTTTTTCAATTTTTATTACAATAGTTATGAATTAGAAAATTCTAGTAAATACCACTTTTCCACGTTTGCCTGATGCGTTAAAGCTCTTGGAAGCTCTTGCTCAATTTTTCTGATTCTCTAGAACATTTCCATTCACGGTATTATAATCACTTTTTACAATATAAACAAAATGGAAGAAAATCCAAAATTGTACAGGTTTTATATAAATAATATTCGTGGCCTTCAAATCGTGTGTAAGTTATAAAATACAAATTGTTATTTAAATGATGGCATAAATCAACCTAAGACGTCCAATGTATTTTATAGAGATGAAACGGATAGATGTTGTGCCGAATACCGAATATTCGGCCAACCTTGAAGCCGGATAGCGGAATATCCGGCCGCCGAATATCCGTATATTAGTCACAAAATTATTCCTGACATCTATGACAGAATTCATGAGAAAATCAAAAGTAACATTGCAGGGTCTCATTGAGAGCAAAATTAGAAAGTCGGTTTAACTTCTTAAATCAAGACTAATACTTGCAACTTACCTAGACCCCAGATTTAAATCAAACTTTTTGTGTGTTTTTGAAGCGGAAAGAGCTCGCCAGAACATTCTATTGGAATTCATGAAAATGTTAGTCTGAATCTGATAGACAATGTCCCTCGTTCCTCGAAGTTTCCTTGGACTTCCATCGTCTTGAAAAGGTTGATCTCACAACGTTTCAATAGCTTTGTATCTGCTATCGTCATCAGGTAAAGGATGGAAAATTCAGTTTATCGGTGGTATTTATACCTTTAATCGATCATGCGTGGCTGGTCATGGTCATTGGTATACCAAATAACTGTATATACAGTATACCTTGTGAATGTGGCAATCTTTATATTGGAGAGACAAAGCAACCGCTGGACACCAGGGTTAAGAAACACCGCACAGCTACTCAAAGGCCACGCGTGGACCGAATACCACAACATCAACTGGGACCAGGCCCGGGTAATTCACAAGGAGGGGCATTGGTATAAAAGAAAATTTATCCGGTTCAATCAGCGTCGTCGTATATAGCGGTTGCCTGTCGGTGATGCGTCGCGACAGTGGCCGAAGAAGGGGTCTCCAAATGTTTAATTTGGATGCTGGGCTCGCTAATTATATTCTCTATAAATTTTCTTTTATACCAATGCCCCTCCTTGTGAATTACCCGGGCCTGGTCCCAGTTGATGTTGTGGTGTTTGGTCCACGCGTGGCCTTTGAGTAGCTGTGCGGTGTTTCTTAACCCTGGTGTCCAGCGGTTGCTTTGTCTCTCCAATATAAAGATTGCCACATTCACACGGTATACTGTATATACAGTTATTTGGTATACCAATGACCATGACCAGCCACGCATGACCGATTAAAGATATAAATACTACAGATAAACTGAATTTTCCATCATTCACCTGATGACGATAGCAGATACAAAGCTATTGAAACGTTGTGATATCAACCTTTTCAAGATGATGGAAGTTCAAGGAAACTTCGAGGATCATGAAAATGTCTTGCGAAGAAACCTCTAACAGCAGTTCATGTTCATGGCCAGTCAAAAAAAGTAGAAAAGAAGAGTCGGCTGTAACTCGCGAAGCTCATGATACCTTCTGGGATTGCTTTAATGAGGTAGCGACAGAAAACGACACTAGTCAATGTCACGATCAAGGAAAAAACGCAATTGCGTGTGAAATTGATCCTTATCTGGATTCAGTGCGCATTGGTCGCGATCGTGATCCTTATATTTGGTGGTCAACTAATGATGTACAATACCCAAACTTAAAGAAGTTTACTAGAGTTTATCTTTCAGCTCCCTGCAGCAGTGTATATAGCGAAAGACTTTTTTTGGAAGCTGGCCTTGTATACGAAGGCAAGCGAAACCGCCTATTGCCTTTTAACGCAGAGCAATTGGTATTTATTCACCATAATTTGCCCTTAGTGCAGTTTGAGATTAATTTTTTTGTTTTGTTAAGTCTCTATGTTAAATAAAGAGCCTTCAATCTTTATGTCGTATTTATTTATTTATTTATTCTCTTTACAAACACCAAATAGGTACTTACATGTGAAGGGTTAAATAGTACACAAGTATTTGACAATGTCACAGACATGCCAATATCATGAAGGGATTGCATCCTGATGCAGCAATAATATGCGCCTAAGCTTACCAAATTTGATGTTAAATAGGTCAGGAACTATGTTATTGGACAGCATATCATTGCAGACACTGAGTAGATAAGTGAAGGGCGAAGGGCTTCCGTTGTTAATGTAGAAGAGATTAGATGAGAGTAGTCTTAAGCTAATTTTGGGGACCCTAAACTTAACGCTATTGATCAAGCCACAATCTGTTATTTAGAATGTTATATATAAAGATAACAGCATGGGTCTTTCTCCTCGTACTCAAAGAACAGAGATGGAAGGTTGCAAACATTGATCTATAAGATACCATCAAGGGATATATTCCATTCTTTTTGATATAGAGATAGCGCAGAAAACGTTTTTGAACTTTTTCAATTTCGTTACTGTGGGTGTAACAATTTGGTGAACAAATGTTAGAGGCATACTCAAGGTGAGGCCTCACCATAGATGTATAAAGTCTTATGGTTGTTTTTATACTCAAATTTTGGCTATTACATATGACAAATCCAAGAACTTTGTATGCTTTGTTTATCAGGTAGCTGAAATGGGTATTGAATTTGAAGTTATTTTGAAAGACTACCCCCAGATCTTTAACTTCTTTACACCTCTTAACCTTACAATTTCCAATGTAATAGTCTTCCATAGATATATTGACTTTTCGGGAGAAGGAAACAACACAACATTTTTGGGTATTAATTTGAAAACCGGTATCAGGCCGGATACTCGCCGGTTACCGGATAGTTACCGAATATCCGTTTTAGTGTGTTACTTGTGAAATAGTGTTTAAAATGTTCTTTTAAGCCAAATAAAACATAGTATATTAACAGGATGGTTTAAGTTGGCGAAATTACAAAGTTTCAAATCAAAGCTACTTTAATAAAGAATACTTTTATCAATGAAATGATTATTATATGTGGGGCTTAGCACAGGCGATACCGTCAAAATGTCTTGTCGGTATACCGGTATACCGCGGTCAACTTTGCTATAGAACACAAAATCATGATGTAAAGAAATATTTCAGCCTATTACATCAGTCAGTAGAGATTTTTAAGTGACATAAAATTCAACAGCAAATCGCAAATAATAATTTATAAGTCACAATTGACATAATTGTAACAGCAAACTCGTAGAACTAAATTATTTCAGACTTAAAAACCCCAAAAAATATGGGGTATTTTCGTTTTCTGCTTAAAGTGTAAAAAGTAATGATCTGTTGATAATGCCGTCAATAGAAAAATTGTAGAGAATAAGAAAATCTTGTACATATTGATCGCAGCATTTTTCATAAAGAAAAGCTGGAAAACCCTATATAAAGTGAGTGATTTAAAAACATTGATAGCTTATAACGTTGAGATTAATAACGGTGAAGATCGATATTGTACGTTAAGTAGATATTGCAGAATTGCAATATAAATAATTTGTAGAAATATTTTGCAGAACATATCGTATAAACCAGGATAGTTCGATAGCGATATGCAAAACAATTTTGAAAGCTTACTTTCTATATTTAGGATTTCTGTTGTTGTTGGAGTGCCGTAAAATATATTAATACGCTTGTGAAATTTGGCTTAAACGAAGGAGCCTTACTTCTGCTCCAGTCAGTGAAAAAAAGTAATTTAATTAGTATCAGTAAACTGTACAAGGGTAACCATTAACTTACAAAAACAATGGAAAAATAGACCGATATGGCCAGGTAATTTATGTAAATAAAAATGTAAAAACTGCCGAGAAGAAACATTTGATAAAACAATTTCCCATAATTTTCATCTCGTGCCTCTACCTCAAGAAAATTGTATATCCGTCCATATGCCTTGTCAGTGCACCGCTCACTGGCTGTCGCATATTCGTACATTTAATGCAATATGTTCTATGGTATTAAACAAATTTCTCGGCATTATAGCGAAAATCCATGATGGATCAAATGGAGTGGAATTTATGAACTTATTTATTATTTTTAGAATATCCCGGTCGGACTAGTCTTGTTAATACGGTTTGATGTGCACAATATCTCTCTAAATTATTTAAATACTTCTTAAAAAAATAGTTATTGAATAATACCGATCCTGAGCCCATATAAACTTAACGTCATAATCTTCCAGTATTAGTTACCCGAGAGTTACAAATTTTTGAAAAAATCAGTTTTTCTGAGTTTACTCAGTAAAAAATGTCCAGTCAGGATGTATGAACTCTCATTAAGAATATTTTCTGATTCTGTACAACTTTCCTGTAGACGGCATTCGGATTCCTTCATTACTTTTCATTATATAAACAAATTCGTATTTTGCGGGTTTTTATTACTTAAATAGTTTACTTCTACGAATTTGCTGTTAAAATCTTAGCAATAATTATCTAGAAATTGTTACTGATGTGATGGTATAAGTGAATTGCTGTTGAATTTTATGTCCAAAAATGAGTTCAGTTTTACTCTGTATTGTTTGGCTTAAAATAAGCGTAAACAAACCCCTCTCTTTATTTCTGTATTGTACAATTCGTCACTTTAAATATTTCATCAATCTCTTTCAGTAAGTCTGATAAGATCTCGGCCTGTCGAAAATGTAGTTTAAAATTGATTGAGCTCAATGAACTGCCGCCCAAACAATTTACTCTTTCATTCAAGTCGCAATGAGATTACTCTGATATTACCAAATCTGACCGCCGCCTTCTAGATATTATGTTCAAACGTAGTAAGTGCCATGTTCGTAGTCTCTCTCTTTAATCACTCCAATCGTAGGTGTTGAACTACAGAATAGAAAGTATGGCGAGTGTGGTTGTGTAGTGTTCTCATTCCACAAAACATTAACAATACCATTCCAACGGTTTTTCGATCGCATCGACGAAACTCGTAAAGAATATACACCAATCGTTGACTTGTTGGCTAGCGAGGGTTTCGCATAATCTTTAACGCTCTGGCTCAGTATAGTCGTTTCGTATATATCACCGAGAATTAATAACATCATTAAGAACTGATTTAGCGATTGTTTCATTGCTGCGGCTATAAAATCGCTTTTAATTCACTTCGAAATAAAGTTTCTTTTTTTGAATTCGTGACAGGAAAAGAAGTGGAGCGCGACCGTTTAGTTTACTTCCTGGCATTTATTCCCTGATTCCGAAAAAGAACCTATTCAACTACGACTAATCTAAAACAACAGCTGTTTAAATGAGGTTTAAATTGATTTTTATTATGGTCTAGTCAGTGGAACAGAAACATTCTTTTAACGGAGACATACCAAGTGAATTTGCATAACAGTTTTGCTTGTAATCGTGTTTTAAAGGTCTCTTTCTTAGATAACTAGCTGACCGGCCCCGGCTTTGCACTGGGTATACAAATCAACGTAATTCACAAACAAATCTGGAACATTTTTTTCATTTTGGTCATTTTACATCCTGTATATTTTTTAGATTTTCTTGTGAAAACAATATTAACATCACCATTCATATACCGAGAGGACGCGTGTGTTGGAACAAATTTATTTAAAATTCAGATGTTGGTTTTTTGGAAAAACGCTCAGACCCGTCGATTTTTTTTTTTGGACTGTGGTTTTTTCTTTAATAATTACCCATAAGACTTCTCCACCCTTTATTTCAACTATCCTATCTCTGCAACATATTATGAACTACGCTATTTCACAATTTTTCCTCATATTTTTTCAACAACTTTATAACGTATAATTTCTCCCCACTCTTCATTTAAACCATCCTTCATTTGCAATTATTTCTAACCTTATTTGAATCTCACTGTATAACTATAATGTTACTGTGCACCATATGTCAGTGACTCCATATATGCAACTACTTATTTGCCACTCAATATAACATTTTTGCACCACCCTGTATCCTTAGAATTCTACTCCGCCCTATATTTCAACCATCCGGTAAATGGAACAGCTTGTAGATAGTAACAATTCTTTATAATATTTTTTAAACTCACCTTTATAGCTGTAATTATACTCCGCTATATATTTCGGCCATCCTATGTAAGCAAATAGTTGTGGATATAAAACAAGTGTTTAACCACACCATAAACTATATTCGACTCCATCTTATATTTCAACAACCCTCTATAAACAACTGCTTCTAACATTTCTTCAACCCATTTCATAACAATAATATCTTCTCAAAATAATTCAAACATCCTAACTGCTTACATAAGATTTTTATTTATCCAAACTTTATAAATCTCTACCCTTTTTGAACCACTTGGTATATGCAACTATTTATGGCCCACTCAATATAACTTTTTTGGACCACCCCGTATAACTAATTCCACTACCCATTATTTCAACCACATTGTATATATGCCTCTGCTTATAGGAGACCCAATATAACTAATTTTTAGATTTTTTAAATCCATGTAATTCTACTCCGCACTAAGTTTCCTATATACAGAACACTCTGTATAATTACATTTACGCTTGTTATATCAGTTGATTTTTTTTTAAATCCTAACGTATTACATTGGCACATTCAGAATTTTGAATAAAAGTTAAGCTGATGCCAGTATCTAATATTTTGTGCGTGCGGTGGAACTAATTGAGTAATTCTTTTACCAAACATGGTAGAAGTTTTTTCGCTATAGATTTTAAGTCAAACTATAGGCTTTGCAATAAAAAAAGATTAATCAAAATCAGTTCAGTAGTTCTTACGTGATGAGGTAACAAACAAACAAACAAACAAACAAACAAACAAACAGACAAACAACTACAATTTTGTAATAGTATATAGATGCAAGCCCCTGTATATTATTTATTTTTTGGATTCTTCAGAAAATTCTAGACATAATTCATGTACAACACCTATCGTCAACTGTTACAGAAATATTAAGTGTTTTCAGATTTATTACAATAATTAACATTAAAAAAAGAAAATTATTTTATTTCACTACATTATACTCAATCTCAATACATAATTCCCATTTAGCTCTTGATATTGAGATAGTAAGAAAAAACCATTTCTGCGTTCCTTTTTACTGATTTGAAAAAAAAAACAGTTTTGTTTATTTTCGTCAAAACTCATAGCCTTAGCATCTTGTTGTCTGCCTGCATGACAGTGGTGATCAGTGTCAGTGTTATAGTCGTTTGAATTTCCTTAACTGTACGTAATAATATCAGAAAAATGCACAGAATAACCATTCTAGAAATGGTTATAGAGAAAACACATCGACACAAATGGAAGTTTCTCGCTTATTTCACGAAAATTTTCCAAATTTGCCGCCTGTATCCCAAGGAACAATTAGCAAAATAGAATAGCAGTTTCGCGAGCTTGATCATGTAAAACAGATAATAAAGTAGCTGCCAATGCTCTAATTTGTTGTTGTTGAAAAAATGCGCATTTAAACTTACAAATTGACGTGTCCAAGCTTTTTTCCCAACACGCCCTCCTTTATTCGTTATTGAATTTATTCCATTTGGCTTTTCCACACTGTATATCCTTTTTCAACTATCATCACATACAATTAAGTTTGAAATTCACTTCGATTACCAACTGATGAAAATATCACTTTAATTTTTTATCTAGCTTGACACATTGCTTTTTATACTAAACATATACCTTCTATTTGCATATGATGTCTAAAAAATGTACTTTTTTATTCGGAAGATAACAACTGCAAGAACTCTGATGAAAGAAGCAATAAATTCAAATACCGCATACCCTGGTGCGATCGTTTATAACTAGATCTATAAAATCTCTCAACTATGCAGCGCTGAGTACTTCTACAAAATAAAAAACAAAATTATGCAGACAATAGAAGTTAATACATCGTTAAAAACTTCAAAGTCATTAATTATATCAACGCATAAAGATCTCCAACTCTCGGAGAGCCAATATGAAAGTAAATAATTAGTTCCATAGCGTTAACTTTCGTATTACCACGTAATGCAAAGAATGAAGTTATTAATACTCATAATGAGTGCGATAGAGTCGAAGCAATGTTAATAATATTGCAAAAAAATCCTCGCGTATCTCATCTTGCATCCTTTGAATCAGCCACTGAAGCAAGAACGCGGCGAAAGAATAGTATGTACAGCCAAGGACAAAAAGGTCGTCCAACTTGGAGTTCTTAAATGGGTATACACTGTACGATCAAGATATAAAAGGAGAAGTCAAGGTGCATTACGGATCTTTTTTGTTTCTCTTTGAAATGTCGTACAATGCACGACCTCCAGTGCAATACTAGTTCTGCCCGTTGCTCATATTGAGGTCTGCTATGCTGAAGAGAATGCTTGCAAACGCTAGACAAAAATATTTTCTGTCTAAAGATAATAGGAACAAACTTTCCAATGGATATAAATAAAATAACTCTGAAGTAAAAGTATTTTTATACAATGTCAGTCAAAATTCCCACTACCCCTCTTTTCTTTTGAAAGTTAACAGATGACGTGACAGTAACGTGACGTCACACGCCCACAGTTTTAACATTTTAAACAGAACCTTATGGCAAGTCATATCTCATTTGACAATGCCTACTTAGCCATATTAATTTTGTTTGGGTTTAGGCCAATTTTGATAAATAAATTAAATAAACACTAAAATTATTACTTCTGATTTAAGTAATGAAGATTGTTCAGTCCGTCTCTGGTTGTCAAAAAGTTGTAGAAAGACTCTCCATGAAGCGGAACGTTTATTTAATAAGAGGTACACATATCATACTATATCGAGGCTAACTTGAAGGAGCTTCTTCAGAAGTTTGAAGCAGCAGCTAGGGTTAAAAATGCAAAAGATCTGGTCCACCAACAGTTGGTGATGACACAAAAATTGACAATTGAAAAAATGGTAGTAACCCTACTTTTTCTACAGCTAATGTTTTGTCTATCTGTGAGGTGAGTCAAAGTATAATACATATAATGTTAGTAAAAACCAAATTTCAATCATATAATCTAAACTTCCGTCAAATTAAGACCAATAAAATGTTCGTGAAAAACATACTGACTGTTCAGAAAAAGTAAATATTTTGTCAGCCATTTTGGGAAACCACATAGTTGAAGCTTTTTTCTATATAAAATTAAGTCTAGGTATATTTAAATGTCTTCTAAATGTTATTTGTGGCATATTCTTGATTATTTTTATGTGTTCATGGGAAATAACACCGCAATCGAAACAAAAATATGTAAATACAAGGAAAAAACCAAACGTTTCCAGGTCTATAATGACCTCGTTTTCAATGGTTTGAACATGTATTAAAAATATAAAATGCAAAATGAGTTTGATATATGAAATTTAAGTTGACATAAGAAACATTTGTTGTGTCTAGATATACAGGTAGAACAAAAAATTATGAAGATCATGATTACAGTTAAACAGGTTTCAAGTTGGAAGAACTTGAAAGAGTTGTCTTTTTAGAATTTATAATTGGCGTTCCTAGGTACGACTTTCATATAAGATAGCGCATTCACCAAAAATGTGATCAAATAATTCTTTTATTTCAGTGATCCCATTAACGTCATAACGGAAAACCTAGGAAAAACCTTATGAACTATCCCGATACTGGGTTGTTCGAAAGCAGATGACCATTACTAATTTCTTACAATTAAAGTAAAAGTTAATAATGTCACAAGCGAAATTAAAACTGGAGTTCCCCAAGGGACTGTCTTGGGTCCTTTACTCTTCTTACTATATGTAAATGACCTACTGAAATCTTTCCCGACAGATGTAATATTATCATTTGCTGATGATACTGCAGTTATATCTACAGGAAAAAACTGGTCTGAAGTCGAAGCTAAAATGAATATGTTTCTGGTGGAGATAAATCAGTGGCTTATTTTCAATTAGTTGACCCTAAATATTGAAAAGTTCATGACGTTCGGAAACTACTCCAATAGCATACCAAAAGATATAAACATTTATATAGATAGCCAGAAAATAAAAAGAGTTGAGTTCTCCAAGTATTTAGGTGCAATAATTGACTACAGACTTAGGTGGAAGAATCATATTGACTATATAATAAACAAAACAAAATATCTAATCTATATCTTTCACAAACTATCAAAATTTATGAATTCTGAGGTACTTCGTATAATCTACTCTGTATTCTTTCAGAGCATTGCGAACTATGGCATTTTAGCTGGGGGGGGTGCCCTTAACAACAATTAACAACACCTACAACGACTACAGGATAGATTATTAAAAATTGTTAATAAACACCAATCTGTGATTCATGAAAATACACTTAATATGGAACAGTCATTTGCTGCTGAATCTATTTTATATCATTATCGAGAACCAACTAAAACATATACAAACTCAAACAGCATAACTAGAAATAAAAATATTCAAATTCCAATTAGACTTCGGTCGGTTAGCAATAAGATAAGCTACATTACGGCTACTCGCATATTCAATTTTATTCCACCCGAACCGAAAATTCTAAAAAATAGTGGTTCTAGGAAAAACAAGGTCAAAACATGGATACAAACAATTATGTAAAATAAAATTAAAATGCAAAAAAACTAGGAGCAAGATACTAATATACTATGTAATATACGTAGAGGCAGAACTGAACATTTCAGTTATCTAGTGACTGTTGGGGAGAAGGCAGATTGAGGCCCCGAGTTCGATCTAAACTCTGAAACTCTTTTTCACATTTATCTCTTGATAATAGCTCCAAAGCAGGCATCGAAACGTCGAGCATTTAATAAATTCAGACGCGGTTCTCACCCGGAACTTAGCCTAGTTCACATATATATAAATTGTATAACTCAAATGTGTTGATAATTTCATAAAAATTAAAAATGAATGTTAATTGTGAAGATTTAAAAACCGAAAAATCTATAATACGCCATGAAAATTTGAAATTTGCATTGAAACATAAAAATAGGCCAACTTTTCGTTGAATTTGTTATAACCATATTGACAGGTGATACGTGCTACCCGCAGATGTGCTTAATCAGTTCTCGAAAGAAAAATAAGAAAAGGAAATAATGACAGACGACCTTGTCTGAGATCTCGATTCAAGATAACTCACCTGTAGCTGTTATGCATGAGCAACATAATGTTATGTTACTCATTATATTCAATCATCATATATAAATTTAGCAGCTATTTCGTAGGTGAAATAAGTTGTGGAAAACCAAATTTATATTCAATAAGCCGTATCACAGTATTTGTATGTATGTACTTTTGGAATACGCATAAACAGTTTTTTATTTGATGACAGCTTCAAAGTTGGCTAGGTTATTCGTTATTATTAATTTTAATACGACTCTGAGCCGAACTACTACGTCTAGATATGGAATATATAAATTTTCCCCTTCAAGTTCAATTTAAATATATTGTCAATAATGATTTTGATAATAATAGCAATCATACACTTATTTTAATTTTTTATTTGGCAAGAAGTCAAATTATTTTGCCTGTTCATTGGGATTTTCTCTCCTCAAAAACTTTTCCTGCAACAGATAAGTATTTAAAATCGTATTTCGAGAACAAAGTGTAGTAAAGCAATTTCGTAAAATTGTCCGGATTACTGGCTGTCCCTACAGAAATTCTTCCTCACAGTTATTCTGAGAGAAAGAGATGTCTTAAATGATCAACCAGTATTCCTGTATATAAATAGTGTATTGTATACTGTGTTATGCTTATCTATTTGGAGACGTTTCAACTTCGACACAGGAGTCGTTGTCAATCGTTTTGACAGTGACAATGTCATTTGCCGATCACAACACTGAGGTTGCCATTTTTTGCTCTTCTAGCAATAGATCTCTCCAGCTCAAATGAAGGTCGATTGAAGGGGCCCCGATTTCCGTGTAGTTTATCATCATACAGCTGGCTTCTTTAAGTTTCCTCTTTTTTAAGTTTTCCTCTTTCAACGAGATCTGTGTTTTATCACAATCTATCCAATGGCTGCTGGTGCTGGTCAATACATGGTTGGCCAAATTTGATTTGTTCACATGTCTTCTTGAAATGTTATATTGGTGTTATTTTTTCCTTACTTCTAAAGTTCTTGAAGTTTCATTGGTATAACTATGGCCACAGTCACACACAACACTGTACACACAATTTTTGGAATTTTGAGTTGTGTTAAATGGTTTGGTATGTGTGAGGATAGAGCGCAATGCATTATTTGTTTTGAAAACCGTTTTAATATCGTATTTATTTCCTAACAAATAATAGATTATGCTCTATCCTCACACATACCAAATCATTTATCGCAACTCAAAATTCCAATAATTGTGTGTACAGTGTTGTGTGTGACTGTGGCCGTAGTTATACCGGTGAAACTTCAAGACCTTTTGTAATTAAGGAAAAAAGAACACCAATATAACATTTCAAGAAGACATGTGAACAAATCAAATTTGACCAACCATGTATTAACCAGCATCGGCAGCCATTGGATAGATTGGGATAAAACAAAGATCTTGTTGAAAGAGGAAAAATTAAAAACGAGGAAACTTAAAGAAGCCAGCTGTATGATGATAAACAACACGGAAATCGGGGCCTTCAATCGACCTTCATTTGAGTTGGAGAGATCTATTGCTAGAAGAGCAAAAAATGGCACCCTCAGTATCAAGTGATCGGCAAATGACATATTGTCACTGTCAAATTTTTTTGACAAAAACAAAATCCACATTAGAGCGAAAATTTTTTGAAAAAACCTCGAAATTCTTAACAAAACGATTGATAACGGCTCCAGAGTCGGAGTTGAAACGTCTCCAAATAGATAAGTGTAACACAATATACAATACACTATTTATATACAGGAATACTGGTTGATCATTTTAAGACATCTCTTTCTCTCAGAATAACTGTGACGAAGAATTTCTGTACGCACAGCCAGTAATCCGGGCAATTTTACGAAATTGCCTTACTACAATTTGTTCTCGAAATATGATTTTAAATAGTTATCTGTTGCAGGAAAAAATTGATGTGAGAAAACCTCAATGAACAGGCAAAATAATTCAAGACCTCCCCAACAATCTTTTCGAAATTACTTAAGAACTCAAATGTCTAAAAATAAAATATTTTTCATTGTAATTTCATAAATTGTTACTTATTACACTTTTATGCAAACTAATACGATTTACTAAAGTATAACTTTGACTCATACATGTGTACGCAAATAAACATCAATAACGGAAGATCTTCAAAGCAGATTTGATTACGAAAACGAAATAATTACCAGGTAAGCTCGATGTAAATTATATTGTAAGAAAACTAACATAAAAAATCATGTAGGTACATAAAGTACTCATTGTAATAACTCATTCTATCTCTAAATTTTAAATACTAATCTATATTATTGTCAAGCAAAGAGGATTTAAATCCACAATTTTCAGCGACTTTGATGACTTTTATTTAAATGTACTTTTGGTCAAGTTTACATTTCTTGTAATAGTTGTTAAATATATTTTAAAACAGTTTACCTTCTGATTTCTATTTTAAAAATGCAAAGTATAGGTAATTTTCAAACACTGTTTATGTTATATAGAAACAAGATACAGATTGAACATTACGTCAGAACGAACCTCAATAATTTGTCATCAATTTTAAAGCCAAATTTAAATACATTCGAAGTTTGTCATGGAACTCTTAAATTACATATATATCTAGATACCCATTAGAATTTTAATACAATTTCGACGTAAAAGCATATTATAAAAAATATTAAAGTGGACCTTTACTGACATGAACATTGTCAAATTAAGAGTATAATGTTATTGAAGCGAACAGTCATTTCTTTATGAATTAGATACTACTGTGTTTGCATCAAAAATTCAACTTCCAGAATTCAACATCTATGTACATATCTAATCTTAAGGAAGGTGAAAGTATTGATGATAGTGAGCAACAAGATACTCCATTCTTTACGTATTACAATATATGCAGTGGATACTCCGAATTCTGGGTTAGCTCTTTTGTTGGAAGTTATTTTTAGCTCTTGCATTAACTAAAAATACCCAGTTTAACATTGATTCGTACTGTAATGTTTTTATTTTCACACTTGGGTTCAGTTCAGTTCTTGGATTTATTTAAAAACACAATCCAACTCACTCTAATTTATTTCCACTACTTTAACACAATTTATATTCACAGACCTATTTACAATTTATCTTCAAGTAACAATACGGCAGTCGAATACTGAATGAATGCTTCCTCAGCTCTCCGGATTTATATATATCTTCTTCGAATTCTCCAGAACGTCAAAGAGCCGCCGAGACCAGGCTAGATTCTTCGAGAAATACATCAAACCTAAGCCGCCGACCTGGATGCGCCAGCCGAACCATATTTCGAATTCCCCGAAATATCGGAGGAATGTCGCTTCAAGGAACCAACGGATGAATTCTCGTAACAGTACTGTCTCACGGCAGTAGTAGGTTAACGCTAACCTAACCTTGATAGGGTTTCGTTAACCAACGGCGGATCCTGTACTCAATTAACTAAAATATAATTTTAAACTCATATTTCTTGGACTATTACATTAAAAATAGTCGTTATGTGGTTTTAACCCATAGATTCTAGGCTCTTGGAGTTAAGATTACCTTGTTAATTTACTAATTTTGAGGCTCTCGGTGGGAGCGATCGCCCCCATCGCCCCCCCCCCCTGGATCCGCCCATGTCGTTAACCGTAAATACATTTACAATCCATTGAACGCATGACAATATATTGTTTCTAGTCGACAACCTTCATCAGTTCTTAAAACTATATTTATGTTATATACACGTCAAATCGGGAATCTTACGTGTCATGGCGTTATCCTGTGAAGTATAATACTCCGATTTGGGTCACCTAGGTGATAGTTTTCCCTGAAACTCCTAGATGTCGTTATTCACTTCACACGTTAAAATGTAAACAAAATGAAATCTTTTGAAGTCCATATTATAACTTTTAAAACATCGTTTTACTGCAATTAAACATAATTAGAGAGCAGTGTACAAAATATTCAAACTTCAATCGGGCATGTTTCAAACGATGTTAGAAAACAAGAAAGATGTTGATATATGTTACAATACAATACAATACTTCTAATTGGAGTCTTTTCCTATTTTACTTTCCTTAGTAATTGTCCTCTAATTACATTTTCGCTGTTTGGAAATTACAATTGTGAGAGTTTGTAGCAATTAAGATTTTACTTTCAATTATGTTTGATATAATCGTTAACAACATACTTTCTTTAAGACAAATATTATCAACGTTAGCATTTTAACTAATTTTTCAGCCGGTTTGTTCTGTGGGACAAAGTGAAACTTATTACAATCTATAAAATTCACACGTGCGACTTCTTACACGAAATATTTTCGATTGCTTGTAACAAATAGTAGTGTAATATAATCAAATAGTATCTTCAGATCATTAGCTCCAACTACGGAAAGAAGTTTAAACTTTTATCACTTTTTACTTGATATTTATATGGTAATTTAGGTATGAGACTGATGAGGAAAGAAAACATTTTACCATTCTATTATTTATCTTTAGCTGACAGCTTCCTATTAATCCAACTTTTTATTGAAGCGAATGCATCTTAACGATAGCCCACAGTTACACATTTGAAAATGGATGAGTATGGTAATGAAATGCAAAAACTGAAATTGCAGTTGTTTCGACACCTCGTTCCGACCGACCACCTGGATCTTGAAATGCTCATAAAATTTAGTTTTTTATGTAACAAATCGGAACCAATTTTTATAGGTATTAAGAGTATCTTCATTTATATAAAATCAATAAATTATAGTAAAATAAACAAATATAACGTCCAATTAATATACAATACCTGCACGAAATTTGCTTTTTGTTCTAACAAACATTCCAATTTTCTGAATCAAGTTTATGGATGGCAGAACAAGAATGACAAACTTATATGACGATTAAACTGGAAAAGTATACGGGTGAAAGCATGAAGTAACAAGTTCAACAAGAAAGTAGAATGTCGCTTTTGAAGAAAAAGGGTATGATGTGAATTGCTTAATATAAAATAATATTGTTATAAAATGTATCTACGCCGTTCCTGACCAATAAAAAATCAATCGCTGGGATAATAGAAAAAAGAACTGGAATTTTCGACTAGAGCAAAAACTGTTTATCTGGACACTGTGCGAACAAATGTAGAACGATCAGAAAATTCGATGTAGGATATATAAAGCAATATACAATTCGTAAGTTTAGTTAGTACACCGTACATAATGTTATGATTTCGATGTAAATTGTATTCAGAATCAGCTGTTGTTAATACTTAATGTTTACGTGTAAATCAAGTTCTAGAAAATGAAGTGAAATATCAGTTTATAAAATTAATCAAATTTGAACCCACGTAGTTTATTGCAATATTAATGTTAAGCCACCGGTTTTGTCTTTTCTTCAACCCAGGATATATATGTAAGAAAATAACTATATTACACTTAAATTAAGAACTAAATTACACATTAGGATTAATACTCCAATCATAACAAATATCATAACAAAATAATGTCGCAAACAAAAAGAAACAGAGACAGGGAGATAACGAGCTTTTGCCTCCATCGTTCAGTCTGGAATGACTGGCGCTCTTTCTTTATCTGTAAGATCTTAGTTACAATGATTTTATAGTGCGGAGCTTTCACATTACACAAAAACTTCATTCATTATTTCTTTAAATGATATCTAAGCCTTCTTTTCCATCATAGTTGCTTCAAAGTTGGAATCGAACATCAATTTACGATTTCTAACGAACATCCCTTCTTTCAATTTAGATTGTGATAAATTAGGAAATTTTTCAAACAAATAAAATTGTTTCATAAGTTCAATTTTATGTGCAATGGTGGTAAAAGAATTTTCTTGGAGTCGACTAGAGTTGTATACAAAAATGTTTTACTACCTGATGTATTTCTTGCTTTGCTCTCCTACGCACATATAAAACATGGACATTTTGTAAAGCTGTTGATCAAGAGCATGGAAACAACTTCTAAATTTCCATACAGCATCCAACCGTGTTAAATTGTGAGAAATTGGTGGGTGATACGACTTTTTTTTGGAATCAGTACATCGAAATACACAGAAATTAGGTAAAATTGTTGAAAGATTTTTTTCGTTGTTGGCCTGTGTTATTGACTTTTTTAATCTATCGTATTATAAAATTGTAAATTTGTCTGTTTGTTTGTTTGTTTATTTGTTTGTTTGTTTGTTTGTTTGTTGGGGCATCACGTAAGAACTACTTAACTAATTTTGCTGAATCTTTTTTTGTTACGAAGCCTACAGTTTGACTTAAAATCTGGTAGACATTTTATCTCTCTAAATTGACAGAAACGGTAGATATAGCGAAAAAACTTCGACCATATTGGGTAATACAATTACACAATTGGTTCCACCGCACGCACAAAATATTAGATACTGGCATCAGCTTAGCTTTGTGAAATAGCGTAGTTCATAAGAAGTTGCTAAGATAGGATAGTTGAAATATAGGGAGGTGTTATGATAATTATTTAAAAAGTGTTATAGTGGTTGACCAATGAGAAGTAGCGTATACAGGGTAGTTGTAATACATAAAAGGTGAAGTAAATAGTTGCGGTTTTGGTAAATATATTTAGCATTGTGGAGTTATAGTTATACAGGATGGTACAAAAAATGTTATACTGGGTGGCCAATGAGCAGTAGGAAATACAAGGTGGCTGAAATTGCGGGTGGAGTAGATTTATAGTTAAACAGGTAGGATATTTTTTTTTGTAGGATAGAACATGAGTTGTATATATGCAATATCTAAAACCTGGATTGAAGAAAAATTATAGTTCATACAGTGTGATTAAAACAATGTTAGAAAAAGCTGCATATAAGGGGTGGTTGAAATAAAGGGTGGAGACAAATTATACTTTCAAGAGTGGTTCACAAATGGTTATATAGCCTAGTCCATAAGCAGTAGCATATATAAGATAGTGAGTGGGCTAGAGTTATAGTTAAGTGTTTAAAAATTTTATATTTGGTTGCCCCTAAGCAGATGCACATATCATACAGGGTGGTTGAAATATTTTGTAGCGTAAAATTATGGTTATGATTCAAAAATAAGTTGTAATGTTTGACAAATTGGCAGCGGTGTATACAGGATAGTATTAATGTAGATAGAAGTAGAGTTAGTTATACAAAGCGGTTAAAATTGCAGTTTGGGTGAGGGTTTAATTAAAAGTTTAGTAACACATCAAGAGTCCCACAATCATCTTTATTAGGATGGATCTAAAAAAGTATTAAAAAAGTTGTTATCTAGGGTAGACCATAAACAGTTGCATTCTACTATAGGGAATATCTGAAGTATGGGGAAAAGCAAGATCATAGTTTTAGAGTGTGTTTGACATAATGTTAGAAAAAGTTGCATATAAAGGTTGATTATAATATAAAGAGAAATTTTATTTTAAAAGGTGGTTTAAAAAATATCAGAAATAATTGTTATACTGCGTAGACCATCAGCAGTTGCATAGCTGAAATATAGGGTAGAGAAGAGTTATAGTCAGGTGTTCGAAAGTTATTTTGGGTGATAAATAGACAGCAGCATATACAGGATGATTGCAATATAGGGTGAAGTAGAGTGACAGTTATTCAAGGTGATTCAAAAAAATGTCGAATAAAATTGTTATATAGGGTGAACTATAGGTACTTGCAGTTTGGGTGAATTATATTCGGGATTAGTGGATTTATAGTTAAGTAGGGTGGTTCAAACAAGTTAGAATTTTTTTATATAGGATATATATGTTTCATAAGTTAATTCTTTTTGCGAAGGCTTGGACATTCAGTACGCGGGTGAAACCGCCGGCTAATGTTACTATAAAGAAAGAAAATTGCAAAGAAAACTTTGCGATTGATACTCATAAACTTGTAATAATTCAAATGATAAATACATCACCTGAATCACTTGCTAATCAATTTGTAAACGTTATATTCCCCATTATAAACACAAATCACCTTTTGTTTGTTCCTGTTACTAATAGAAATAGAGCTTCACCTAAAACTTTCATTAACAAGTTTAAACTCTAGGAAAGTGCTACTAAAAGTTCAGTAATTAAATGTTTTACTGCAATTCTCTGAACAGGATTAACTCTTGTGAGCCGTCCAACAGAAGCTTTAGATAGTTAAAAATGCCACACAGCGATAGTCTGTGTGAGCTAGTTGTTCGCTCTGAAGATAATTATGCAAATAAATTTGTTTCAAGCCCTTTGACATGGCACACGGCGGACGAGAAGCCATTTTAATGGAAAAACTTTACGATGATAAGCCCCTCTGTGCCAATATATTTTTTAATTAGTAAATCATTTCAATTTTTAAGCAACGACGATAGGAATCTGTAATTGGAAGGTAATTGGATACTCCCGCTTAGACATAAGATTATCAAACCAATTTTCGATGACCCGAAGACTCGGTAATTAACTATCGGATTCCATCGAGGTAATCCGGATTTTCTCAAGGGAAAAGTTCGACGTGGAATTTGTTTTGTAATGTCGGAAGAAGTGACAGGGGAAAACGGTATAGTTTAATTAAAAGATCACGCATATTCTTTATTAAACGAAATTTAATTAACGTCCCCTGCTTGTGTAATTTTTTTGCAAAATTGAGTTTCTCAGAACTGGAACTTAAAAAAAATAGACATTTGCACTTTTTTTTATATACTTAATAATAAATAAAATAGTTATTTTCAACTAAAAATGTATTTCAAACTTCATACATTGATAAAATAAGGGTCTGAATGTATTTTCAGTCGTTTTTAGGGTTCCGTATATACAATATAAGGATACCCTTATAATATCACTCAGGATTTCTGCCTCTGTCACATCACAGCCATTTTCTCCTAAACTACTGGACGGAAGAAGTTGAAATTTGGTATCAATGTATAGTTTGGTGACCCGATCAGGGGTACATATCGTAAAAGAAAAAAAAATGATTTTAGGGGTACGTCTGAGGGGAAAACTAAAAAAATCGACCGTCCCCCCCCTGATCTCCGAAACTACTGACCCTAAAATTTTGAAAAAAATAGGAAATATAGAACATTGCCCCAACTTTACAGGAAAAATAAGGAGAAATCATTAATATTAATTTTGGGGGGCAAATTATAGAATTAAATAAAAATTTAAAAATAAAAAAAAATTCATACGCATCATGTAATATATCAAATGAAAGGTCTCATTCTGAGGAACACAAATATATTTTTTTATATTTAAAAAAAATATTTAAAAAGATATTAACAAAAATATACCAAAATTTACCATCCCCCCCTTATCTCCAAAACTATAAAAAATAAGTTTTGAAAAAAAATGGATTTATAGGTTCTGACCTGAAGTTTACTAGAAAAATAAGGAGAAACCTCTACTTTTAATTTTGGGGGGCAAATTACAGAATTAAATGGAAAATATAAAATTAAATTTGTATCTAACCCATCATGTTATATATCAAATGAAAGGGCTCATTACGACGAAAAGAAATATATTTTTCATTTTTTTTAAATAAATTAATTAAAAGATATTAACAAAAATAGAAAGAAATTTACAAATTCGAAATTCCCCCCCCCCTTATCTCCAAAACCATAAGCTGAAAAATTTTGGAAAAAAATAGAGGTATAGCCCCTCAGCTGAACTTTACTGGAAAAATAAGGAGAAACCCCTAATATTTATTTTGGGAGCAAATTATAGAATTTAATGGAAAATTAAAATTAAAATTGTTTCTAACCCATCATGTTATATATCAAATGAAAGGGCTCACTATGATGAAAACAAATATATTTTTTCATATTTTTAAAATAAATTAATTAAAAGATATTAGCAAAAATATAAAAAAATTTACCCATCCCCCCCCTATCTCCGAAACCATAAGTTGGAAAATTTTGAAAAAACAATGGAGGTATAGCCCCTCACCTGAACTTTACAGAAAAAATAAGGAAAAACCCCTAATATTTTTTGGGGGGGCAAAATATAGAATTAAATGGAAAATATAAAATTAAAATTGTTTCTAACCCAGCATGTTATATATCAAAGAAAAGGGCTCATGATGAAGAAAACAAATATATTTTCCCATATTTATAAAATAAATTAATTAAAAGATATTAACAAAAATATAAAAAATGTTACCCATTCCCCCCTTATCTCCGAAACCATAAGCTGAAAACTTTTGAAAAACTGGAAGTATAGCCCCTCACCTGAACTTTACTGGAAAAATAAGAAGAAACCCCTAATATTCATTTTGGGAGGCAAATTATAGAATTAAATGGAAAATAAAAAATTATAATTGTTTCTAACGGGTCATGTAAAATATCAAATCCCAGGGCTCATTATGACGAATACAAATATATTTTTTTAATTTTTTTAAAATGAATATTTTAAAATGTATTAAAAAAATATTTAAAAAAAATTACCCATTCTCCCCGTTATTCCCCAAACTCTAAGACCTCTTTTTTGTTTATAGGAAAAATATGAAAAAAATCCCTAATTCTATTATTTGGAGACCAACGGAAAATAAATTAGAAAACCCCCATAGTAATTTTAGGGACAAATTATACAATTAAATAGAAAATAAATATTCAACTTTCAAACGCATCATGTAATATATCAGATAAAAGGCTCATTATGTGAATTACAAATATATCATATTTTTAAATCATTTGTATAAAAGATATTAACAAAAATATTAAACACTGACTTAATTCCCACTTTAAAAAATACACTATTTAAATTTTGAAAAACATATTTTATTTATATTTTTAAATAATTTGAATAACAGATTTAATAATTTATAATTTAAACTTTGACCTATTTTGCCCTTTTTCTTCCAATCTACAGAGCCTCAAAACTCAGACAGTAGATTATATAAGGCTTCTCTTAAAGTTTATTAGTAAAATAAAACTCTAATGTTACTTTTTGGGGGCCAAATTAAAAAATTAAAGACATATGTATTGTTATAAAAATCAAGCGAATCATAAAGCAGATAAAATAAAAAGTCTATGTGTGGAAAATCAAAGTGTATATTTTTTATAAATTTAAAACGCTTCCTTTAAAAGATATTAGGGTAAATATAAGAAAATGCACTCATTCCCTGCTTGTCTGAAACTGGAATATTCTAATCTTGAAGGTTGTACGGAACCCTAAGTATGCGAGTCCAACTCGCACTTGATCAAATTATTTAAATTAAAGTAATGTGACTCAGAGGTTGATAAGGTAAATAATTTGGTCAAGTGTGAGCTGGACTCGCATACTCAGGTGTTTTAAATTTATTTTTGACAACGATTATTTGGTACATGATGGGATTGATTTTTATAAAAATATTTATTTAATTTTCTACTTTGGCCCCCAAAATTAAAGTTAGGATTTTCGCTTTATTTTATCAATAAACTGGATAATATTTTGTTTCAATTTTATGCTCAGTAGTTTGAAATATAAAGGGGAGAATGAGTCAAATCTTAAATAATACTTAAATCTTTTAAACAAATTATTTTAAAAATACAATTAAAATATATATTTATTTTTATGACGATTTCTTTCATTGGATACATTACGTTACGGGTGCACTTAAAAAACTTTTTCAATTTAGGTTCATAAATTAAAGTTAGAATTTGTGTTTTACTTTTCTTGTTTTTTTAAGGGTTAGTAGTTCGTAGAAATAGGAGGAATTGGGTCGCGTTTTGTATATTTTTAAATATATATTTTTTTTAAATATGAAAAGCATATACTTGTATTCCTTATAATAAGTCATTTTACTTCAGATATTACATGATGTGTTTTTTTATTTTTCATTTGATTTTGTAATTTGGCTTAATATCAGGCTTATATTCTTAGTTTCCCTGTAAAGATAAAGTATATTTTTATTTTATTTTTTCAAAATTCAAGGTCGTATTGTTTGTGAGATAAAGAGGGGAATAAGTTTTCTTTTTTATATATTTGTTAATAACTTTTAAACAAATTATTTAAAAAATATGGAAAATATATATTTGTATTCCTTACTGAGGAGCCCAGTAATTTGATATGATGACATGATGTTTTTGAAAAAAGTTTAAAAAAATATTTTCCGTTATAATTTATAATTTGTTCTCCAGAATTAATATATGGGCTTTCTCCTTAGTTTTCCTATAAAGTTCAAGTGAGGCCCTATACCCCGATTATTTTTTAAATTCTAGGAATTTTAGTTTCAGAAATAAAGGCGGGGGGGAATGGGTAATTTTTTAAATATTTCTATTAATATCTTCAGTTTAGTATTTAACAAAAAAATTTGAAAAAAATGTATTTCTCATTATGAGCCCATTGATTTAATAAATAAATATTTATTTGTTTATTTTTGTTAAAATCTTTTACACTAATTATTTTTAAAATTTGAAAAAATATATTTGTGCTCTTCAGAATGATTCCTTTTAATTAATATATTAGATGATGCATTTGAGAAAAAATATTTTTTTATTTTCCATTTCATTATATAATTCCCCCCAAAAACAATATATAGGGGTTTCTCCTTATTTTTCCTGTAAACTTCAGGCAATTTCTTATATTCCGTATTTTCTCAAAGTTTTGGGCTGAATAATTTCAGAGATATGAGGGGGGAATGGCCAATTTTTGTAAATATTCCCACAGAAGTACCTATAAAATCAAAATTTCTTCAATTATGATTTGAATTACTGATCGGGTTACCAAACTATACGCTGAGACCAAACTTCAGCTTTTTCCGGTCAAAAAAGAGAAAGGGTTTTTGTATATTAATATACGGAACCCAAATAATGAAATGCAATGAATACCATGTTCATTTATTTAATCATCAAATTCAAGCTGAAAGGGAAAAGGTCCGAAAATACATAATCACCAGAAATTTGTGAAGGTGGAGTAATTACCAATGGTTCTTCTGTAAAATCACCTCCTTACGATAGCAGTTCTTCCTGTTACATTTTGATGCAGTTTGCTATATCCAACGGTTGCGATAATGATGCAGAGGGCACACCAGTTGTTATCTTACTGAGAGTGCTGTAGAGACTGAGATCCAAACAAATCATGCATGCCGCTCATTGACATAAGGAACTACAATGAGGCCCTACTCCGTGCACTGAAAATAGAGGCCGTGAAGTATTTGTTCAAGCCACGAGTAAGAACAGTTTCATTATACCATACTTATAGAATTCGGCTACCAAAATGATCGCCCAGTAGAGACAATCAAATCAACGACAATACAATAAATTGTTTTCCTTGTGGACGCTTACGATATGAGACTGTGGAGCTAAATTCCAGAACGCTATTCTTAGAAGTTGTCAATTTAATTAGGAACGATCATCGGCTAACCAATATTAGTACAGGGTTAAGCAAGATGATGTGAAGGCAGCAGTCGGTATTAGCTTCAGTGATAGACAATAAAGTTGGCTTCGTACTGGGAATGGGTTACACTAAACAGGATGTGTCCACGATTGATCTTAAACCTACAAGTAAGATTATTGCTTTAATAAGGCTGTCAGACCTCCTGGTGAGACGAATTTCGTAGAACAGTGATGAAGACTATATTTTAAGAGATTGTAGAGAGTGAGTGAAATCGGCTTATTGGAGATATGATAAAGTAAAGGGTGTTTTTCATAGGTATAGAACCTTGAAATGGAATAAAACAAGGATATATTTTTTAAATTGACATGAAATTTACTTTATTCGAAAGATAATCTTCTGGCGTTATAATTTGAATATGACGTCTGACATATGACCGCCACGGCTGGTTCGGACGTAGTCTAATCTGGAGGTCCAATTTTTGATGACTTTCCAAAATTTGTGGCCGTATATAGGCAATAACGCGGCGAATGTTGTCCTCCAAGTGATCAATCGTTTCGGGCTTATCGGCGTAGACTAGCGACTTCACGTATCCCCACCGAAAATAGGCAAGCGGCGTTAAATCGCACGATCTTGGAGGCCAATTCACGGGTCCGAAACGTGAAACTATGCGGCTCCCAAACGTAAGCACGCAAATCAAGATCTTTCGGCAAAATATTCCATAAAGTGTATGGACACATATCCAATTCCTGTGCACGATGGCGGATAGACTGATTCGGGTTTTCCTCTACGCTACGCTCTACAGCAGCAATGGATTCTTCTGTACGCACTGTACGACATCTCTGTGGATGCGTATTATCATTTATAGTAAACGTGGTGCGAAAACGTTGCATAGTTAATCGAATTAATTGCTCTGATGGATGATTATGTTGACCGTAAAATGGACGTAGTGCGCGATACGTATTTCGAACAGAACCATGATTTTCAAAATAAATTTGCACAATTTGGAAGCGTTGTTAAGGCGTCAGTCTATTTATTCATGATTGAATGCTAAACCAAACTAAACATAAATCACTTGACAGCTGACAAGATGGGCGCCGGTTAAAAGAGCGTAGCCAACTATACCTCTAAAAAAAACTCCCGTTATAATGAAGGAAATGGAGAATTTAACCATAACAAAGGCTATTTCTAGAATTGTGTAGAAATTGTAGACGTGATAGACAGGTTAACATGATATTAGGCATAGACAATTCGACAATGTCATTGATGAGTCCTCCAGTAGTTTGAGTAGTTTTTTTGTTTCTTTTTTGATATTTAATATATGGAATATGTAAATTTTGTGGTTCGTTTTTAGTTTCTTGAGGACACGCTATGGCTCGCGAGTTTTTTGTAACTCTCCCAACTTATGATTTTTTCTTTTAGTATTTTACTTTTGACATCCCTATTCTCTTAAAAAAGTTCAACTTGTAACAGTTATAGCCTGTAAAGAATGCTTTGAATTTTTTAGGAGAGACATTATAATTACATCCTATATACTGTACCTCTCTCCATACGTTTTTTAGATCCAGTACTTCTGTCTTTTTATTCCTTAATAAATAATCAAGACGTATGTTTCGGTGACTCAGATTGCAGGACTCTATCCACAAAAAAACAGAAAAGTATATATAAATACATATATCTATATATAAACGCGTATATATATTAAATACAATTTTCGCACCAATCTAATATTCAGAAAACCGCTATATGGAATAAACGAAATGGAATTTCATGCTTTAGAAACTTTCTTTCGCTAAACCACAATGTGAATACCTGGCAATATGAAAGCTTTTGCGGCGTATTGAGGAAAGTCTATAGATTCGCTGAATCATGATGAGTATGAAAGAAATACTATTATACCGTCTAATAAGGAAGTTTTTGGTATGAAGAACACGAAGACTTTGATTTTCCGTTTTTAGCATTTATTAAAATGGCCTATCCATCGATTGCACAATTGTTTATTGCTTTGGAATATTTATTACAATATGTAAACATGTTACATTAGAATTCCTTCGAAACTAGTGGAGTAACTCTGTAAATACTTGAGGATATTAAGTAACCATAACAATTATTTTTGATTGATTAGAAATATAAAAAAAGTTTTATAAATATGTTACTTTCTGCATTTCTTTTAAGTTCTGATAGCAAACACGGAATTGAAATATTTCCATAAGAAAAATCAAACAGGGTTAAAACAGTTGAATGGACTGCCAACTCGAATGTCTCGAATTGAAGTTTTTTTATACAAATATTATACAAATCTGCGATGGAGCACGATCTTGTTGGGTATTAAATTTCTTCATAAAATTTCTTCAGACTAGTTGGATTGCTGTCATCAGTTTATTTTTTAAAAGTTGCCAAAGCAGCGGACTTGTGACAATCCAATATAGTGTTAAAGCTTCCGGATTATCTCATTTCAATTTCAGTATTTGTGAAGAAATGTCGGTTTAACACTTCGTTGATTTTCATGATATATTGGTTTTCTGGAGTTTTTCTATAAAAATGTGTGTTACAGTTTATAAAAAATGATATGCGACTATCTCAGTATGTTTCCTTAGTAGTACAGAGTTTAAAATAATCAATACGATACTCAAGTACGAGAAATCAATGAGAAATTCATTGATTATTTATACAGTGTGGAACAGCAAAATGGAATAAATTCGATAACGAATAAAGGAGGGCTTGTAGGGAAAAACGCTTGGCACGTCGATTTGTATTTTTAAATGCGCATTTTTTTCAACACAAAAGATTATATAGGGTGTGTCATTTGATTGTGGCCAATACCAACTTTCTTATACAAGCCCCTATATATTATTTATTTTTTGGATAGACATAATTCATGTACAATCTTCTACACCTATCTTCAACTGTTTCGAATATATTAAGTGTTTTCAAATTTCGTACAAAAATTAACATTAAAAAAAGAAAATTATTTTATTTCACAAATTCGCTGCACTTAATTCCCATTTAACTAATATGGACATACTCAGCAAAAATCATTCCCGTGTTCCTTTCTACTAATGAAAAAAAAGAGTTGTTTATTTTCGTCAAAACTCATAGTTCAAGTTAGCCAAACATCAATTTTTCGAGTATTAAACGAAAGTAAAATGCATCCCTATAAAATGGTGCCGACTCAGGAGCTTATCGAAGACTATTTCGATGGGAGAACGTATTTTTGTGAACAAAGGATGGTAAGGTTAAAGGTTAAATAACAATGTGATCCAACTAGAAGATGTTATGTTTTCTGATGAGAGCAAATTTACACTTCACGGTCATGGAAATCATCAAAATTGCCGCTGTTCCTCACTGGATGATAGAGAAACATACGCAATATCCTGAAAACGTAAATGTTTGGATTGGTTAATTGTATTGTTGGAAATCAGGTCCCTTTTTCATTGATGGCAACTTGAATGGACATAAATATTTAGAACTGCTCCAAAATAATGTCGTGCCAACTTTGACAAACTTTTATCCTGATCCAGTAAACCCACAAGTGCCTGCCAATACAATATGGTTTCAGCAAGATGTAGCACCGCCCCTTTACGAAATCAATGTCCGGCAGTACCTGAACCAAATTTTTCCAAATCGGTGGATTGGGAGGCGCGGATCGATAGAATGGCCAGCACGATCTCCTGTTTTGACGCCATTGGACTACTGTTTGTGGGGATATGTCAAAAGTACTGCATACAAAACTAAACCCCTCAACTTAGATGACCTAAAGAGACGAATCACGCCTGATATTTTGAGTAACGTTACAAGACTTATACCAGATTAGCAGGTTGCCAAGACGTTCGCGGCGCGCATTTTGAACATTTCCTACATTGACATTAATATTTTTTTTGTTTTTTATATTATTAAGAACTATTCAGTATTACTTATATTGTAGTGAATTTGTGAAATAAAATAATTTTCTTTTTTTAAAGATAATTTTTGTAAAAAATCTGAAAATACTTAATATTTCCGAAACAGTTGAAGATAGGTGTAAGACATTGTACATGAATTTTGTCTAGAATTTTCTGGAGAATCCAAAAAATAAATAATATACAGGGGCCTGCATTTAAAATAAGAAAGTTGGTATTGACCACTGTCACATGACACACCCTATATAATCTTCTTTTTTGTTGAAAAAAATTGGCTTTTATAAATTCAAATCGACGTGTCCAAGCGTTTTTTCCTACAAGCCCTCCTTTATTCGTTATCGAATTTATTCCATTTGCCTGTTCCACACTGTATGACATGATTTTTTTCTATTGTTCTAAATAACGTTAAGCTTCACATAGAAAAATATGAGGGAACTACTTGGGAACTTTGTTGATAGAACACAGTTTAAATCATCCAAATGGGTTAAGCACTATTTGAAAATGAATTAATTGCATAATAAAGTGGACATACCCTCCAAATTAAATTCCTCCATTTTTGAAGTCGGGAAAAAACTTTTTCTTTCACCCCTGAACAATTTCTAATTCTTGATTTCTAGGTAAAAATTTTGGAAGACACCTAGATACTTTTCTATGGCCGTTGACTGGTCTATTAGTATAGAAATGGAATGCATAGCTGTCTTAACTGCCTTAATTGCAAAGTTTCCTGTTGCAGATAAATGAGTCACTAGTCAAACTGTGCTAATTGTTAGAAAAGCGTTGCTTTGTTGCTTTGAGAACAATGATGTTTAAAGCTTCACAGAATCGTTTGCTTAATATGTTAGCCTTTATTACCACTGTACTACATTTGAGGTAATTCGTGTTTTTAACGATGTCACAATTACATTTTTCTAGCAAACGTAGATTAAAATCGTTATCAAAACATAATTATCCGCAACTAAATGTTTAATTAATTCAAACGGATTTATGAAGAAACTATTATACAATTTCAGTGTGGAAACTATGGGACAATTTACTGATATACAACTTTATTTGTTTGAAAGAAAAATGGAACTAATTAAACAAATAATTAATCAATATAACAAATAAAATAGTTGAATTGCCGATTACAATCAAAAACTTGTCCTCAAAAAAGTTAACAGCCCAAATAGCAGAATAACAATCACAACACCATTCCTCGAAGTTTCCTTGGACTTCCATCGACTTGAAGTGATTGATCTCACAACATCAATCAGGATGATCATTCACCTGATGACGATAGCAGATCCAAAGCTATTGAAACGTTGTGGGATCAATCATTCAAGACGATGGAAGTCCAAGGAAACTTCGAGGAACGAGTTACATTGTCTACCAGCTTCAGAAATCACAACACCAGTCACAGTAACACGTGACCAGCTAGTGATTATAAGGAAGCTACCAATTGCTCCTATCAAGAGGCATTTGGAGTAAGCTACGCTTCAGAACTATACATGCCAAATCCGCAACGTTCGAAAATAGTGTGGTGCAATTTTTATTTATCAGAACTTGCAATAAACAGCTGCCTGTTACTTTTCTAACTGAACCATATTTATGTTAAGGGCTGCATTAGCTAACTGCATTTGTATTCACTAGTATTCAGATCTTTATAAACAAAATATTGCAGTTTACTGATCCGCAATGTACGCATTCAAATTATATTTCCGCATCATTGACATTCCTGACAGAACTCTGTTTGATAGTACGGTTAGAAAAATCTATCCAGTCCTTCCCTGGTTTCATTCCGTGAAACATCAATCGCTGGGATAGAAAAAAAAGGAGAACTAGAAGGTTCGGATGGGAAAAAATCTTATCTCGAAATAACTCGACAACTGTAAAATTGTCTTTGGATTGTACGAGAGAATTCGATGCTGATTTTAAAAGCAGCGGCCCACCATTGCAGGAGTTAGTTAGTGCGGCGAAAAGCTTGTGTTGTATTATATTTGTGATATTCGAATCAGCTATTGTGTATATTTGATGTAAATAAAAGTTTTTAGAAAGTGAGAGTGAAAATTAGTTTTTAAATTTTAATTGAACCCACGGAGTTATATAACAGTATGATATCTTAATACACTACAAAATGTCACAAAATGACTTCAAGCAAGCGAAAAACAGTTGCACGCCAAAAACTTGGAAATGTTTCCACATTTTGTTTTTTTCTTGTTCAACTTACGATACTCTTATGAAAGATCTGGTTTTATGACGAAAAAGGTATAGAATTGAGCTCCATATGGGTAAACAAGAACACCTCGAAGATTCTGAAGGTGAACATTCGAGTACACTACATCTAAACTGTCGCACAATGTCAAACTTAGCCAGAATTCTAGAGTTATAACATGAGGTAGTAAAAAAAACGTGGTCTAGTCGAATTTTTTTTGCATAAGAAATTCTATTAGTGAGTCAAATATGGTAACGCAATATCTGGCTTACTTAATACATACTAGTGATCGCCCAGTGGTCGAAAATCAACCCTAATTCATTAAAATTATAAGGTGAACATTATTGACTTCATTTTGTCTCTATAAGAAATAGAGTTGAGGCGAAATTAGAAAAGTAGGCCAGGCATTTGCTATCCGTATTATTTCATTTGGATTTGTAGAAATAATTCACGAAATGTTTTTTATTTGTGTATATTATTGTAGGGTTATTTTTACATAAATATGTCATATATATTATCACAAATGTAATAATGTCTATGCAACATGTAACCTAAAAGTTTCCGTCATTTACACACAAACGATTTCAAAAATAGAGATGACAAACAACCCAAAGAAAACTCTAATCTTTAAGGATATTTCTATTGTGCCCTGGTTGATGAATTGTTGCAGAACACCTTCGGACTATTGCGAAAATAATGTTATATTAATGACAGAATTATAATCACAACAAAAAATTTTAATATTAATTTCGGAGAAGTTGTACTACTTGTCCGAAAAATCAATAATGATCTATAATACTAAATATATTCCTATTAAACTATAGGCAACTCCAAACACTGCACAGTAAAAGGTGGTCATCAGATGGACTGAAAGAGCGTTACCCAGTCACTGCGGTGTTTATCATTTAGAACCAACCTAGCATATATAATTAAGCAGTGGTTTCTATTGTAGCGGTAGAGCGTTTTGATTTTTTTTTAACATTGTTAGGTTGCAAACTTTAATGCCAGTAATGTAAAATTTCCGAGAATAAATATGTCGATTAAAAATATATTTTATTCTAGAATAAATGTACCGAACTTAACCTAATAAATGGGTAGCTACATTTTTTATATTCAAATAAATCTTTAAAATGTCACTAATATTTTTCTTGTAAGTAAAACATAGTCACCTGGTTTCAAAAATCAGAACTTTGCAGCAGTGTGACCATGTAATGTAAAATAAATTAACTATAAAATACCCATATTGTGAGAAAACATTAATTTTCAGTATGATTTCTATTTTCTATTGTTTAAATTATTCATCTATACCAATGATATTACTTCGCCCCACATGTCTAGTATTCCATTTATGCAACTGCTCATGGTCTACCCTATATAATAAAATTCATCTTTTTGAACTACATTTTATGACTATAATTTTACTCTACCATTTATTTCAACCACCCGGTATATGCAACTGCTTCTAACATTTTTTGAACACATATGTCCTATAATTCAAATATCCTAACTGCTTATGCTTATATAACAAATTTTAGAATAGCAAGTTCACGTATCCCCACAGAAAATGGTCAAGCGGCGTTAAATCGCACGATCTTGGAGACCGGGTCCGAAACCTGGAACTATGCGGTTACCAAACATTTATTTCAATAAATCAATTGTGACACGAGCTGTGTTTCATGTTGCCCCGTCTTGTTGAAACCACAGCTCGTGTGCATTATGATTGTTCAATGAACGAAAAAGTTAGTAATCATGGCTCTATAGCGATCACGATTGTAACTGTAACGTTCTGGCCAGCATTGTTTTTAAAGAAGTACTGACCAATTATTTCACCAGCCCATAAAGCACACCAAACAGTCAGTTTTTCTGGATGTAACGGTGTCTCAACATGAACTTGAGGATTATCATCACTACAAATACGGCAGTTGTGTTTACTGACGTATCCATTCAACCAAAAGTGAGCTTCATCGCTAAATAAAATTCGCTTATGAAAATCGGGATCAAAGGCAATCTTGTTTTAGGCCCACTCACTGAATGTACGCCTTGCTAGGTGATCGTGTGGCTTCAATTCTTTCACGAGTTGAATTTTGTAAGCACGCAAACCAAGATTTTTCCACAAAATCGTCCATAAAGTGGATGGACACATTCGCACGTCGGCGAGAACAGTGACACAATTCAAAAAATATCAATTCCGAGATTATGTCACCAATAAATACGTTTATTATGTTTCCCCGTAAACAAGAAATGACACATCTGAAAATCAGTAGTTTGGCCTGGAAATGTGAGTTAAGTATTAATTCGGGAGTCTTAACAAGAAAGCAACTATCTGGATGTAGCTACAGTAGTGACCAATTCAAAGTCAACCTATTCCAGTCAGTGTTTAGTTCTGCTGGGGTGCGCATATCCAATTCCTCTGCACGATAGCGGATAGAATGATTCGGATTTTCCTCTACGTTACGCTCTACAGCAGCAATGTATTCTTCTGCACGCACTGTACGACATCTCTGTGGATGCGTATTATCATTTAGAGTAAACGTGGTGAGAAAACGTTGCATAGTTAATCGATTTAATTGCTCTGATGGACGAGTATGTTGCCTGTAAAATGGACGTAGTGCGCCATATGTATTTCGACCAGAACCATGATTTTCAAAATTAATTTGCACAATTTGGAAGCGTTGTTCAGGCGTCAGTCTACATGATGAAATGCCAAACATAAATCACTTGACAGCTGACAAGATGGCCACCGGTTAAAAGAACGTTGCCAACTTAAAGTTCTATACCTTTAAAAACAACACCCTTTATTTCAACCATCCTATATATTTAACTGCTTATGTACCACCTAATATCACATGCACACACCGTATACCATATAGAAGAGTTCGCCGACATAAATTTTGGTTTCGATAAACTAACGGAATATTTTCTGCCATTTCACGTGATTATATGCCCTCTAACTGAACTTCGACTCTAAGAGAAACTTACTTCAAACGAAGCAAAATGAAAATCATTATAAACACCGGCTACGATATACTTGCATGGCATATCTTGACATTTAAACTGAATATTTATGATGAAAATTTGATATTTACCATGATGTTTACAGTTTTTTTGCATATATGTTTCCAATTTTCAGAAAAATGGTAAGTTTTACGTTATAGAAAAATGTACGGAATCAAGCTAGAACATATCTTTGTAGAATACAATTTATAATATTTAAATTTCTTAAGCGGTTTTAGAGGAAACAGTGAAGATTCATTGAAATTCACTGAAATCTAGTCCCTTATTTACTTTTTTTCTGATTTTCTGGAAAATCGTAAATCTCATGTTACAGACAATTATTTGGGACCGTTCTGTAATGTTCCTTAATATAACGCAGTTTAAATCATTAAAATTGCCCAATGCTCGTCATACATAAAAAAAAGTTGCATACGAATTGATAACCTCCTGCTTTTTGGAAGTCGGTTAAAAACTAATCTAATTACCTTATCGATCCTGTAAAACAGTTAGGATGAGGATTTCTGTATTAGAGAACCATGATGGTGACTATCGTGAGTTCAAGTTGTGATATACAGATTCTTCTATTATCAAAAATGTTCAATTTTTAATGAGTAAATTAGTGACAGCTTTCTTAAGTTTATCACTTCTCTACAACTTTTATTATTTCCCCAGGTAGCTTATAAAAACGTTTAGATTATTGCAGTTGATTGGTGAGCTTATAATGAATGTTTTGAGTAAGTAAGTGTGTTCACGTATAGCAGGATTTTTTGTTACTCAGACAATAACAAATGAGGTATATACCCTAATAGGTAGATCAGCGAAATAGCAGGTAAATATTTCAGAGATATTAATTATAATAGTTTAAAACGCAGATCCATCAGTCCACAATGTTTTCATATTGTTACCTCAATCTGTGCAAAACTTTCGAACCCAACCGACCGGTTAATACGAACGAACTCATTATTCAATTTTGTATTACATTTTAGGTTTAGATGCATGAAAACGTGTAAAAACTAAACTACAGCTTTTACTCGTTATCCACTCGTTTTACGAATAATACTCGAGTCATAAGCGTTAAAACGTTAACTACAGTCGGCCTGCAAATGACTTGTTCGTTCCCCTTTTGGGTGAAAGTTTACTACGTTCGAAAACCTTCATAAATAATTACTGTTTTTAGCGTGTTACTCAACGACTTTTTTCCACTTGGCGATTTTCTACTTTCGTTCGCATTTTCTCATCGGTTCGACTGGGATTCATCAAGAGCTTCATTGTGTCAAGCTGCGATGTCAGTAATTTTTACTTGTATTTAATGACTCATTCTTCGATGGATTAGCTGATTGATTTACTATTAGGACCTTAATACCGGCTTTGTTTATTACTTCTCATTAAGTATTTTGAGTTTTTTTCTGGAAGATAGTTGTGGCCAGAGGCAGCTGTCCCTAAAGTGCACTCGTGCGCTGAACCACCAAATTTAATAAGCTTTTAATAAGCTTAAAAATCAACACAAAATGTTTAATAAATATACCAACGAATTTCTCAAAAAAAAAAACAATTCAAGCTCTAATCCAAACTTGTATTAAGACTTATATTCGCTTGAAAGAAAATTTCACCGTGCACTTCGGCTAGCGCACGGTGAAACTTATATAGCTTCTATGAGGTACGATATAACACCCTTAAAGCGTGAGATAGAAGATAGCTAATGCAAACTATATGGAGTAATTGGCTAATTCTCGTACGCCGCACGGAGACACCGAGCTGTGTTGATATTGACCGGACCTATCCCAACGTTCCAATAATTCAAATTTTTGTTTACTTGATTTAATTAGTGGTTGCTTTGTTTTTGTCATCGTAGTCTATGAAAGAATATTTAATATACAGTGTGTGTGTGTGTGTTTTTTTTATCCGAAGAGGGGGGAAATACATTGCGTACTTAGCTAGCACGTGCTGGCCGTCGTGCGGGACTCCCGATGCAATGACTTCAAAGCAAGAGTAAATCGTTGCATTGAAACCAGTATACCGTATACCCGCTAAAACCCTAACCTCTTTCTCCTACAACCATGGTCCCCTGCTTCACTCTTAGTCAATACTACTTCGCAAGGTTGGTTCATTGCAGATGTTTACTGCTCTTACATTGAAAGCCTCTAAAGCCTATTCCTCGAACGTATTGCGGAGTTCTTTGAGGATAGTCTCCGCGTAATCTGATACCAAGTTCCAGGCTTGGGGGCCCTTCAGCATGGCTTCTACTAATTGTTCTGGAACGATATTAGTCTCCAGGATCCTCTCCACTTCAGCACGTTGATCCTGATCCTGTGTTAACATTAACTATATTAAAAACAATAATAAATCGTTTAAAAACATATTAGATATAAAATTGGTTAGTCCACCTAAGCCATATCTTAATTGAAAACAAGAGTGCAAAATGACAAATAAAGATTTTACTCCTAGTGTTAAAAGTGAAATTTATAATAAAAAGAAATGGTTGTGTGGATGTGATCGCATCAGTACATTATTTTGTTTTCCTTGCATTATTTATGGCGGGGAATAAATCTGGACGGAAACTGGAGTGAAAGATTAAAACGTTTCTTAGAAATGCGAAGTCTCAGGACTGGCTAAATGCTCTTTCTGTGCTTAGTATTGAAAAAAATATATTGCTGATGATTAAAAAATATTTAGAACTATTGACAACGAAAATGACCTAGAGCTACTACAATTAGATTTGGACAATTTATGTCGTTGGTGTAATATAAATGCTCTCCACTTAAATATTAATAAATGCTATCAATTCTCATTTCCGCGGAGAAACCTAGTTTTTAACTATTCGTATAAAATAAATAATGTAATAATTCAAAAAAGAACTGATAAAACAAAGGATTTAGGTATTCTTTTTGACAGTAAACTCTCATTTAGTGCTCACATTGCCGAAATAACATCCAGATCTTTCGTTCTCATTATGGGGTTTACATTGATCAAATTGAAAGAGTTCAAAATAAATTCTTGCTTATATGTTCAGTTAGAATGGGAGTTGAAGGGAAAGTAGGTCTTAAAGTTATGCTTCTGTCCTTGGGCATTCGATCTCTACAACATGGCGTTCTCAACAAGATATTTGTTTTTTGTTCAAATTGTTAAATGTCCAGAATTGCTGCCACAAATAGCATTCAGTGTGAGTGTCACTACAACGCGTGCTAACCAATTGTTTATAGTTCCCTTTCATAATACAAATTATGGTCAGAACGAAACAATTACCAGGTTGCTACGATTAGCAAACAGTGTCCAGGGTCAGCTTGATTTATTCCATTTGAAATTGTCTAAGCTCAAACAATGTATTAAATTTATTCCTATGTAATTTAGTAGATTATTAGGTTCGTACTAATACATATGTAATTATTATGTTTATATTTGTATTCGTGTATATTTTGTTTTCTTTTGTTTACTAAAATGTGTCTGAAGTTTTAGTCTAAGTTAATTATTTGTATGGAAAATGGGTTTCGACCCAAAAATAAATAAATAAATAAATATTCAATCAATGCCAGACTTCAATAAAAAGGTCATTGAACATCTCTTGTATTTTTTTTCTATTTTTTGGGAATAACACCACAATTGCTTGAAAGTCTGTATATTTCAAAAAGTCCAAACGTTTCAAGGTCTAAGTCCGACCCCGTTTTCAATGGTAATAACTTATATAAATGAACAAGAAAATTAAAAATTAAAACGTTTCCAATGACAAATTTAGTAAATCACAATTTTGTGGTGTTATTCGCAAAAAAATCAGAAATAATTTGTATTTAAAAAAGAACCGACTTCAACTACCCTATATAACAAAGTTCACATTTTTCAACTACATTTTATGATCATAATTTTACTATACGATTTATCAACCACCCAGTATATTTAACTGCTTCGAAAATTTTTTGAACCCGTGTCTATAATTATATTATAACCTGTCCTATAATTCAAATACCCTAACTGCTTATGCTTACATAACAAATTTTTTATACATCCTGAATAACAATAACTTTACCCTACCCTTATTTCAAACACCTTTTATAAGCAATTACTTCCTCTTCCACACTATATAACTGTTTTAACCGCCGTGTATAACTGTAATTCTACTACACCTTATAAATAAATAAATAAATGCTTTATTTTAGCTTTAAGCTAGGATATAACATCTTTTTTACATATTACATTTTTAACAAGTGTATACAAAACATTTAAATTAAATTAAAATACATATTTCTCAATTTATTCCTAAAAATATTTACATTATGGGATGTTTTAATAGTTTCTGGAAGAGAATTGTATACCCGTAACCCTTCCACAAACAATGTTTTTTCTAACACATTAGTGTAAAACCTCCCTATAAAATACTGGTCCCCTGTTCTTAAATTATAAGTTATCATGTCCGATCTTTTTATCAAAAAACCTGTCAGAAACTGAGGAATTAAACCGTTTTTGATTTTATATATAAATATCAAATTTGCTTCTTCAACCATTTGTTTAATATTAAGAAATTTTAGTCTAGATAACATATCCCTTATACTCGTATACCGATTGCATTTTAACAGTACACGCATAGCTCTATTTTGCAATATTTGCATTTTATTTATTTCCTGATTATTGCAGTACATCAGTAAGGAGATACAATAAGTAAACTGGGGATATATTATTGCATTATAAATTATACGCCTCGACCATTCGGACAATTTGTATCCTATTCTGCCAAAGTATCCAATTTTCTTACCTAGTTTTTTACACATATAATCTACATGAACATTTAGGTTTAATTGTGGATCTAGCACAATTCCAAGATATTTTATTTCTTTAACTTGTTCTATTACTTCACTATCCATCTTTATTTCAAAGTTTCCCTCATCAAATGTTTTACAGTTATGTCTTGTTCCGAAAATCATACATTTTGTTTTATTAGGATTAAGTTTTAATTTTTTAAACCTTAGCCAATTTTTTAAAATGTCTAGGTCTTTATTTATTGTTTGCACTACTTGTAAAAAGTTTCTTCCTGCTAAAGATACCACGGTATCATCCGCATACAAATTAACAAAACTATTACAAATATATTTATTTATATCGTTTATGTAGAGTATAAAAAGTAGAGGGCCCAGGACACTTCCCTGTGGTACACCATATTTAACCTCAATTTTGTGTGATATTTTATTATCTACTTTAGTAGTTTGATATCTATTACTCAAGTAATTTTCTAACCATTTAAGAACCGTCCCGTCTATTCCATATACTCTACAAACGTTTATCAATTTTTTGCTGTCTATTGTCTCAAAATCCCTTTTTAAATCAATGAAAACACTTACAACAATGTTACCTACATCTATTTGCTTTTTCCACTGTGACATCACAAACTGACACGCACTTTCACAGGAATGTTTTCTTCGGAATCCAGATTGACCCACATAGAATATTTGATTCTGTTCTAAGTATAGAATCAATTGCTCATGCACCAACACTTCTAGAACTTTTAAAACAACGGGAAGTAGATTTATTGGACGTAGTTCCTCTGGTTGCTTAGGATGAGTAACTTTTGGCACCGGTATGATAACACTACATTTTACAGCTGTAGGCACTATACCAGTTTCCAGTGATGTATTTATTATATTTAATAAGGGATATCCAATAACCTCAAATAACTTTTTTAGCGTATTTACCGACATCACAGTGTCCCCCGAAGACTTATTTTTTAAATTATTTATTGTTTTCTTTAACTTATTTAACGAAATTTTTTTAAAACCTGTAAACTTGGTATTCACTTCAATTTTTTCTTCCTTAAATTCAATATCTGGTAAAGGAATGCTTGTTACAATATCCTCCACACTATTTATAAAAAAGTTATTTAATGAGTTCTCTACATTACCATTTTCAATATTTATACACGTATAATTAATAGTTTGTGTGTTCTTATTTACAATTTGTTTGAGGGTCCTCCACATTTTCTCACTATCGTGACGATTTTCACAGATTTTCCTTTCGTAATAATCTTTCTCCTTTTTACGAATCAATGCTACAACTTTGTTTCTTTGTATTTTATAGTCCTCAAAATCGTTGATACTATTTGTAAATTTGAAAGTATTAAACAGTCTATCCCTCTCCTTCTGCTCCTTTCTTATTTCATCATCCAACCATTGATACTTTTTTTTGAACAATACTTCTTTTAGTGGTGATATATCTTCGATGGCTTTGGTTACATTGTCACTAAAATTTTGGTACAAAGTATTTACATTAATAGTTGTATAATTCCACTCTTGTCCTATTAGTTCCAGTTTTATTTCCTGAAGTTTAGAATCGTGTAAGTCTCGAAAATAGTGTTTTTTCTCTATTGATATTTCATCATAGTTTAATTTTAGTCCAATAGTTTCATGGTCACCTATAATAGGATATATTCTGTCAGTTTCTTGTATTTCAGTAAAATTTGTATAAACATGGTCCACTAGCGTTTTAATGTCTTTAGCACATCGTGTAGGTTTTGTTATAATTTGCTTGAACCCTAATGTAGTTGTAATATTCAATATTCGTTTCTTATATTGGGAGTTTTCCAGCATATTTATGTTAAAGTCGCCTGCTATTATTGTCTTATTCCTAATTACATCCTATTCGTTTAAACTTGATTCAAACTTATTAAAAAAGTCTGTTATGTCCATACCATTTGGTGATCTGTAGACTCCACCTACTATCACTTTATCCTTAAGCAGATTTAACTTCACCAAAATTCCCCAATATTCTCTGCTTCTATGGAAAGTTGTAATCGTTTCACATTTTAGACAGTTTTTAACGTATATGGTGACTCCCCCTGTATGACGGCTATCAGAGTATATTATGAAAGGATTGTACCCTTTTACAGCAATTTCAGAATCTTCTATATCCCGAGTAATATGGGTTTCAGTAACAACAATTGCCATAGGTTTATATTGATCTATGGTTTGTTCCAACTGAACATGATTTTTTGTCTGACCCTGTATGTTTATGAGTAATATAAGACTATTTTTCTTTGAGTGTAGTGGCTATATATACTTAATTTTTTCTCTTGTTATGTTTACTTGCCGTTGATAACTAGGGCAGTTTACATCAAATACATGATGGTTATAATTTATATTTGGAATTTTTAAAATTTGAGAAGCATATTTACAATTTGTACATCCTAATGTGTCGTTATCACAGTTTGATTGTTTATGATTTCCACTACACTTAGGGCAAATGTCCGCAGTATTTGTACATTTTTCAGAGTGATGGCCGAAACGCCAGCAGCGAAAACATCGTAGCACACTAATGAATTCGAAATAACGATAACTGTCCCATCCTATGTATAAATGATCTTTTTTATTTTTTAAATAATTGTAGTGTTCACTGCTTAATTCCAAAATTACATTTACCGTACTTTTTCTATTTTTTGCCGTTTTGTATTTATGTACCAATTTTATCCCCTTTCTCATAGTATCAGGAAAATTTTGATTTCAATCTTTTCTATGAAACTCACTTCTTGTAACTGTTCCTCCCTTATATTCAGTACCTTTATTTTTGGATTTAACATTTTTCCTGTCAATACTTCATAATCTTTCCCCATTTCCTTTTGCATGTTTGTTTTTAAGTTTTCCAATGATTGTTTGTCATCGCAATGTACAACAACACATCCGTGTGAAACCGGCTTCACCTTTGAAACACACAGCGATCTCCTCTGGCCGAATTTTTTGTTCTAATACATTTTTTGTTACTGAACTGTTTTGATTTGGAACTTTTGGTTTTATAATTAACGGTTCAATTTTACTTCTGTTTTTTACAGCTTCAGAATAACTAGGCTGTTGTTGTTGAATTAGACTTATAAGCTTCTCTGTTTTTTCTAACACTTCTTTTGTTTTAATACTGATATCTTCCGTTTCTTCTTGTTTTAATTTCAGTTCAACTTTTTTTAGACAGTTACTGCAAAACCACTTAATGCTTGCATTTTCTTGTTTGGATTTCAGCACTACATCCTTAATTTTCGTACATACTAAATGGTACGAGTTTTGACAAAAATCACATTTTATACACTTCGAATTTACTATAAAATTGTCAGAGCAGAGCGCACACACGTGTGCTCTCGACGACGACATAGTTACTACTCAACTGGTTCAACCATTTTCTATATTCAACTGCTTCTAACATTTTTTGAAGCCTTCTATATTATCGTAAGTATACTCCGTCCTATAACGCTCCGTCCTCTGTATAACTATAGTTTTGCTCCACACTTATTTCAACCAACTTATATACGCAACTACTTATGTGCCACCTAATAAAATATTTTTTAACCACCCTGTATAACTAATTCAATTTCCCCTTATATTTCAACCATCTTATGTATGCAACTGCTTACGTACCACCTAATATCACCTGCACGCACGCACGCACCACCGGTATAACAAATTTTCGTTTCTATAAACTGATGGAATATTTTCTGCCATTTCACGCGACTATAAACTCCGTAACGTAACTTCGTCTCTAAAAGAACCTAACCTCAAATGAATCAAAATGAAAAAACCCTGCACAATGGCATATCTTGACATTTAAACTAAATATTTATGATGAAATTTTTTTTGCACATATTATTCCGATTTTCAGAAAAATATACGGAATCAAGCTGGAACATATCTTTGTAGAATATAATTTATAATATTCAAATTTCTTGAGCGGATTTAGAGAAAACAGTGAAAATTCATTGAAATTCACTGAAATGTAGTCCCTTATTTACTTTTTTTTATTTTCTTGAAAACCGTAAATCTTATGTAACAGACAGTTATATGGTAACTTTCTGTAATGTTCCTTAATATAAAGCAGTTTAAATCACCAAAATTGCCCAAGCCGTTTTTGAATAATCGCTGGCATACATAAAAAAAGTTGCTGACGAATTGATAACCTCATTTTTGGATGTCGGTTAAAAATACTAAGTATTTTGAGTAGGGTATCAACTTGTTTCAAAACTGTTTAATTTTAGTTCTGAAACTACAAATTACTTAGTATTTTTCTTCAAAATTAATAGTTTGGTCAAGTGCAAGTTGAACTGGCATACTAAGTGTTCCGTATTATCTTTGACATCAGTTGTGATATATTTTTTGTTTTAAAATTAATGTGCCCTTGATTTTGTTTTAATTTTTAATAAATCGTCTAATGCGCCGTCCAGACCTAAGATTAGGAATTTCGCTATATGATTTTTTTTTCTTTTTTTAGGTTCAGTAGTTTCGCAAACAAAGGGGGAATGTCTCAAATTTTACATATTTCCCTTATTATATATTAAACAAATTATTTTAAAAATAAAATTATTTGTATCTTTCTTCACAAACCCTTTCATTTGATATATTTCAAGATAGACTTGAAAAAAAATTCTTACTTTTCATTTATTTTATCATTTGCCCCCGAAACTTAATATTAGGATAGTTTATATAGCTATTTTTTTTAAACTAGGCTTAGTAGTTTCAGGGGTATTGGGATTTTGATACATTTTCGTTAATATATTTTATTGGAATTGTGTGAAGTAATTATACCAAAAAATATTTGTCCTCCTCATAGTGATATTGATATTTTAGAATTAATTGTGACACAATATCAACGAAAATATCTGTACTTCAAACATTGTCAGAAATGTTAAAACTATTGCAAATATCAAAAATATACCAAAAAAATGTGAAAAATATAAAAAAGAATTACTGATTTATTAAAAAGTTGAAAATGTCACAAACTGGCAAAAAATACCAAAAAATGTCAAAAATCGTCCAGAGTGTCACTGTCAAAAAATACAAAAAAAAAGTTAGATAACAATGTCAAAAATGTTAGAATTGATAACAAAATGAAGAATGTCAAAAAATGTAAAGCAAAGTAAAAATGTTTAAAATGTCAAAAATTAAAGTACAGCAAGCCTGTAGGTAAAATTTGCATTGTCCCATAACCTTGATATCTTTTTTTTTTCGAATACAATCTTAAAAGAACAAATAAATCAATATAAATCACCACGCTAGATTTATTTTAGAATTAATTGTGACACAATATCAACAAAAATACATTTACATTTTGAAACAGAATTAAGTAATACTTTTAAGTAATGTAGTTTCCTTATATATAAACATAAATCTCCATAAACAGCAACATTAATTAATTGCTTCGAATAAATCCCTGACGAAATTTAATCCCACTAATATGAACAACAATACATTATTAATGATATTCGATATAGAACTATATTTAGAAAGTCAATTCCCCGTACGGTCGACCTACTTTTTCCGAAGTGATTTTCTTTTCGATTCCGAACACAAATAGTTTCCAACTACCCGAAACCATATATGCTAATGTCCGACAATTCGAAACTATTCGCGTGCCATCGTCCAGTTTGCATGTTCGAAGGACAAAAGTGCATTTGAACGCGCAAGACCCACAGGAAGTTCACGTCTTCGATATTTCTTTTATCGATTAAACATAGAAGAATGCAAAAGGAAAGCATTTTGTTGGTATCTTTGTTGTGACTAACGATGTCTCCGAAACTTATTGATTGATATTTATTGTTGCTTATATGAGGCCAAATTTAATAAATATATATGTATACTACCATAAAAGGAACTAAATTGAACGTTTTATCGTTGCCATGCTACGTGTTTATATTCTGTGCGAATGTTGTGTAGTTATAATTGAAAATATAAAGAATAAAAGCTGCGGTGAACTCTATAGTGAAGTATGATTCAATCACCTTGATAAAAGTCAACATTTTTGTTTAAACCTTGAGAATTTCAATATGTCTTGATAGAAAAACGTACATAATATGATTTGAGAAACTAGAGGAATCCTAATTGTTTTTGAAGACACAGGCACTGATAACTCATCAAAAGTAGTCGTACTACACCAACTAACCTTTTTACTTAAATGCACTTATTTTGAGTTAATTATCCCCAGTTTTTAACCCACTTCCAAAAAGGTGGAGATTATCAATTTGGGATGATTTTTTCCTGATGGTGAAATTTCAAATTTGAGAAAAGAATTCTATTCATAAGGGAACATTATCAATAAAGAGTCAGACAAAATTGAACACAAAACAATCATTCAACACCAAGCTACTCCAAACAATACGAATACCCTTGATAATCACATTACCACAACAACCATACCACACAAACAGGTCTTTCATAAAGATTGAAAAGAGTGGGCAACAGATTTAATATCAAAACAACATTCAAAACAAGAAATAAACTGAAGTCAATTTTATCAAAAACTAAACCAAATAATATAACACAAAACACAAAAAATTGCCTTTATAAGATTCTTTGCTAACGTAACAAATTTTATATTGGAGAAACCACTGGACCTATAAATGTTTGAATAAATGAACACAAAAATTATATAAAGAAACGACAATTCGAAAAGTAAAAAATTTGCGAACATGCCTAGAACCTTGGTCATAACATATAATTTCAAAATTCATCCAGATTACACAAAGAAGAACACAATACAAAACAAAAGCTGAAAGAGCCTGCTTTATTTTTATTAGATGAAAGCGCCTGTATAGCTAGTACTTCTATAGAATTCAGCCGTTCCTGGTTAACAATAATCAAGGATGAAATTAATAATGGTAATGTCCTTTTGAACAACCCAATATCGAGATAGTTCATAATGAGATCTCTGGAACAGAATTTCTCTGGTCTCATTTATGGCGGCGAAAGCATTTTATAGCAAAATCGTACCTAGGAGCGCCATATTAAATTATAAACATAACTCTTTCAAATTCTTCCAATTTGAAAGACGCTATGTTATTTCAAATGATCTTTAAAATGTTTAGTGCTACCCTGTATATATCAAATTTGCATTAAATTCTCTTAGTTATATCAGTTTGATTGTTGTAAAACATTAATTTGAAATTGTGATTTACTAAATATGTCATTACGAATTTATTTTGATTTTTCTTGTTCATTCTGTTAAGTCAATCACCATTGATTTAGACTTTAAAATATACAGACTTTAAAGTTTATGTGGTGTTATCCGCACAAAACTCAGAAAAAAAAGACCAGAGATGCCACAATAAACTTTCAGAAGACAATCGGAATGAAATTTATTTAAAACAAATTTGTTGAAGATTGTGTAATTAATAAAGAGTGGTGATTGTAATATTTACCTGAAATCGATAATAAAATTCCGAAATCTTGTCACCCCAATTCTAATTTCACTTAGTTAATTGATAGTATTAAACATTAGCAGTTTGCAGCTTTCCTTTTCAATAATTTCAATTTGACATTGTCAGAAAGTTTTAAAAATATTAGCTTTTACATGATAACGATTCTACTGTTCACCTTGTGCTGCATAATTAATAGTAAATTCAAACTCAGCTAACGTAATTTTCACAATTTCACAACTTTTGGAGGCCTTTACATACGTTTATGGTGGGTTACCTTAGTTTCTGATATTTTATCCAAATCCAAATATTTGATTTTACTCATTTTATCCTCAACACTTATCACCCTTACTGTTTCTACTAACACTACATTTATAGTTACAGTATCACTATATAAATTTATGTTAATTAAGTTATTAATTTTCACCAGCATATGTATGTACAACTGTATTTAATAACTTTTCTGTAATTATCTTGTAATTGGGATTTACGGTTTTCAAGTTTGGTAATAAAGCGTATTAGTGTTATTAATATTATTAAAAGACTTTTATGATGTCTGAATAGCGAAGCTGAGTTGTATTCGGGTATAGTTGTATTCGAGTAGGAACTTATTTAGTAGTTGCGAATCGACAACAACTACACTAGGTACTAACTAAAAAAATAATTGTAGTTCTAGTAGTAGGGAGGCAGGAATTGATAACCTTCTCCAAAAAGGAGAAGGTTATTAATTCGTTTACAACTTTTTGTATGACGAGAGATTATTAAAAACGGCTTGGGCAATTTTGATGATTTAAACTACATTATATTAAGAAACATTACAGAAAGGTCCCATATAATTGTCTATAGTATGAGATTTACGGTTTTCTAGAAAATCAGAAAAAAAGTAAATAAGGGACTAGATTTCAGCGATTTTCAATGAATCTCCACTGTTTTCTCTAAAACTGCTCACGCAATTTGAATATTATAAATTGTATTATTTATTTATTTATTCTCTTTACAAACACCAAATAGGTACTTACATATGAAGGATTAAACAGTATACAAGTATTTGACAATGTCACAGACATGCCAATATCATGAAGGGTTTACATCCTGATGCAGCAATAATTTGCGCCTAAGCTCACCAAATTTGATGTTAAATAGGCCAGAAACTATGTTATTGGACAGCATATCATTGCAGACACTGAGTAGATAAGTGAAGGGCGAAGGGCTTCCGTTGTTAATGTAGAAGAGATTAGATGAGAGTAGTCTTAAGCTAATTTTGGGGACCCTAAACTTAACGCTATTGATCAAGCCACAATCGAAATATTTTCTGTTATTTAGAATGTTATATATAAAGATAACAGCATGGGTCTTTCTCCTCGTACTCAAAGAACAGAGATGGAAGGTTGCCAATATTGACGTATAAGATACCATCAAGGGATATATGCCATTCTTTTTGATATAGAGATAGCACAGAAAACGTTTTTGATCTTTTTCAATTTCATTACTGTGGGTGTAACAATTTGGTGACCAAAAGTTGGAGGCATACTCAAGGTGAGGCCTCACCATACAAGTATAAAGTCTTATGGTTGTTTTTTTTTCACTCAAATTATGGCTATGACAAATAAAAGAACTTTGTATGCTTTGTTTATCAGGTAGCTGAAATGGGTATTGAAGTTGAAGTTATACAAAGATATGTACCAGCTTGAATCCGTACATTTTTCTGTAACCTAATACATACCATTTTTCTGAAAATCGGAAAAATATATGCCCAAAAACTGTAAACATCATGGTAAATTTCAAATTTTCATCATAAATATCTAGTTCAAATGTCAAGATATCCCATGAAAGTATGTCGTACGGGGTGTTTGTAATGATTCTCATTTTGATGCTTTTGAAGTCAGTTTATTTTAGAGACGAAGTTAAGTTACAGTAGCGTGATATTGCAGAAAATATTCCATTAGCTTATTAAAACGAAAATTTATTATTCCGGCGATCTCTTCTGTGTGGAATACGGTTGAAGGTGTGTGCGTGCGTGCATGTAATATTATGTGGTACATAAGCAGTTGTATACATAGGATGGTTGAAATATAAGTTGGAATTGAATTAGTCATACAGGGTGGTTCTAAAAATATTGTATTGGGTAGCACATAACTAGTTGCGTATACAAGGTGGTTGAAATAAGAGTGGAGCAAAACTATAGTTATACAGAGTGGATGTTTGCGTTATAGAACGGAGAATAATTACAGTTATACAAAAGGCTTTAAAAATTGTCAGAAGCAGTTGAGTATAGAGGTTGGTTGAAATATAAGGTGGAGTATAATTACAGTTATACAGGGCGCTTTAAAAAGTTATATAGGTTGGACTATTGTTGCTTAGACAAGGTGTTTGAAGTAAGTGTGGGGTAAAATTATTGTTCCATTAGTGGTCCAAATAATAAAACAAATAAAAAAGTTAAAATATATTTGGAAAATAAAAACAAAGAATAAAAATTAGAGAGGGAGAAAGAGAGAGGGAGAAAGAGAGAGAGAGAGAGAGAGATAAGAATACGCTAAAATTTTCAGTTGAATTGTACCTTAATTAAATCAGATAAAAAAGAAGATATGTCTGAAAATAATGATTGATTGCACACGGTATCTAAACTGTTTTTATTTTAAGTCAGCTGAAGTCGGTTCTTTTTTAAATATAATTTATTATATATTTTGGTGAAGCTAAAGTGAAAATAGAACAGGTATATTACGTCAACAAATTATTAATGATACAAAATTAAACAGCCTCATAGATCTTAATTACCATTAAATACAAATTAGCTGTTGGTTTCTATCTCAAGGAAAGAAAAAATACTCCACATGATGATTTTTTAACCGACTTCCAAAAAGGAGGAGGTTATCGATTCGTCGGTATGTTTTTTTATGCTCAGTATTCAAAAACGGCTTGGGCAATTTTGATGATTAAACAGTATTATTAATAGAGAAAGGTATCATATAATATTATATAAGGTGAGACTTACGGTTTCCCAGAAAGCAAGTAATTAAGGGACTACATTTCAGTGTTTATGTGAATATGGTAGTCGGTAATCGTCAACGTTCAGTAAAAACACGACTCATTTTCTAGCAAATAAATCTATGCGCGTCCTGTATATCTTTAGTTTTGTCGCTATCGGCAGCGCCAATAATTTTTATAGCTTTCCAACGCCAATAATGTTCGAAAAATTCTTTCAAGTAAGCAAACTTTCATGGGATTTTAAAGCAAAGTACCTATATACTTTCATATTATAAACGTTCACTTGCTGCTATCGAAACTGCCTCTAAGCTAAAATAAATTGTAACAGTAAACACTACCTACTCATGATGTTTCCCCCCGACACTTTATTCTTAAAAATGTCAGTCAATATATCATTTGCAATGAAATGTTTAACATTATTTCGCTTATTTTGCAATGCACAATGTTCGCGTGATATGTAAATAATTATTATCAATGAAGTTGTAAAAGTCACGATAATGATGTTGGGATAGAAACAATTGTTTGAAAAAGAATGTTGATAATTCAGGTGATTAGTAGTATTTGTACTCGAACGTTGTTTAAAATTATCGTTTTGTTTTTTCTGCATATGTGAATTAAATTTACATTAAATAATTATTTTTGTTCTTCATATCCTTCTCTTCACCACAGGAATAGGCATAATGTCTATTAACTAAAGGAAAAGGTTTTTCAATTAAAGCTTTTGAATGTTTCAAAAATTTTATTCGAAAACACTCGACATACCTATATGTTCCGAGTATTTTCTATTGTTAATAGAATCTCTAAATCTGATAATAGAGTTATTACTTCTTGGATAATTGTTAACGAAAGTTGGCAAAAAGGAAATACACAGAAACTATTTTGGAATACGTAAAAAAGATGTGATCTGTCAAAACTATTTATGCAGTCTTAAATGCACAGTGTCTTCTTAGATATAATATTGTCTTAAGTATATAGACATGTAGACTTTAATTGTCTAAAAAAAACTAAGAGAGTCTGCTTTAATTTTGTTAAATGCAAACGATTTTGTCGCTACTACCTCCTTAGAATTCAGTCGTTCCTGGTTGCCCATGATTAAGGAAGAAATTGCTAATGATCATGTCCTTGTGAACAATCCAATATCGGGATAGTTCATAAGGTTTTTCCTAGGTTTTCTCTTATGATTTTAATGGGATTACTGAATCAACAAAATTCTTTGGACGCATTTTTGGCGAATGCACTATTTTATAACAAAGTCGCACCTAGGAGCGCCACATAAAATTCTGAAGATCTCCCTTTTAAATTCTTCCAATTTGAAAGGAACTTTATGATTATATGATCTTTAGAAGTTTCTGTGCTACCCTGTATATTACAAATAAAATTCTCTTAGTTACGTCAGGAATCAAATAATGCATATCGTAAAATATTTTAATTTTACATCTTACAATTGTGCCTTTTTTATCCATAGCTTCTTAACCATTGACAACGGGGTCTGACCTAGACCCCGAAAAGTTTGGAATATACAGCAATTTTCTTAACTGTGGTGTTATTTCCCAAGAAGTAATTAGACATTAAAAATGTACATTTTGAGTCAAAGCTAAGATAGAGAACCATCTTTTTTGGTGGTGGTAGAGTTATAGAGAGGATCCTGTTAATGTAAAAAGAGCCCTTAGATGTTAAAAAAAAACTATAACGCTCCCTCTCAAAAAATAATTAAAAAAAAACAAAATTTTACCTGTAAATGGTGTATTCTTACAGGAATGTTTATTTTTTTTGTTCAGGTATAGGAATAAATTCAGAAAATATGAACCACTTAATGTATATTATGTTAGAAACTGACGCAAACTAAACATGGTGTTTATTTTAATTGTATAAAAATATACAATGATTTGCCTAATTCATCAAAAATCTGCTCAAACAAGAAATTCATTAAATGTTATAAAAAGTGTCAGTTTATAGTTCATAGTATATTGTAATGTCACTAATGTCCCAGTGTGACACTATTTTGTCTACAAAAATGTATGTATTGTACTGTAAACATTCTTCAACATATTACTGTAATTATTATTGAAAATAAAGAATACAATCATATTTAGGATCGAAATAATTGTAACTTTTCGCAATATTTAGAAAATTTAGAAATTGACAGATGTTCCTCACTGAATAGGAAAGTATAAAACTTTGTGTTTATACATGTGTGGCATACCGAAAAAAGAGCGGCAGTCATTTGATACTGAACGATGGAAGCGAAAGCTTCTTACGAAAAATTTTCTTCCCTTCTCTCGTTATCTCACTGTCTCTATTTTTCTTTCTTTGTGTCACTCTTAGTAATGTACATAAATATCAGGTGAATTAAAATAATTGTCACTATTTGGTTACGACTCAAGTATTAATCCTAATTTAATTCTTAATTTAAATATGTATGGAAATATAAGTTTGGATATTGAATAAGTGTTTGTAAATAGTTTTGTCTATCTGAATAAGTATTTGAAGGCAAGATGTCACAGAAAAGTTCGTTTTGTTCTGAGCTAACATCATTACAAACACATAACATTTATACAAAACAATAAATATATATATATATATATATATATATATATATATATATATATATATATATATATAAGCCAGAAAGAAAGTCACGGCTGTATAGAAGTACAAAATTCTAGAATGCTATCGGGAAGCAGCCAATATATAAAAGTATACTCTCTTAACTATATTTTGAGAGGTTTCGAAATTGTTTATTTCTTCATCAGTCAAAAACTACAATTAACACAAAAGTTGAATTATAATATCAAGTTAATATGTAATAAAAACTTACGTTAGCTGAGATTGAATTTAGAATTAACTATACAGCACAAATTGAACATTGGAAAGGTTTTCTGAACGATACTTGTGGCATCTTTTTCAATGTCCAAGTGTTTATTGGGAAATAACACCACACTTTAAAGGAAATTGCTGTATATTCCAAACGTTTCGGGGTCTAGATCAGACCCCATTGACAACGGGGGTTTTAATTCGCAGCCGTGCATTTTAGACTCTTGACCACTTGTCTTTTCTTCCGGATGTATCTAATATGTAATTTACTAAGATAACAAAACGATGTAAACAAAGGACATGTTTTGCTTAATGTTTATCCTTTTATGACTCTTTATTGGTTAATACTATGAAAATTTAATGCCAAGTTGCCTTTTTGTGTGGTATTCTTTTTAATTTCTGACGTATGTCATGTCTCAAATTTAAAATATCACAAAGAGAGAATTGAGGTGTTTATTAGAACGAAAAGTAAATTTTGTGCAGGTATTCTACATTACTTGGGTGTTATATTGGTTTATTTCGTATTTATTATTGATTTTCTAGAAAAAAGAGGGTATTTCAAGATCGAGGCAGTGTGTAAGGTAGGTCAGGTAGAAAGAAAAAGTTTAAAGTTATGCAAGTGTGGGCCTCCCTTAGGAAGCTTTTGCTTCAAAAACTTATTGAATTCTAAAATCTTTTAAACCAAACCCATTTTTCACAAATTCTATCAGATCAAAGTAGATATATATTAACTTCCTGACTTGTATAAAATTTTAAATAGTATTCAGAATTAAAGTGGTTAAATTTAGCTACCAAACATCAGTAGGGTGGAAGTAGTTTATTAGAAACTTATAGACTACAGTGTGAAGATTATTTTGCATTGTGTACAAATTCAATTTCTTATTAAATAATATTAAATGAGAATTGATATCGTTATGTTAATAAAACTGTAATAAACGATCTGTTAGATTGGAATCTAATTGAAACTTGTTTCGATCAAAACGTATACTCAGACATAGAAATTGTACGTAGGAGGATACCAAGGACAATCTATCTAATTGCTGTTAAATAAATCCAACAAATGTCAAGTGTGTCAAACAGTTTAATTGGATTACATTGTCTTTTTTTTCGAATACTCTGATCTTCCAAACGAGAAGCCCGTTTTTGTAAATTAATTATATTGGACGATAAAGTGAAAATCAATAAACAACCTTATAACTGGACAATCCACTTTTTATCTTTAATGATATTTTTAATGTAAACGGTTTATTAGTTATTCTGAAGCATTCAACCTTCTTTTTAAATTGTGCATTAGGGTCGGAATTCGATGATTTAGGTGTCTTACAGGTACTGACCCAGGGCTGTTTTCTATAGCTATGGCTACATTGTATTACTTGGGTTATTGCAATAAGAATAATCAATGTACGGTTTAAACCAATAGAAGGTCCTTCCTTCTAGACTCTAAGATTTAACATTATACATTTTTAGTTAGTAGTAGTATTAGTTAGTGGATCAAGTAGTGCAGAATTTAACATGAAAATATCATGTACTAAGACCAAAGTAATGGACTTTTCAGGTACATAAGGTAAAAGCACTAATGCTTGGCAGTGGACTAAAGGATGACACTTACACAGAAAACCTTCCATAATAAGAATATTTTATTTGATATTACTTTACTACTGATACACGATATGGTTAGTACCATATACGATGCGTCAGCAAAATCTCACATACACCTAATAGCGTGGAATTTAAAATGGCATCAGTTGACAACGATGTGCAGGAGTGAAAAGATGAGCTAAGATTTCTTAATAATTTCATTAAGAAAGTTGACATTTTGAAGGTAAAATTACATTTTATATTTATATTTATATTGGTTATATAATATATACAATTATTTATATACTAAAGTAGTTTGCTTCTTGTTTTTTATAAGATTTTCTAAGAATTTTAAGGCTGTCTACTATTGGTACAGAAAAATAAGTAAAACCCTAAAAGATGGCACATGTGTTATCTATTAGTGTCAGATCAAACAGACTCCCAGATCTCTTGTAAATGCAATTATGGTCTCTATATTCTATAAATTAAGTACTATCCAAATTTTATTAGTTTTGCATTATCATATCCAACAGTAGACAGGGTGTCAACTATTAGGGTACAAATGTCAACTATTGGTTCATTTGATTCCAGATATTTTTATTGACCAAAATGCCGCCAATAAAAGAACAAATGTTTCGGTATTCTGTGGAGGATCTGGACATTGATTATATCTATTCTACAAAGAGAAGAATTGTTAAAACAAAGAAAACAAAACTGCGTTCTGGAAGGAATAAACATAAATGAAATAATATATCCCCTTACAGTTAATGACAATGTTAATGTAGCCTTTGATATAATACCCGAAGATCCTAAAACAACAATTAAAGTACCTTATGATACAGACTCAGTGGTAATGTCTTCGACATTACGACAATATATATGCTACCAGATAACTCCACAAAGGAAACTAATTTGTTATTACCTAGTCAATTCAAAAGGGCTATATTTTGGCCAAACCATAAAGAAAACTCCAAAAAGGAAGAAAGAAAAAATACCTTCAGTTATATCTTCAATACAATGGCAACAAAAAGGAGGAATTAGAGCAAGAGAAAAAAGAAGTGCTGAGGACATTACAAGGATAAAAGAACAGAATGAAAGAGCACAAGAAGTGTTAATAAATTAGCCAAAGAAAACCAAAAGACTGTGAATAAAAAATTTAGACAGAATATGATAGTGACAAGGTACTGAAGAATGGATAGAATCTAGAGATAGTCTAGATGATTTATCTGATGAGCGTGAAAATAATGAGGAAGCAAGTGAATATTTAGAGCAATAAAAAGAGAATTGCCCTAACAAAATCAACGTCAAACAGAGGTACTACGTAACTGTAAATTTCCCAGGTAAAAAGAAATATAATATTTTTGCTTAGTACAAAAATAACACAAAATGGCATTGAGGTTATGGCAACGGTATGCTGTGATTCTATCAAAACCACATTCAAAGTACTGTAAGTTTATCACAAATAATTAGTCCTAAATGCACCAAAAATGAGGATCAAATACCATTTTGAGTCTCCATTGAAAGTTGATGTATATATATATATATATATATATATATTGCAAAAAATATATTTTTTGAGTACTTCTATGTATTTCCTGTTTTTTTGCATATTTTGTCTGATGTCTATTATTAGTGCAAATTGATGGCAATTATTAGAAAAAAATTTTATGTCATCTATTAGTTACTTTAGCAAGGTTTAAACAAATGCAAATTTTAAGTTGGAAGATGTTGATTATTAAAGAATTTATAAAAAATTGTTGTTTTTTAAATGTTACTGTATTACTATATCTAGGTTTAATTCTTCTGTCATAATAAATATATTGAATATTTAATAATAAACGTCATATGTTCCTTAAAGTGTCGAGCATTGGTGCTTTTACCTTACCCTGTCAGATCTAAGATAGTGGGTAATAATGTAATATTGAAACAGTTACGTATCACATTTTAAATATTGCGATATATCACATGGTCGAGGTAAAGATATTGAAGAAAGGTTTAATAAATATGCATTTATGTGTGGAACATTATCTAGTGAACTTAAACATAAAACTAGGAAAGAAATACAAATAAACTTTTATAGGACAATGGCTGTAGCAAAACTAAGGCATCGAGACAGGGACAGTGACCAAGAAAGATGAAAAGTTTGCACATGTATGGGCCGAATAAGAAATGATGATAGAATCCCTAAGAAATAAATGTGGAGGTAGAAGTTTTGGAAGACCATGATAAAAATGGGTAACAGAAGAAGAAATAAGAAATTAAAATAGTTTTTAAAACAAATAACACATTAAATCAGTTGAAAAATATAATAATTTCCGACCTATTCTTAAGCACACACATAATTTATTGCAATCCTGTTTTCTTTCTGCTTGTATTTATACATATTCTGTGAAACTTCGAGGCCTCCAGAGTATTTCTCGAAGACTCGTAAACAAATCAAACTTGATCAACCACATCAAGGCAGCAGCTGTAGAATAGAATCAGAGAATACTAAAATAACAACGAAAAATGAAAATTTAAAAATAATTACTGCATGATGATTACTAATGTGGAAATTTGACAATTATCAATCGTTGGAAACAAAATATTTTCGACAAATACAAACGGAAACCCTCAGTATAAACTCGTAAAGTCAATCAAATTATCAACATTATGTTTTGATAAACTACAAAAAATGTGCAAAATAGCAAAATTTTGCGAAATAACTCACATTTAGATTTGCAGCAATTGAAAACAATTCCAAACTTGGACTAGAAACGATATCGTAACAAAAAAGTATGCAAGTTATTATTAGTATTTGTACAGAAGAAGACGAAAACTGAACTTTGGTTAAAAGCAAGCAAGTATACCGGCAATTTTTAATTCGAAATTGACCTGCTACACCTATACTGTTAAAGAAAAAAAAAAGATTGAGGAATAAAAATCCCAATGAACATGTAGAAAATTGTACCCCTGATACAATTAAATAACCAAAATTTACTACGCCTTGACGTTTATATTTTGTAGCCCGAAAAACATATTATTTCAGACCCAAATGTTTAGGTGTCTTCCACATTTTAGCTACAAAAACATTCCCATAGACTTCTTTACCATTTACATGATACGGGCCTATACATTCCTAAATGCTAATAGCTATGCCGTTATTTTGATAGTTGTTGGCAGATGGAGAGTGATAATTTTCGTTCTGATTGGAGCTGTTACCTCCTTGACTGGTTTTCTAGTATCTCCTATATAGTCTGCGTTAAGTGCTTGATACTATCCCTAGATAGTCGCAGACTTTGCTGTCTAACAGCATACTAACAATTGTTACATCGAACCTCAGCTGGAATATAAAATTTGAAATACCTCTGACAGTTGTGTTAATACACATTGCTTCTCTAAACAGTTGTTGTTACAGTGCCAAAACCTATTTTCCGATATACAAATCTGTTTCACCCTGTACAAGCTACAGCAACACTTCAACTGTTTCGTCAAGAGTGAAAAACATCTTAGTATAGAGCAAAAATTACCTTTAATGACCAAACGTGTCGTTTCTGGTCACACAAATATCGTCTTCAGATCAACAAACATCTATTTGGTAATCCCAGGTGAGCACTCAAAAAAACATTTGCACTACCTTCGATCACTTCACTGCGTAAAATCACCACCACAACACAATATTTTATATTTCGTAAACTTCTGCGGTTCCTGTCGAGACCAACGTGGCAATCCGTAATTTTTCGTGTAGAAAAAACTCCTGGTTTTCGAATAGAAAAAAAATCGGCGACCGTTGATGAAAAACCGTTGAAATCGTGACGCGACCACTCGTACCTCAGTTCAAACTAGCTGGTACGGCAAGTAGACGGTAACCTGCAGACGCGGGTGGGGGGTACGTACCGCGGGCTTTTCGCTTACCTGTAGTAACATGGCCGGCCGAGAGACTCGAGAGAGTACCAGCGGATCGGCATCGGGTCTCGCCGTGGTCGCTAAGCCGTACCACGGCGGTGGTATTCCATTCGATTGTACTGAGATCGTACCCTCCGACAGTGTTGTGCTTGCCTCGTTGTTACTTCTTGTGCCCAAAGTCACGTCAATCGTGATGTTGGGCGAGAAGAATAAAAATCGAGTGATTGCATCAATGCTCGCCTGCCTGCCTGGGTTCCTTATGGTAAAAGTCGTTAAAGATTCTGTTCGAGGAAAAGTTAACCAACCATCGCATTGTTTAAGAGTTTAAACTCTGTAACGGCTAAATTTTGCAAAGAATTTGAATTCGCCAAGCAGCTACGAGTCATACGTTGAAGATTTTGTAAAAAAAATGAAGGTACAAGTCAGTCTATTGTTATTTTTAATCATGGTATTTAGAATAAACTTGTTACTTTAGTTTGCTCAATTAAATTTTATTGTTTCAATAAATCTTGGCCACCTCCTTAATGCTATTTTATCAGCTGTAGGTTTTATTTCTGCCTAAAGATTTTGCAAATTGTGAATGTAGGTAAGTGTGTAATAATAATACAAATGGGAGTGTCACAGGGTAGTATTTTAGGTCCCCTGCTCTATCCCGTATAAACTTCTAATTTTGCTACTAAACTTTCACATTATGAATATCATTTTTATGCGAACGATACACATATACAAAGTATTCCATCTCAAACGAGCCACCATGAATATCTTGGTTATTTTCACAACTATTGCAATAAGAAAAAACACGTCGATTTTTGTTTCGAGGGGGACATTTTTTGAGGTGAATTCTACATAAACAGTCCAATTCAATGACCTTGAGATTTGAGATAGGGAAAATAGGTGTTGTCGTATATCATTTGAAAGCCCTTTTTACGGACTATACCGTTATAATAATTATTGCAATTTCTGTATATGTAATAATAAAAGAGTATTAAAAAAACGAATTTACATTACAATACAAAGCCTCTAAAGCAAATGTTCAAAGTGTCTTCCATTGACTTCCATACAATAGTACAACCTTGACTGACAGCCGTCTCTGACATGGTTCAGCATAGTCCGTGTTATATGACGACACTCCACCATAATTCGTTGGCGTAGTTCGTCCAAATTCTCCGGCTGGGTCATAAGAATTTTGGATTTAACATGTCCCCACAAAAAAAAGGGTTCAGATCTGGTGAACGGTAGGCCATTCTATAGGACCTCTTCTTCCAATCCGGCGACTAGGGTATTTCAAATCGAGGTATTGACGAACTGTTGCGGCGTAGTGAGGAGGAGCTACATCTTGTTGGAAATGCAATTGCTCTTCATGTAGTAGAGGATCATTTCCTAATTTTCTATTATCAATGCATTAATATTATTTCCCAATATATTATGATAAATTTCACCATTTAAATTACCAGGAATAAACAGGGGTCCAATTATATGATTTCCCAACATCCCTGCACAAACGTTTAGTTTTACCGGATGTTGATTATGAGCTTCTCGAAATAAATGAGGATTTGTATTGCTCCAAAATCTACAGTTATGTCGGTTATCCTCCCCATGAAGTGAAATAGTGCACTCATCCGAAAAGCATACATTGTACAATAAATTCGATCATACGCTGGGTCATAATTTCGCAAAACTGTTGCCTTCGATCTAAATCAACCTCATTCAATTCATGAAGCAATTTAATTTTGTACGGATGGAATTTGTACTTATGCAAAATTCTAAAAACAACAGTTTTGCTAATACCGGAAGTTTCAGACAATTGCTGGACATAGTGTGTGTTTGGTATAACTTGGACATGGTACAATGTAGCCACAGCTACCCATTCATCAGTTACAATTGCAATGGAACCTCTTTTTTTATTCATTACTGAGCCCGTCTCAATAAATTTTAAAATTAACTCCAATACGTATTTATGACGAACGTTACGTTCGGAATGGTTTTGGTTAAAAACCCTTGCAGCAGATCGAGCACAATTTTGATTTTGGTAATAAAGACAGTGAAACAGGATGGTTTAAGAGCGTACTATACAAGAACTCCTTAATAAAACTGTTAATTTAATAATCCGATTTTACTACTTGGTCCGTTATGTGTTCTGTTACATCAACAGGAATTGCAATAGGCTTTCAAATGATATACGCCAACACCTATTTTCCCTATCTCAAATCTCAAGGTCATTGAGTTGGGCTGTTCATGTTGAATGCGCGCAAGCGCTAATTCACCTCAAAAAATTTCCCCTCGAAACAAAAATCGACTTGTTTTTTCTCATTGCAATATTTTTGAAATTAACCAAGATATTCAAGGTGGCTCGTTTGAGATGGAATACCCTGTATATTGCCCGTTTTTTTTATGATGAAATTAACGTATGGCGGGGAGAAATTGGCATAGATTTAGTTTGTTCCTACACTACAGCCTGTATGCATTTAATTATGCTCAATCCTAACAAGTCTTCAGCCATTCTGTTAGACAATGATCCTCAAGGATCACATGTTAGAGAAAACGGGTATTAAATTAAATAACAGGTAGAGTAGTGCCATTTGCCAATAAGTGTAAAACTTGAGGGTGAACATTTGATTTGAAATTAAGATTAAAAAAACACGTAACAACAAAATTAAAAGTAGATTATAGTAACTTCAAAATGTTAGCCGCATTCCCTATGTCAAACTACACGTAAGATGCTTTGCGAAGTCCTAGTTATAGCCCAATTTAATCACTGTTGTAGTGTTTATAGACCTGGGCAAGGCAAATCTGATTGTAACCGAATACAGATGTTACATTTTACCACATCATCCCAATATCTTTATAGAAGAATTAGAAATTGTATGTATTATTTATGATCCTTATTCTAGTATTACAGAGCAAGTAGTAATCTTAACTACGCCTGTTTCCTTCCCGTGTCCTTATTACTTGTTTTATAAATTTATAAATTATATACGATATTATAAGTCTTAAATTTTCATTTTTTTAATTTTTAGTATTAATTTATTATTTTTTCTAATAGAGAGGTTATATCAGTATCTTATGTGTACACCAACTGGATGCATTCTGGTGTCCATGAAAGCCATAGTAATTGTATAGTATTAGTTCCAAATTCCATTGTTAGCATTAGGGATTTAGTACAAAGACTCTCAAGTGTTACACTTGGAAATCTATTAGTGCATTTTCTACCACAAGGGTCGTATCTCGGACCATTGCTCTTTAACTTAAATATTAACGACCTAGCTAGCGAAATTATAAGTAATTTATTCGTTGATGTTACCTTGCCCAAGGTATTTGACAAAGATCTTTTATAAAATATATTATCAAATATATGTTGTGACTGGTACTAACGATGTTTTCTATAGTTACAGTTCGTGGTTCTTTAAACTTGGCACCTATAATGTTTCATTTTCAGTGACAATTAACGTTAAACCTTTTATCAAATATAGGACGATAGGTATAAATGTGATAAAAGATAGATAAAAGAAATATTTTGTAAGAGATTAGGTATTACACTATCAAATATATTTGACAAAGATGTTTTATCAAAGATATTTTATAAAAGATCTGATAATGTAGTAGCAGCCTTAGAACTATACAGGGTGTTCCTAAATTGGAGGTACAAAGGAAAAGGGGAGATTCCTTGAATAGTTTTAGGAAGAAAAAGTCCATAAACATGGGTCCGCAAACGTTTCGTTTTCAAGATACAGAGTGTTAAAGTTTGAATTTTTTTCAATTTTTTTTCTCATAGTATCTGCACTTCACAAGATATCAAATGAAATTTGGCATAGATATTACAATTAAGAGTTTACACCTTGTGACATGCCAATTTTGATTGCAAATCTACAGAGTGATAATTTTTCGGGAACACTGTCCACTGTTGTCCTTCAGAACTTTTTTTTGGTGAGCCCCTGGTACTTTCAAAAATTGTACAGAAAAGCTTTGTTGTTATATCAAACTTTATGTTCTCTTGTAGTTTTGTCGTATCTACTACCGGTTTCGAGAAAAAAATTTTGAATGATTCTCTTGAACTCCTCAGAAAATTCCGAATTGTGAATGAATAAATTTATTGTTAGTTTTGACACATCAAATTAAACTCCTGTGTTTTGAAAATTAAAGATGGTTGCATTTTAATATCAAAACATGCCGAATTTTAAGAATTCCGAAATGGCGGACATGCATTTCATGTATGGTCTTGCAAATGGTAATTCAAGAGAAGATAAGCGTCTTTACATGGAACGCTATCCCAATAGAGTGATGCCTGGTCATCGGATGTTCTCTAATATTCACAGGCGTCTTTCAGAAACTGGATCTTTTTCTGCGAGAAATATTAATGCAGGTAGACCACGAAGTGTGAGAACACCACGACTCGAAGAGACAGTGCTGAACGAAATAGAAGAACATCCAGGAACCAGTACAAGAAAAATTAGTGTTACCTTAAATACAAGTCATCTAGTTGTTTGGCGGATCTTGCGGGATTCTTTGCTCTATCCTTATCACATTCAGAGGGTGCAGGCACTCTTGCCTCGAGATTGTCATACAAGAATTATTTTTTGTCAGTGGTACCTCAACAGACTATTGAACAATCCTCATTTTGATTGCCAAATTCTATTCACTGATGAAGCGTGTTTCTCAAGGACTTCAATCATAAATTTTCATAATGAACACATATGGGCTGAGGAGAATCCACATGAAATTGCAGAAGCTTATTTTCAAGAGGAATTTTCATTAAATGTGTGGGGTGGTAATATTGGCGATTATTTGATTGGTCCTTTCTTCTTGCCAGGGCGACTTACTGGTCAATCATACAGACATTATTTAGAGAACGATTTGCCCTTATTATTGGATGATATACCTCTTATGATGCGACATGAAATGTGGTTCATGCACGGCGGTGCTCCTGCTCATTTTTCACTTTTGGCTAGGGAGTATGTGAACCAAAATTATGTTAACAGGTGGATTGGACGAGGTGGACATCAGCCATGGCCCGCCAGATCCCCAGATTTAAGTAGTTTAGATTTCTTTCTATGGGGCTATCTGAAATCTCTAATGTACATAACGCCAGTGAATACCGCACACGAACTGAGAAATCGTATAATAGGCGCGTTTGATACAATTAGGAATACTCCAGGAGTGTTTGAAAGAGTGAGATCGTCTATGAGAAGAAGAACAGAAACTTGTATAAGGGTTGGGGGAGGACATTTTCAACAATTGCCGTAGTTTAGTTCCTTTGTTGTTATTTAGTTTTTTTATTATGATTAATTTTTGAGTTGTACGTTTCTTGCAGTTTACTTTGATACCTTAGCATTCAGGAGATAAAATTTAACTTCAAATAGGATTGGATTTATTATTACATTTAGACTTCAAATTAGATAGTTATTATATACAGAATATTTTAAAATCTATGGAATACGATAAAATCTTTCGAAAAAATGATTTTCACAGAAATAAATAAGGCACTTTTACTAAACTCGTTGGGCAAATATATAAATGCTCTTATCTTAAATATTAATAACTGTTTCCAAATTTGTCAATAATCTATATAATTCTATTAATTTTGTTCTTGAAAACTAAAATCTCAAAATGTAATAATTTTAGGTATTCTAAGTGTCTTTAGTGTTTTACGAGGCATTGGAAAATATCCTAATATACAGGTTGTTACATTTAAAGTAAGAAAGATGGTCGTTACTTTCGCAACACCCTGTATAGACTGAAAGTAATATACACATAGTGTACCAACAACATTCAAGGATTATGTGAAAATTCGACCCTATTTGAAATTGTAAAAAGCATATTTTTATAAGAAACAGAATTGTGGAAAAATCGGAGAAGTAGATGTAATGACCAAAATTGTTCACTCATGTTGACAAATCTATTGAAATAAAAAGAAAATAAAAATGTAATCAAATATTGTTATCCGAAATATTTTTGACAAATGAATGACCCCCCAAATTTTTGGCTGGAGCAGTTCCTGGCAAAATATTCGATATAATAACTAAAAGTTTTCGTCATTTGCGGTTTCAATCAAGTTCAAGAATATTAAAGAAAAGAGAGGACCAACAACCCTAGGAGAACTTAAATATTTAATACATTCTCAATTGTCCGCTGTCTGACAGTTTTTTACACAACACCTTCGGGAAGGTTGTGATAATAATATATTAATCAAATAATTTAATTCACATTAAAAGCAGAATATTTAATATGAAAGTTGTTCGAAACGCGTTCGAAAAATCAATACATTGACTACTTTACCACTAAACAATAACATAGCTTGCATGCCACTTCCAGAAGTAAATGCTCTAAGAATATATCTAACGATCGCTCCCTCAATATATAATTACACAATGTTTTGAATTTTGGCCGTCTGGCGGCGGCGACACTGTCAGTTGTTTGGCATTGACAGTATGTACGTAAATAATGAATTTTTATTATATTTTATTTAATGAATGAACCAATATTACAAATTAATATTAGCATTCTGCACTGAAGGTCGTCAGTAGCTATTAAACAAAATAAAAATGAAGAACATCGGTTGAGAGACAGATGAGAAAATGGTACCTAATCGTTTTGTCTTTGCCTATTTATATATAGATTATTATGATTATTTTATAACCTAGAACTTTCCCATGGAAAGAATTATGACAGTCGGTATTATAGTATCTGAAAAATGACAAATGAAATCTCTCAATTTTTAAATTCGGCTCATTATTAATAATCATAGAGCCAAAAACAAAAACGACTATAAACTTGAGTTATCTCCTTACATATTTCCCTTAGATTATGTAAACGCTGCTCCGTAATTTTAAAATTCTCCAATTATTTTTTCTATACAAAACTTTACTGCAAGCTTTTTCTTCTGTAGTTCATAAATCTAAAATTAAAATTTCCCGTTTGATGAATTCCAAAAAATTTGCATTCAATAAAAATTTAGTGAAAAACTGACGTACCTAATCTAGGTCAAGTCAACTTTCACAATAGAGCTTTAGTTAGGGAGTTGTTATTAAAGAAGTTGGAGAACAAACTCTTCAACCGTAAAAAGTCCGCTTCATAAAACTTTATAAGAATTTCATGACGAAATAAAAGTGAAAGGGATTTAAGTTAGTGCCGATGTGTAAAATAAAAAAATAATAACGTCATTATGGAGTTAAGTATAACTTCATCACTTTTACGTTTTTTATGTTTCACTTTCACAATGCATTTGATTATTAAAACCACACAATAAGAAGGAGAGTACAAATAAATGATTGGTTATAAATGTGTTACGTCATTTAATCCAAGAACTGAAATTTAAAAGTAGTTTAGCAGATTTTTTAACACAATAAGCTAATAAAGAATCTTTGACAACAGACATTTGCGCCATCTCGTGTTTTATTTGTGGAACACTGGTTCTGTCAAGGCCGTAATTTATGTTTGCTGTATTGTAGATTAAAATTTAGTCATCCCATAAAATGGAAAGAAATACATCAAACCGAAAGTGCGGTGTAGTTGATTTTGAAAATACACCAAGAAAAAAAAACCCAAAAATTAAAATTATACCACTTACATGGATTTCCATATTAAACAGAGATTAAGAAAAAATGAATTTAACACAATACGCTAATAAAGTAACTTTGACAACAGACATTTGCGCCATCTCGTGTTTTATTTGTGGAACGCTGATTCTGTCAAGGCCGTAATTTATATTTGCTGTGTTATAGATTAAAATTTAGTCATCCCATAAAATGGAAAGAAATATATCAAACCGAAAGTGTGGTGTAGTTGATTGTGAAAATACACCAAGAAAAAACCCAAAAATTACAATTATACCACTTTCATGGAATTCCATATTAAACAGAGATGAAGAAAAAATTAATTGCAGCAGTTCGACATCATGGGTAAATAAATTTGAGTTCCACGTTATCAGTCATTATTGTATGTATAAAATTAATCATAATTGTTGCCCCATTAACAAAACTGAGATTTTTTAATTACAGCAGTGGGGTAATACATCTCAACCAGAAACAAATTCTATGATTTGCAATGGTCAAATTGTTTGGGAAAAAAGTAAACAATGCACATAACAAAAGTTACAATCCAACTATATTTCCTGCAATATGTATATAAAAAAGAAAATCTTCATGTTGGTTTGTGGGCTGAAAGATTACAAGTACCTACGACAAGAAAAAATTGCATCTTCAGGACTCGATGAAGCTCCAATTGAGATTAACAATAGTAAGTAAACATATAAGATAAAAACAAATTAACTTTATTCATTATATATAATCTATTGATAGATTTCACTGACCAAGATAAAAATTGTGATGTTGGAACAAAGATAATAAAGCAACAACAGATGCAAATATACATGTTAATTCACAAAGAAATCAATATTGATTATATATTATTTATAGCTTTTGTAATAACTAATAATAAAGAAGCGCTCATAGAAAAATAAAAATAATGAGAATAAAAAGTGTTATTTATTTAAAAGAGTATAAATATTGACATATTACAGGAAATATAGTTGAATTGTAAACTTTGTTATGAATCTACATTGTTTGATTTTTCTGCGCCACCGAAATGAGCAAAACAAATCCTTGAATATGTTCCTGATTGCCATGGCTTTTCATCCCTCCTGTAACTAAAAAGTTACTTTTTTCTTTATTCCTAAAAGAAAATATTATTAATTAAAAAATTAAAAATTATGTTAACCTAAAATTTCAATTTATTTTGGAAAAGAAAAGTATTTACATGATTAACTTTTCTGATTACAAGAGTTATTGAATCTTATTTTTGTTAACGAACAACAATTGTGATTAATTTTCTGTATTTAGTAATGAATAAAAACGTGGAAATTTAGTTTAATTGCCCTTGACAACGAACTGCTGTAATACATTTTTTCCTTCCTCTCCGATTGCTTTAGAAATCCAGGAAAACGGTAGAATTGTAATTTTTGATTTTTCTTGATGTATTTTCAAAATCAACTACACCGCACTTTAGGTTTGATGTTTTTCTCTTCATTTTATGGAATAACTAAATTTTAATCTATAAGACAGCAAACATAAATTACGGCTTTGACAGAACCAGCGTTCCACAAATAAAACACGAGATGGCGCAAATGCCTGTTGTCAAAGATACTTTATTAGCGTATATGTATCTGTTCATGTTAATATATTTTTATCAAAAGCGACAAATAAAAATAAAACAGTTCCAAATACCTGTGCGTACAATAATTCTGATATACATTGGAATCTATATAAAGAAATTTGTGTAGAAAGTTCGTTGATGTTTAGAATTATTGCAATTATTTTTAACACTTTTCCAAAAACAAAAAAATTAATAGAGTATTGTTTAAACTATTAAAATTTATTACGACATTTCAGAAAAACGAGTGGAAATTTATTAAATTACAATCTTAATAACAGGTTTTTCCGACTTTCTGGAAAACGAAAAGCCCAACGTTGCAAAAAAAATACTAAAAGTCAGCGAATTTTGAACGTCCTCCTATTTTGAAGTCGGTTAAAAGGGAGTAGAAAACTATTTATAAACAAATAAAGGCTGATGAACCGATTTTTCAACTGTTTTCCTCTATAAATATTTATAGAGGCTACAGAAAAAAGACTGTTAAACAAAATTGTTGCCGAACAAAATACTTTAGAAAGATTTCGTAAAGATTGTTGAGGAGGTCTTGAATTATTTTGTCTGTTCATTGGGTTTTCTCTCCTCAAAATATTTTCCTGCAACAGATAAGTATTTAAAAATTGCATATGTAGAACAAAGTGTAGTAAGGCAATTTCGTAAAATTGCCCGGATTACTGGCTGTCCGTACAGAGATTCTTCCTCACAGTTATTCTGAGAGAAAGAGATGTCTACAAAATGATCAACCAGTATTACTGTATATAAGTAATGTATTGTATACTGTGTAATACTTATCTGTGTTTGGAGACGTTTTAACTGCTAGTCTGGAGTCGTTGTCAATCGTTTAGTGTTGTTTTCGAGTTTTTTTCTAAAAAATTTTTGCTTTTGTCATTTGGCGATCACTTGACGCTGAGGTTACCGTTTTTTTGCTCTGTTAGCAATAAATTCCTCCAGTCCAAATGAAGGTCGGCTGAAGGTGCCCCGATTTCAGTGTTGTTTATCATCATACAGCTGGCTTCTTTAATTTTCCTCTTTTTTAAATTTTCCTCTTTCAACAAATTGTCAGTGTCAAATTTTTTTACAAACAACAAATTTAAGATCAAAGCAAAAAAAAATTAAAAAAAAACCTCGAAAACAACACTAAACGATTGACAACGACTCCATACTCGGAGTTGAAACGTCTCCAAACACAGAAAAACACGGGAGAGGACTGTCCTTCCTTCCGTGAGGTATTGTTGCAATTCACGGGCATGCTGTTTGACTTATATAATTCTACCGTTACGTTTAATGTAGGACATATTTAGGGTACCTCGACGACATTCTGGCTCACATATTTGATGACCTTTAAAACAACTTCGGCCAAGTATTCTCTAGAATTCAGAATGCCAACTAGAAGATCAATTCCAAGAAGTATTCCATGTTTCTGAGTGAGGTAGATTTCTTGGGTCAAGCCAAATATAAGTCAGGAATCAGGACTAATGACGTTAAGGTAGAAGTTCATTGTCCCCAGAGATAAACAAGATATTCAAAAAAATGTTGTCTCCCTGTTCATATCGTAGGCTATTTGTTGAGGGATCTGCTCCCATTGCCTCTCTTTTACATAGGCAGATCACAGTTCTCACGTTCAAGATGACGAGGATTAGATCATCGAATACTACAGCTGCCGGTTGCGATAGCCAGAAAAGAATTAATATGTCACCGGAAAAGAACTTTTATCAATTACCAGGCTGTCGACATTTTCACAAATATCTCCACTGTCGTCACTTCTTGATCAGAACTGATCATGTCCTAGTCAAATGGCTTTTAGATATAAAAACGCCAGAAGTGAAGAACAACTGGTCAGGTATATGGAAAAATTACAACAACACAACTTCAACATTGGCAGTTTAAACAACAACGCTGATACTATATCAACAAGATTCTGTCTAACGAATTGTATACATTGCCGGAAGATTCTAGTGCAGGGGGATAAAAATTGGTCAACGGAACAATGCATACGGAAACATATTGACGACCCAAATATCGAACCAGTTATGTCATTAAAGAAGTAAGGGGTTTCAAGGAACAATGGGAATGGGAATAAATAGCTAGTCATTTTAGCGTCCTAGAGAGTCTTTGTGGGTTCAACGATTTCGTAAGAGCATAAAATGAGACTTTTTTCCCAGTTTATTGTCCGAAAAAAGGTACCCGTTGTTCTGACAGATCTGGGTATAAATAAGATGATAATAATGATTTGCCCCCATCTAGCACAATTTTTGTTCCAATTTTTTCCCTCCCTAAACCAAAAGCTGGGTACGCCCTTAGCCACTATTTATCACAAAATAACTGTCGCACTCAAACTAACAATTCACATTCGATTTAATTTGTTTTTCCAATATATTTTTTAAAATGAAAATCAAATCTACATCAAATATCACGCAAATCACTTTCACTTACATATTAATTTTCTCACAAGAACCGATACTGCAAAAAACAGTCGCAACAGTCAGCTGTCTTTAAAGTAAAAAGGTAGCAAGCATGTTTATAAGCCATGTTGCCACATCAGTTCGGAGAAACGTACGGCAAATTATAACAGAATATTTTGAGTTTAAATAATTATTTCCTTTGTTAATACAATTATTAAACGTATATAAGCTATTGAGTATTTTGAACTTTGCAAGCATTTTAAAGGAGGAAATAGTCTATTATTCACTGTATTAAAGGCTACGTAACTTTTTTAGGGAAAACTATAAGTTATTTCTTAAAATGTTATAAAACTTTTTTATTTGTTTTTACCTGAAGTATTGATTCTTAAAATCTCAAACCGTTTACACCATGTGTATTAAATAAACATTTTATATCTTTTAGGATAGCTGGTAGCCAATCGTACAGACTTTTACGGTATTCTGATGATGATGAATACACCAAAACGTAAAGTATTAATTATTTTCTGTGAATTGATGACAGAATTCCAAGAAAATATCAAGAGTTCTAATTATAAATACCCTGTTTCCTATTTGTTACTATTTAAAGTAATAATAATGATTTATGCTAAAAAATACTGTCAGTTATCATCAGTAGAAATCCACTAATCTGTACAATACAAACTATAATGTCAAAGACAAATATTTGACAACCTACAGTTTAGTAATCATGCATATAACTGAAATATTTTTCTAATCAGATAAATGAATAAATAAATACTTACTTACATATTTCTCATACGACTCTTGATTACATAGTCAAAAGTTCACTATTATGACAATTTTCAATATTCTGACAAAAAATATTCTCAAAAATCTGTTCGATTTCGTCGAATCGCAATCTTATTATCGGAACCAGGAGTCACCGAACTTTTCATATTACACTGGATTTCGATTATCTATCCAAACATCAAAGATTTTTTCCATTATGTAAATATTTGCTTAAACTGATGTTATCATCGAATATGCCCGATTGTTTTTTCTCCTCTTGATAGTAATCAGGCAAGTAAACCATTTGTTTCTAATTCTAGTTACAATAACATATGTTTCTATGCTATAGAACTGTGCGACCCCACATAAGTTTCACAAATAGTATTGATTACAAACACAACAATGTGTTTTGTGGGGAATTTGGAGCTTATGTCATATGAATTTGATGTTCTGAATGTCCAAATAAGGCATTATTTTTTGTATAGGAGCTCAGGTTTATTAGATACAACGTTTTAGTGAATTATATGTTACAATATATTAACCTAAATCCCTGAATTATATAAAAGAAGCAGTGAAAAGTCATATCGATTAAATATAGTCACTGAACTTACTACACACTTCGGTTTTAAAAACATTAAAATCACATGACACTATATTTACTTTCTATAACATTTAACCCTACAATAGAAAATTTCAGGTTCTCGAAAACATTATCCTACTACAAACACAAATATTCTTTACACAGCTAGCTCAGAGAAAATTATTGACTTTAATCAAGCCTACAATAACATAGATAGTGGTGACTTACATAGAAGGATGGGGGACACCAATAAAGTTAACCAACCTAGTAAAAGTTGAATAACTTAAAAGACAAAGTCAAGATACAACAAATACTATCATGGAGTTTTGACGTAAATCAAGGACGAACTGTGACGAACTAACACCGCTCTGTTTAATACCAATTACGGCAAAGGAGGCACAAGTAGTTTCCTAAGCGGACAGCATTTACACCTTAGGAAGAACAAAAACAAACAATAAAGGATAACTACGAGAAAATAAAGATATATAGACAGTGTAGAACGGAATTTCAATAGCATAATAAATCATACAAAGAATGCAAACCAAGAATTACGCAAAAGATTGTAAATGAAAACGGAGTACTTTTTGGCACTAAATATATTCCAATTAAAACTTGTAGGTAAAAGAAAGAAACATACCATAGTCCAAAACACTACCAAGAGCACCAGTGACATATGGTTACGAAATCTAAACGCTTACAAAGAAAATGCAAGAAACGCTATCAATATTCCAAAGGAAAACACTGAGGAAAATATGTCTAATCAGACAAAACGATGGCGTATAAATTGTACTATAAAAGAAACTAAGTTTAATAGATCATCTTAAGAACCAAGACCTTACATAGGCAGGACATGTCGAGAGAATGAGCCCACAACGAGTACCGAAGTGGATTTCTAACAGGATTACAGAAGGAAATAGTAAGCAAAGACGTCCCAGAATCCGCTAGAAGGATAAAGTGCAGAGTTGATTGGTATAAGAAACTTGAAAGACAGGACCATCTGGAGACAAAGCTAAAGTTTGTCAAAGCCTATTAGGCACTAGAAGAAGAGGTTACTGATTGAGAGGAGAGTAGTTTTCAGTGAAAGGCATTTCTGCCAGTTATTTTTCCTCTACGGTTCGATTTATCCATTCCTACCGAATTCAGATGAATAGATACTAGAACTATGTCATAATTGACTGAGAGGAATGTGAGTACTGTTTTATTGTTTCTAAATTGAATTGGTGCATACTATTATACTGAATATTTGCTAACCTATGCCAAACTTCTTTCCATTGTAACCAATAAGACGTAACTCGGGGCATTGTAAGCATTGACTGAACGGCGAAACTTTAAGTCGATAATGTCCAGCAGGCAACAGCGCAAGTCTGTTTATTTACATTTTGAATTGAGGTTAACTTCGTAATTCATAATATTTTATCGGGAAATGAGTTTCGACATCCAGGATAAAATACTAAAATAGTATGTACTATATACATAAATAATTATTCGAGAATTCAATCACTTGAGGGAAGCGCAATTGATGAAGTTTCTCGACTAGAAACAATATATTGTCTTGCGTTCAATGGTTTGAAAAATCTCGAAAAGTTAGTAATTCATATGTTTTGTGTACTGAAACTTGTTTGAAATCAGTGATTATTTTGTAGAGTTTAAAAACAATAATAAAGTGTTAGTTCAGTGTTTTACATACATGAAAACATCATAAACTTGTTAGCTGAGTTTAAAAAAAGGTTATTTAAGCAATAAATAAAACTACATTTTATGTGAACTAGCGGTGGCCCCGTGGTCGAAATTCGACCCTAATTCATGAAAATTATGAGTTGAACATTATTGACGTTATTTTGTCTCTATAAAATATAGAGTTGAGGCGAAATTCAAAAAGTAGGCCAGGCCTTTGCTATCCCTATTATTTCATTTAGATTACATTTATAGAAATAATTCACGAATTATTTTTTTATTTATGTATATAATTGTAGGATAATTTTTACAAATATATATATATATATATATATATATATATATATATATATGTCTATGCAACATCGGCGGATTCTTTTTGTAACCTAAAAGTTTCCGTCATCTACACACAACCGATTTTAAAAATATAGATGACAAACAACCCAATGAAAAATTTAATATTTAATGACATTTCCTTTATCCGCTGATTGATGATTTGTGGCACCACACCTTCGGACTATTGTGAAAATTATATTATATTAATGACAGAATTATAATCACAACAAAAAATTACAAATATTATTTTCTACGAAAGTTAGTACTACTTGTCCGAAAAATCAATACTGATCTATAATGTACAACACTAAATATTTTCCTATTGAGCTATAGGCAACTCCAAAAACAGTAAAAGATGGTCATCACTTGGTCTGAAAAAGCGTTACCCAGCCACTGCCATGTTTATCATTTGAAAACCAACCTAGCACATATAATTACGCAGTGGTTTCAACCTAATCGCTACAAAAGTAATTAAATGTCAAAATTTAAAACAAATTTCCGGCAGATGGCTAAGCATTCAGTGTTGTCAGATCTACCTATTTATCGTGAATTTGTGCATAATTTCACAATTTTCTGTAATCTTAGTTAAACTTATATGAAAGTTACCAGACAAAAATAAAAGGAGTCTAAATTAAAAGTATAAGGTTAAAATAAAGAAGTTATCAGAAATAAATTGATGAGGTGCAACATAATTTGATATTAGTTGACAAACTATATTTACAATGCAATGAAAGTTGCCAACTGAAAACTTGCGGGCGCCCAATAAACAGCGATTATTATGTATTATAATTTTTCGTTGGTTCTATTTCAATAGCATGACTATGTAGGATAACTTTAGCGAATTTAATTTAGTTTGTCTTTCACATTGAAGTCAAGCTATCTTATGATTTTCTCTCCAAGCAATCTGGCGGCACTGTTTGGCATTGACAGTATGCATGTAAATAATGATATTTTTATTATTTTATTATTTAATTATTAAAACAATATTATAAATTAATTTTAGCAGTTTGCACTGAAGGTCGCCTGTAGCTACTAAACAAAACAAAAATAAAGCAAATCGGTTGAGTGACAGAAAAGAAAATGGTACCTAACCGTATTGTCTTTGCCTATTATATATAGATAAATAAATCTACTGTTATTGTTACTGTTACATATTAATAATTAAGCCACTAATTGTTTTTGTTATTGTGCACATCTTTTAATGTATTTTAAAATATTTATATTTGTGGATTAGTTACGTAGTTGTATTATTTTGAATCTGAATAACATGACCTTTAATTTAATGCAGATTGGACGCTACTGTTGGAGCTGGAATATTTGTAAACATATATATCTGTGTCTTTTTATATGTTTGTCTCATGTTTCAACCCATTTTTCGATTGGTCGTATACGAAAGTGCCGGGTCCATTTATATTACTAGTCATTGGTGAAAATCCTTCAGAATGAACGTAGAATTTTTCTGTTTAAAAATTTTTTTGTGACTGGCCTTGAATTTGCTCAGAACTTTTAGTAGACTTCACCCAATAAGTGACAATTTCTTAAACTCGAGGATGACCAAAAAGTTTACGAAGGCCACAATACGATCACAAAAGCAATATCCACTGTCACTTTCAACTAAAATAACAATCATTCTCTTAGCCACCCAGTAAGTTAATGACCATTAAAAGTTTGCCATTCACCGGTTGATTTATTATTGCAAGTCAGGATCAGGCATTTACCACAATTTAAGTGAAATAGGATTTCTATAAAAAAATGTTAAAAAAATATATCAGTAGCAAATTGCTTTTTCACCACTTCAATTACTACAACCTTGAATTTTGTGTGATATGTTTTAGATTTGTTATTAATATTAGTTACTTATGGTTTGTGAATTATTTGCAATCATATCTAATCTCATATTAGAAGTGATAGAAAGCTGCATTTACAGCTTTCTAAGTTTGTTAACAGTTATCGCTATCGTGTTATCGTAATTGTGAGTAACATAATTGGTTCGCCCACACAATGGAAACCCGATTTGGTTAGGTAAATAATTATATGTTTAAATTATGTAAATATTATACAATGATTGATTTGTATTTAATGTTGCAAAACCAGCCATTTTTTCTCGTTGCATGGTTTAAACAGTGACTGACTTTTTGATCTAATTTTAACAGCTTGTAGACCTTTTAATGCAGGCTATAAACACGTTAAGCTCTCCTTTTAAACCGACTTCCAAAAAGGAGGAGGTTATCAATTCGTCGCGTATTATATTTTGCTTTTTTTGTATGTATGTTACCTGATCTCTTCTCCTGTGGTAAACCGTTTTGAATGAATATGGGCTTGTTTAATAGAGTATATATACGGATTGGTGAAACTTTAAAGTTTGAAAAAGAATTCTATTGGTAAAGTGATGAAATTTGTGAATGAACACATGCGTGCATGGAAATCGACGGAAATCGACCAATAATAATCATGTATTAACCAGCACCGGCAGCCATAGTATATGCTGGGATAAAAAAGAGAAAAATTAAAGAAGCCAGCTGTATGATGATTAACAACACGGAAATCGGGGCACCTTCAATCGACCTTTATTTTGACTGGAGCAATCTATTGCTAACTGAGCAGAAAAACGATATCCTCAGTATCAAGTGACCGCCAAACGACAAATTGTCACTGTTAAATTTTTGACAAACAACAAAATCAACATCAAAGTGAAATTAAAAAAAAAAAACCAGCAATACAAATACTGACCGATTGACAACGACTCCAGATTCAGAGTTGAAACGCCTCCAAACACAGATAAGTATAGTTGTTTTCTGAATGATACTTGTGGCATATTTTTCAATGTCTAAGTGCTTCTTGGGAAATAACACCACAGTTTAAAGAAAATTGCTGTATATTCCAAACGTTTTGGGGTCTAGATCAGACCCCGTTGTCAATGGTTAAGAAACTACGGATTAAAAAGGCACAATTCTAAGATGTAAATTAAAATATTTGACAATGTGTATTATTTGATTTTTGACGTAACTAAGAGAATTTTATTTGTAATATACAGGGTAGCACAGAAATTTCTAAAGATCATATAATCATAAAGTTCTTTTCAAATTAGAAGAATTTGAAAGGGAGATTTTCAGAATTTTATGTGGCGCTCCTAAGTGCGACTTTGTTATAAGAAGTGCATTCGCCAAAAATGCGACCAAAGAACTTTGTTTATTCAGTGATCCCATTAAAATTATAAGGGAAAACCTAGGAAAAACCTTATGAACTATCCCGATATTGGGTTGTTCACAAGGACATGACCATTAGCAATTTCTTCCTTAATCATCGGCAACCAGGAACGACTGAATTCTACGGAGGTAGTAGCGATACAATCGTTTTCATTTAACAAAATTAAAGCATGTTCACAAATTTTCGATTTTTGATATTGTCGTTTTTTTATGTAATTTTTGTGTTCGTTTATTCGAACATTCAGAGGTCTAGAGGTTTCTCCAATATAGAATTTATTACATTCACACGGGATTTTATAAATGCAATTTTTTGTATTTTGAGTTGTGTTATTTGGTTTGGTTTTTGATACAATTGATTTTAGTTTATTTCTTGTTTTAAATGATGTTTTGATATTATATCTGTTTCCCACTCTTTTTAGTCTTTCTGATAGACCCTGTATGTTTGGTATAGTTATTGTATTAATGTGATTATCTTGGGGGTCAGCGTTGCCTGGTGAAGTTTGATGTTGGTTGTTAGGGATTATTTGGTATTCCATTTTGTTTAAATCGTTATTAATAAATTTATTTGGGTAATGATTGACAGAAAGTACATATTTACAAATAAAATTCTCTTAGTTACGTCAAAAATCAAATAATACACATTGTCAAATATTTTAATTTACATCTTAGAATTGTGCCTTTTTAATCCGTAGTTTCTTAACCATTGACAATAGGGTCTGATCTAGACTCCGAAACGTTTGGAATATACAGTAGTTTTCTTTAAACTGTGGTGTTATTTCCCAAGAAGCACTTAGACACAGATAAGTATAACACAATATACAAAACACTATTTATAAACAAGGATACTAGTTCATCATTTTGTAGACATCTCTTTCTCTCCGACTAACTGTGAGGAGGAATTTATGTACAGGCAGGCAGTAATCCGGGCAATTTAACGAAATTGCCTTACTACATATACAATTCCATATACAATTTTCAAATACTTATCTCTCGCCGGCAAAAAAATTGAGGAGAGAAAACCCAACGAACAGGTAAAATAATTCAAGACCTCATCAACAGTCTTTTCGAAATTAAAGTTGTGCTTGCTAAGGTAAGGAGTATTAGTAATAAACTTGGGAACAGCGGAAGCAATAAGAGTCTGTCAGAGGTGTGATTCGTAAAGTATATACCAGCCCCAATCTGATCCAGATTGTTGAGTAGGCCGTCTACTTACCTGGGATGTCAAAATAATTGAGACAGTATTCTCTTTAACGGACATCGTATGGATTGAAAATAGAGGTTTGATAAAGTCCTAGCCAATGAAAAGTACACGTAAATATTGTGTTACGTTATATTTTTGTCTTAGCTACTCCGTAGAAATAAACGCGTTTAAAACCGGTCAAAATATTGCTTTTATTCGTCCGTTCTGTAAGCGATCGATAACCTACTGATTGCGCGCCGGTTTTGCCTTATTATTATATTTGGTTCTGATTTATTTTTGAAGGATGTTTGAATTTGACCTGTGGAGACGAAGTGATTTATCGAATATTTCGTGTTTGGCATTGTGTGTTTCTTGACAGTTGTCATTGTCGTCGACAAGGCGGGATGTGCGTGTAGAAAATTGTGTGAGGTTAACTGGAGAGGTCGTGCAGTTGTTTTTAAGGGATTATCCACTAGTATACTGGCTTTTGATAAGCCATCCGAGTTCGGGAGTTATATGGAAATCCCTACATTGTGTTCCAGCATATTGTAGTACTGTTGATTAGTTGCTGGGATACTTCTCTCATTGAGGATTTGAAAATTTCTGTTGTTGCGTAATTCTTCGGAGTGGTCATGGTATTTGGGGCCACCCTCACAATGGAACCTTTGGGATAAGAACCCCTTGGTTGATAGGGTAAGTGATTTTTGTTTGTTCGCTAGCCGATTTCTCGTATTGTCAGACTATTGATAGATATTTTCTTTTTTTAAGGTTCTTTTTTCTACCTTCCTGTTCTTTCGTTCTTTCTTCCATTTGTTTTTTGTTTCTACGTGCGACGTTCCTGTCTTTGTTCTCCATCCAGTGAGATTGGGGTTATATTTTGCTGTTCTATTACGACACTAGAACTCAGACCTGGTTTGGCATTATGGTATCATGCCGATCATGGACTTAGCATGCAGATGAACTAGTTGATGGTGCATACACGAACACTGTATTTCTGGTATTTCTATCATCAGAGTTCCAGTGGTGGAGTGAGCGCAAGGGACTCTAACTTCAGTTTATTATTATTATTCTGATCGATTGCACTTACCCTCGAGCTCGAGTGTAGTATAGATGAGACACCAACGTCGAAATTCTGAATTTTATTTAATGATAAATATCAGGTAATTTATTATCGGTTCCTATTAATGTAGTGTTTGATATTGACGATTTAGTTAAATATTCTAATGATTAGAATTATTGTATTAGAGGAATATTTAAATATTTGTATCCAGGTTATTCAGGATCTCACATGTTTATATGTACAGTTTGAATCTCTGTCCTTAAGTGTATATTTGTTTCATTCCATTTTTTCTTTAGGTATATTTAACATTCTAAGACTGTTTTGCATTAATAGAGTGCCCTATGGCATATTTTTAGCGCCTTGTACTAGCTAGATTGTTCGCGCAAATTAAACTTATATTTTGGAACTGTGGTATGCTTATTATTCCTTTTTTTACAACATTTATTTATTTATATTTAGAAATTTAGCGCCCCAAATTAGCAAAAATTACTATAGTAAATAATTTAGGACGGGTAGGTGTCCTGATTATGTGTATTTAGAAGGTATAGGGGAATCTACCTGGCGCCCTTATTTTCTCTCTTTATTTATATCCGCCAAGCAATATCTGGCATATACGTTCAAATAAAACTAAGACTACCGGACATACCTTCTTCTGCCCTTAGCATAACTATGTAGGGTAGAAATTTGGCGTCACGTAACATTTTGGTGTGGCATTTTAGCATCAACGTGTGGCGTGGCAATTGTTCAAATTTTTATTCCTTATTCAAAGTGTTTCTTCTTGGTTATAAACATTAACATAAAACAAATGTTTAAATTTATATTATTTGGTCATTTATTAATAGGTTCCTAATTATTTATTAATAGTATTGGGAATCACCTACCCTTTAAAACACTAAAAACTCGCCGTTTGTACTCTTGAATACCCGCGATGCTGAGGGTATACCAGTGTCCCAGTTGAACATTTCAGAAGTCGGGCAAGCCTAAGCGGAAATTATGGGTAATCCAGAACAAAAAAAGTCGAACGCTTTCAAAAATAAACCAGAATAGCAGGATCTTTTGCAAAACGTTAAACCTACTAACAAGTTTCTATCAAAGATAACAAACACCTTTAACTGGTTTATTCTGCACAACATTAGCAACTTCGAATCCGAACTGCGAACATAATAATTTTTGTATAGGCAAGACTGTTTTACGTCTCGAAGCAATAACATAAAAGAGAGAAAACGAGAGAACATCAACATCTCTCCGGCCAGCCAGCCAAGTTTCCAAGTCGAAGTCAGTGAATTTCGGAGTTTTCGAGTTCGTGTAACGATTTTGCCGCCGGCGATGGCTGTGAGAAAAGCAAGAATGAAGCCGCATTCCAACAGGTGTTTGTAGGTTACGGAATTCGGCTTTCAGAAGGCCTACGAGGTAAGGAGTAGATGATATGCAGGACCGGCTTCTGTTGCACGCCGACAACGGATGCTGGGCTCGGCAGCGGATTCACACATATTAGAATGTTACTATAGCTGAAAATATATATGCTCAGAAGGAAGGAAATGAACAGAATCACTAATGCTTTAACCACTGTTCAGTGCTAATATAGTGCTAATTTTGTGCCAATATGAAAACTTTAATACGATAGGAAGAGAAGCAAAAAATTAGAAATACTGCAGCTTTTAATAAGGCTAGCAGTGTAGTACAATAAACAGCTTAATATGACCAATAATTAAATTCAAATATACTAACTGACAAAGAAATAACAACACCCAGAAGGAGATGTTTAAATTTCATATTGTTTTGGTAATACATAGATGCTATAGTAAGCAGTAAATGAATAAAATTTGAATAAAAAATCCCAAAGAGTTTTATTTTTTTGTTATTAGGTTTGTTAATAATGTGAAGACGCGAGATGTAAGACCGAGATCTAGGATTTTCGAGAGAATCAGTACACAGAATGACACCTCGAAGACAGGTGAAGTAACCTGAAAAAATTTTATCGTGACATTCTGTCCTAGGAATTGAGAGAGAACAGCAATTACACGGTTCGGAACCTCTGTGTACTGATTCTCTCGAAAATCCTAGATGTCGGTCTTACATCTCGCGTCTTCAAATTTAACGAAATGCATCAAATGCATAAAGAAGTGTTCGAGAGGACATTCAATTTTTAAGCGCATTTATATAAAAGCTTATTTTACGATAAAGAGACAATTTTATTACTTGCCGAATTCGCAATTATAAAATCGCCAGTGTTAGTGATAACCAAAACAAAGCACGGCGTGCAACCGACCGCACGCCGTTAGAACAAACATTGAAAACAGACAATAAACGCGAATTAGTGATTAGTGAAATAGTGACAAAAACCAGTGCCAATACTAAATCAAAAATGTCAGGTACAAACAGAAAGAATCCAGCCAGTCGTGAAGAAAATGATGATGAATCCACCACGGACAAAGTAAAACAGGTAATGAACTTCATTACTAACTCCGAGAGAGAAACAACTATAGAAATTTTTAAACAATTGGCTAAAATGCTCAACTAGAAAATGATAATGATTCAGATGTCTCAATAACCCAATCGCAGAAAAAACGAATGAAGATTGACAATCCAACTATACCCTCGACATCGGCAAACAGTATTCCATCGCCAGAAGACAATGCAATGGATGTTACACCACCTCCATTAAAAATAAATATCCTGCCAAAACCTAAACTAAACGACCAACCAGCCAATCAACAACAAATTGACAAAAAAGTACCCCCAATCACGGTAGCTAATAAAGTCATGTGGATACATTTGAAAAGCAAAATCAAAATATATCCAAAAGAAATCGACGATCACAGAAAATTAACTAAAATGCTAGACCAGGATAAGACTGAGTACTTCACATTCAAAAGACCAGATGAAAGAACACTGAGAGTGGTAATCCGCGGAGTTCCAGTAGAAGTGGATTGCGATCTAGTAAAAGACGAACTCAAAGCAATGAACTTCGAACTTTTAAATATCTCAAGATTATACCGAAAGACTGACACCGGTGATAAAAAGTATATGCCATTAATACTTGTAGAGCTACCAAAGACAGAAAAAAGTTAAAATATTTATAACATCACAGATCTCCAATATATAAAAATTAAAGTAGAACCACAGAAAAGCAGCAACCAAGTGAGCCAGTGTCACAGATGTCAGGGCTTCGGCCACCACCAATCTCGTTGTCAACTCCAACCTAAATGTGTCAAATGCGGACAAGGACACTATTACCAAAACTGCGAAAAACCCCGAAACATTAATGCCACTTGTGCCAACTGTAAGGAGGCCCACCCTGCAAACTACAAAGGATGCAAACTTTACCCGAAAAAACCATCAAGTAACCAACCAACACTAATACAACGTCAGGCACGCGTACAGCCAGGAATCTCATACGCACAAACAGCCAAGACAAACAACACCAGTCACAGTAACACAATAGCCAACCTCCAAAAAGCTTTTAATCAATTTATTAGCACAAAAGTCAACAACACGCAACTAAATGGATAATAAAAGAAGACCAGAACTAACACTCTATAAGACCTGCATCCTTCCGATAATTCTTTACTCGTCAACAGCATGGGGACAAGCGGCAACAATTCACATCAACAAATTAGAGACAATACAAAACAATATACTTAGAAGAATCACTAAATCACCATGGTACATTCGAAACACACATATAAGGAAAGAACTCAAAGTAGAAACCATTCTAAAAGCAATCAAAAAACGAAATGAAGCGCTCATCACCAAATACCTTGTACATCCAAACAAAGAACTAAGAGCAGTTTTTCAATACAACCCAGACAACGGCAGGGGAATAAAAAGACCCAAATTAGCCCTCACGGAGGGCTAAACAAAGGCACGACAGTAATTGCCTAAAAAAGTATCAAAAGTCAAGACACAAACGCACAATAAGAGGGTAAAGGATAACTTACTTTTATGTTTTTTTGGGGAATAACACCACAATAGAAATAAAACTACGTATATTGCAGGAATACCAAACGTTTCAAAATCTATTCTGACTTCGTTGTCAATGGCTTTATATTTATTGATGTGATTGCAAAATGAAAATTTGATTTATAAATCAAATTTATAAATTTAAAAATCAAATTTATAAATTTATAAATCAAAATTTCATTTTGCAATCACATCAATAAATATAAAGCCATTGACAACGAAGTCAGAATAGACTTTGAAACGTTTGGTATTCCTGCAATATACGTAGTTTTATTTCTATTGTGGTGTAATTCCCCAAAAAAACATAAAAGTAATCAAGAATATGCCACAAACAACGTTTAGAAGACAAAGGATAACTTATCCACATGCCCCGTATAAACAATACAGAGAGAGAGAGAGAGGACATTCAATTGTGGGAAGCGCAACTGATGAAGGTTCCCTGACCAGAAACAATATTTATTATATTGACATATAATATATATTGTCTTGCGTACAAAGGAATGACACCTCGAAGAGAGTATTCAATATCTCTGACATGTGAAGTAACCTGAAAAAATGTTATCATGACATTCTGTCCTAGGAGTTGAGAGAGAACAGCAATTACACGGAACGGCTCCAGATTCGGAACCTCTGTGTACTGCTTCTCTCGAAAATCCTAGATGTCGGTCTTACATCTCGCGTCTTCAAATTTAACGAAATGCATCAAATGCATAAAGAAGTGTTCGAGAGGACATTTAATTGTGGGAAACGCAACTGATGAAGGTTCCCTAACCAGAAACAATATTTATTATATTGATATATAATATATATTGTCTTGCGTACAAAGGAATGACACCTCGAAGAGAGTATTGTTAATAATGTGTTTGTCCACCGCGGTAATCTATACACTCCCCAAAACGTCCTAGCATTCATTCAATAAGGTGGTCTATTTCTTCGTGAGGAATACTATCCCAAGCACTATTACTCCCTGAAGAAAACGTGTCGCTGTCATGTTGCCTCAAACAAAGACTAGAGGTTACCTACTTCCACCTACAGTAGCACCCCATACCATAACACCTACTGTTCGGTGTACCTGTGGCTCAACATCAAATTGAGGTTGACGTCTTTCTCATCATCTTTCTTCGGCCATCATGTTCACCCAAGCAGAATCCAGATTTATCAGAGAAGACAAACTGATGCCATTCCATATTTCAATGTTATCGTTCTCTCTGATCATCGACCGCAGCGACTCGTCGATGCTCAGCGGCCAGAGGTAGCACAAGATGGGGTCGATAATGCTGCAGGCCAAAAGACCTTATGGTGTTATCTCAAATGTAAAGTCTTCTTCATATACGGGAAAATATTAAAAAATTGCAACACTGAGCCAAAATAAAAGAAATCTGTCCTCAAACGTAAACTGAGTAATTGCAAGAATTTGAAGTTCAACTTCAAAAATTTGAATATTTGATTTTTTGTTGTTATATATTTTGTAACAAATCGCTCCTTTTTAAAAGGGATATATATTTTGAAGTAAAGTGATGTTTATTAACAAAATTTTGACAAACTTTGAGCTTAGGCATAGAGAATGTGGTTACAATTACATACTGAATTGAAAATGCAATACAACACTATTGAAAAACATAAAACTGATGGTCATAATTATGTTTGGCCTACACAGTATATGTGACTTTACCATCAGCAAAACTCCATGCAAAAATAATAATAATAAAAATCGATGTGTCCAAGGAATATTCCAAAAAGACCCTGAATTTTAAATGAACTTAGTCCAATATAAGAAAAAAACTTTTAGAACACTCTTAAGAGAAGCAAATAGAGAATTACTAGTAACAAAATATTCAAAAATTAAACACTTAAAACATGACCTTGTTCTCCTAACCACTTTATGAGCCAAATTTCGAGTTGTAGAAAATCAGTCTCTAATAGCCATAAGCCTTAGACATCGATCTTGAACTTCATTTGTGCCCCTTCAACGTCCGGTGCCTATTCTACTCCGATTTTGGGTATTATCAAACCACGCTTGACAACAGTAGTTGGATTTCTGTTCGTGCGGTTAGCGATTTCTCCAAATCAAAACCTCTTGTGTAAACCAATAATTCGACCTCTTTCAAATTCACTTAGCTGACGATGCATTCAGCATACACATACTCTAAGCATTTTAACACTACTAAAGATCGATTTTGGATCCCATAAAACAGTTTGTTCTTTGGTAAATTCAAAAAAGTGCAAGAAACGACTACAATATTAACTGACAAAAAAATCTACATAAAAAACATGCACCAAACGTAAACCATTTTAATTATTTAGGCCTTACAATAGCACCTATGTTTCACCAAAACAATATAAAATTTTGACATCTCCTTCTGAGTGTTGCGATTTCTGTGTCAGTGAGTATATTTGAATTTAAATATCTAGGTACTGTACTATCAACTTAATTAAAGGTTAGCACTATTCTTAATTTATTGTTTTTTTTCCAGAGTGTTAAATTTTTCATATTGGCACTATAGAAGGAAGAAATTCATTCCAGGTCTGTCACACTAGGTAAATCTTTGACACCTCTCGTTTCCTGGTATCTTGCTACAACTCTACTTATACACCAGTCAATAGAGATTTTAGGTGACATAAAATTGAACAGATATCGCATAAGTCATCACGTAAATAATAAGCCGCTTTGCAGCGATCTACCGGTTATAATTGGTTCCTAAATGGTTTGAACTAAACACATTCTATAGCGGTTTTGGTTAATACCAATGACGTCACAAATCAGCCCTTTGTTACGTCATTGTTTGAAATATTTTCAACCGGTAATAACCCAAAGCGTTAGTTGTTTTAGATTGTCTGTCTCTTAAATGACATTTGAGGTTAGGTATTTAATATTTTACATGGTTACGTATACATTTAACAATACATTATCATCAGTTTTGCAAAAATAACTTAAGTAGCACTAAAGAACCACATAAATAAGAAATTTATTGACGTGTACAAAATTTTAAATAAACAAAAACAAAATAATTTAACATATGAGTTTGACGTTGTCTGGTTGAACCAAATTGCATTCTAGCGAATGAGTTTTGGTTCTACTTCAGTGTTAAAAGGAGAAATGTCAAAGTACAACCACTGTCAACCAAGGATACAACCAAAGTTCTAACCGGTAGATTGCTACAAATCGGCTGTAGTTTATAAGACATAACTGACATAATTTTAACAGCAAACTCGTAGAAGTAAATTATTTGAGCCTTAAAAACCTCAAAAAATATGGGGTATTTTCGTTTTTTGCTTATAGTGTGAAAAGTTAATGATCTGTTCATAATACCGTCAATAGAAAAATTGTAGCGAATTAGAAAATCTTCAAACTGAGTCTATAAATTTTGATAGTAGCATTTTTTATAAAAAGCTAGAAACACCGATATAAAGTGAGTGATTTAAAACAATTCAAAGCTTGGTTGTAATAACAACTGGAACCTTAATCTACCTCCTATTCATAGCTTATAACGTTGAGATTAATAATGCTGGAGATCGATATTGTTTGTTAAGTAGATCTTGAAATTTAAATAATTTGTAGAAGTATTTTGCAGAACGTATCGTATTAACCACGATATTTCGATAGCGATATTCAAAATATCGTTTGACAGCTCATAAAATGCACTTCACTTCGCATATCTTGGATTTTTGTACTTATACTGCCGGAAAATATATTAACACTGCTTTTGAAATTTGGCTTAAACGACGGACCCTTACTTCTCTTTGGAGCCGGAATATTTCGATCTCTTGCCAGTGGCAGATCCAGTTAGAAAAAAGTATTAATATCAGTAAACTGTATACTGGTAAACATTAGCTTAATAAACCAATGGAAAAATAGGTCATATGGGGATGTAATAGTTACTATTATTTTAAACCAATTTCTCGGCAAAGTTGAATTTATGAACTTTCAAAATAACTTTAATATACTTTTATGTTTTTTTGGACAATAACACCACAATCGAAATAAAACGACGTATATTGAAGGAAAACCAAACGTTTCAAAGTCTCTAGTACCGAAAACAAAACCAACCAACAAAACCTAGAACTCAAAAAACTGCATATACAAGATTCCTTGCGAATGCAATAAATTTTATATTGGAGAAACATCAAGACCATTAAACGTACGAGTAAATGAACACAAGAATTACATAAAGAAACGACAATTTGAAAAATCCAAAATTTGTGAACATGCTTGGGACCTAGGCCATAAAACACAATTTGACAATTCAACTATAATTCACAAAGAACAACATAACACAAAACGAAAAATAAAAGAGTCTGCCTTAATTCTTTTGAATGAAGACGATTGTATCGCTTCTACTTTTGTAGAATTTAATCGTATCTGGTTACCGACAATTAAGGAACAAAATATTAATGGTAATCTCCTTTTGAATAACCCAGTATTGGGAAGTTCATAAGGTTTTTTCTAGGTTTTCCCTTATGACGTTAATGGGATCACTGAAACAATAGAAGTCTTTGATCGCATTTTTGGCGAATGTGCTATCTTATAACAAAGTCGTACCTAGAAACGCCACTTATAAATTCTAAAGACAACTCTTTCAAATTCTTCTAATTTGAAAGCTGTTTTTTTGTGCTACCTGTATATCTAAAAGCAACGAATTTCTAATGTCATAATAATTGCGTTTTGCAATTTACATCTATAAATATTGACAACATTGACAACGAAGTCAGAATAGACTTTGAAATGTTTGGTTTTGCTTCAATATACGTCGTTTTATTTCGATTGTGGTGTCATTGCCCAAAAAAACATAAAAGTAATCAAGAATATGCCACAAACAACGTTGAGAAGACAGCTTTAGTATATCCCGGTCGGACTAGTCTTGTAAATACGGTGGGATGTGCAAAATATCTCTCTAAAATATTTTAATTCCAATTCTTCAAAAACTACTTATTCAAAAGTATCCATCTTGAGCCCATATAAACTTAACATCATAAACTATCGTTTTAACGATGATTAATATCCCAGTATTCGTTACCAGAAAGTTATAAAAATTTTGAAAAAAAAAATTCACTTTTGACCAGTTTTTCTAAGTATACTCGGCAAAAAATGATCCAATCAGGATTTATAAACGCTAGTTCAGAAGGATTTCTAATTCTCTACAACTTTTCTGAAGACGGGATCACGATTCCTTCACTATTTTTCATTATATAAGAATAAACGAAAGAACTTCTTTATGTGGGGTTTTAGAAATTTAAATAGTTTACGTCTAGGAGTTTGCTGTTAAAATCTTTACACTAATTATCTATAAACTGTTACTGATGTGATGGTATAAGCGAATTGCTGTTGAATTTTATGTCCGAAAATGAATTCAATTTTGCTCTATAAATTGGTGTATTATAGTATTACTAGAAATCGGAGCTCTTTCACTATGAGCTTAAATAAGACCAATGCTTCTTCATGGCTTCCTAATTTATGTCCGTAACAAGCACCATTATCAATTTCCATGAGTTCCCTATCTAATAAACAAGAGTCGTTTTAATATGTAAAATTCGGTAATATCAAATCTGAAGCGGTATAGAATAAACGTCAAATGTCTACTTACCATAATAATAGGCACAACATTTGTGTATAGTTATTAATCAAGAAATTATCACTATTAAAAGACTTTCTGTTAGTAGGTAGCAGAAAATAATGAATAATAACTTAACATGTTAACATCACTTACTTGTTACCAGATTAAAAAATTAATTCAAATACGTTGTCATTTGCAGAGAAATGTCTGGATTGGAAGATGTGAACCAACTGAGTGGCTACCAAGATCACCATATTTGACTCCTAGGGATTTATTCTTGTAGGGCCATTTAAAGGGCCAAATTTTTGTCAACAGCTCAGAAAATGTGTATCATTTGATTGGACGTCTTAGACATTAGGGAAATGCCTGACTCCTGACTCCCGAGATAAATCAAAATTCAGTAGAGAGGAATGCCAACACCCGACTCCCTAAGTGAATCAAAAATCAGTTAATGCAGTATGTTATCCAGAGGGCCTTGGTCAAATTGCAAACAATGAACAATTTGAACAACTTTTTTAGTTTCTAAGTCCAACTCTGAGTAAGCTCACAGATACGTGCTAAAAGGTAAAAAAGACACCGGAAACTATAAATAGAACACATTTACCCACAAATTTTATTTATTTAATTACGTTTTCGGATTGTAAATGTGTTAAGGTAGTAATAACTTTCCCATGGTGTTAATGAAAACCTGTCCGAAATTGTTCTTTATCTAACCTTGAATCGTTTTATTTGACGTTTCTATTTGAATATGAAAAATTCAGTAGTGTTTTAAAATAAGATATTCATATTTACTCAAGTTTTAGGGTATACAATAAAAAGGTGTTTATCATCAAATTACAGTTTATACTACATCCAAAGTTTGTATGAAAAATATCATTTTTTGAAAAAATATAAAATTGAAAAAATGAATCACGAAGTGAAGGAAGCCTAATTATAGTGTATGAAATTATAATTTATAACAATTATTTGAACAAAATAAAATTAGATTTGAAACGAACTAAAAACTAAAGTTAGTACTAGAGCTAGGTGCACAGGGCAGTCTACTAACACCCATTTTGAGGAGTGAAAAAGCAAATGAACTATCAAAATAAATATTTACGTCCTCAATTATTCTCAAACTACTTAATATAATTCTCTAAATACCTTGGGTATAGAACAAAATTATTCTATTAGATCTACCAAGGCTGTAGGATCAAATCGTATCAATTAAGTAAGCATCTTTAAGGTTATTATCCTCAATTTTTTCCGTCATTAGATCGAAGTATAGTGTAAAATATATCAATGTGATATAAACAATCGAAGTACGCAATAATACACTTAGTTAAAATAAAGTACTTACGCTTAGAAAGCTCAACTGCACCAGGACTTACCTGAAAGATAGAACGAATTTTAAAATCTAATAAATATTAACTTTATTTTCAATTTTTTTCTTTAATATAGTGTTTTAACCAATGACTACTAATATACATAAACCTGCCTTTTTACATTAAAAATGGGTTGAAAGATGTTTGTCGAAAAGTATTAAATAATTGCTAAAAGTTGCCAAACTTCTTTTCATTTTAACCAATAAGACTAAAATCAAGGCATTGTAAGCATTGACTGAACGGCGATACTTTACGCCATTTTATTGGTGCCTTTTTAAAATAATTTGGTAAAGTGCGAGTTGGACTCGCATACTTAGGGTTCCGTACCACCTTCAGGATTCTAATATTCCAGTTTCAGACAAGCAGGCAATGAGTGCATTTTCTTATATTTACCCTTATATCTTTTAAAGAAAGCCTTTTAAATTTATATAAGATATACACTTTGATTTTCCAAACATAGACTTTTATTTTATCTGCTTCAGAATTCGCTTGATTTTTATCAGAATACATATATATTTAGTTTTCGAATTTGGCCCAAAAAAATTAACATTAGAGTTTTATTTTACTAATAAACTTTCAGAGAAGTCTTTTATAATCTACTGCCTGAGTTTTGAGGCTCTGTAAATTGGAAGATAAAAGGCAAACTATATCAAGTTTAAAATTACAAATTATTCTGTTATTAAAATTATTAAAAAATATAAATAAAATACATTTTTCAAAATTTAAATAGTGTAGTTTCTAAAGTGGGAATTAAGTCGATGTTTAATATTTTTGTTAATATCTTTTATACAAATGATTTAAAAATATGATATATTTGTAATTCACATAATGAGCCTTTTATCTGATATATTACATGATGCGTTTGAAAATTGAATCTTTATTTTCCATTTAATTGTATAATTTGTCCCTAAAATTACGATGGGGGTTTTCTAATAATTTATTTTCCGTTTAATTCTATATTTGGGGGCCAAATAATAGAATTACGGATTTTTTCATATTTATCCAATAAACAAAGAAATTTAGGTCTTATAGTTTGGGAAATAACAGGGGGAATGGGTAATTTTTTTAAATATTTTTTTAACATAATTTAAAACATTCATTTAAAAAAATATATTTTGGTATTCGTCATAATGAGCAATGTGATTTGATATATTACATGACCCGTTAGAAACAATTGTATTTTTTTATTTTCCATTTAATTCTATAATTTGCCCCCCAAAATGAATATTAGGGGTTTCTCCTTATTTTTCCAGTAAGGTTCCAATGAAGGGCTATACTTCCATTTTTTTTTTAATTTTTAGCTTATGGTTTTGGAGATAAGGGTGGGAATGGGTAATTTTTTTTTATATTTTTGTTAATATCTTTTAATTTATTTATTTTAAAAATATGAAAAAAAATATATTTGTTATCGTCGTAATGAGCCCTTTCATTTGATATATAACATGAGTGGTTAGAAACAATTTTAATTTTATATTTTCCATTTAATTTTATAATTTGCCCCCCAAAATTAATATTAGGGGTTTCTTCTTATTTTTCCAGTAAAGTTCAGGTAAGGGGCTATACCTCCATTTTTTTCAAACATTTTCAAATTATGGTTTCGGAGATAATGGGGGGAATAGGTAATTTTTTTTTAATTTTTGTTAATATCATTTAATTTATTTATTTTAAATATATGAAAAAAAAATTTGTTTTCGTCGTAATGAGCCCTTTCATTTGATATATAACATGATGGGTTAGAAACAATTTTAATTTTATATTTTGCATTTAATTCTGTAATTTGCCCCCCAAAATTAAAAGTAGAGGTTTCTCCTTATTTTTCCAGTAAACTTCAGGTCAGAACCTATACCTCTAATTTTTTTCAAAACTTTACGTTTTATAGTTTCGGTGATAAGGGGGAGGGGGGGAATGGGTAAATTTTGGTATATTTTCGATTATATCTTTTTAAATATATTTTTTTAAATATGAAAAAAATATATTTGTGTTCCTCAGAATGGGACCTTTCATTTGATATATTACATGATGCGTTTGAAATTTTTTTTATTTTTAAATTTTTAGTTAATTCTATAATTTGCCCCCCAAAATTAATATTAATGGTTTCTCCTTATTTTTCCTGTAATGTTCGGGCAACGTTCTGTATTTCCTATTTTTTCAAAATTTTAGGCTCAGTAGTTTCGGAGATCAGGGGGGGGACGCTCGATTTTTTTTAGTTTTCCCCCCAGAAGTACTCTGGTATACCCCCAAAATCAATTTTTTTTTCTCTGTACTCCTGATCGGGTCACCAAACTATACCTCGATACCAAATTTCAACCTCTTCTGTCCAGTAGTTTAGGAGAAAATTGCTGTGATGTGACAGAGGCAGAAATCTGGAGTGATATTATAAGGATATCCGTATATTGATATACGGAACCCTAAAAAGGAAGTCATTTATAACTTTTAACGGACTTCTAAAAAGGAGGAGGTTATCAATGAGCCCGCACTTTTTTTTTTGTGTCTGCTCAGTGATAATTCAAAAATTTGATGATTTGATGGGCTAATTTGATGATTTAAACGGCATTGTATTAAAGGATATTACAGAAAGGTACCATATAATTTTCTATAACGTGAGCTTTACAGTTTTCCAGAAAATCAGAAAACAATAACTAAGGGACTACATTCCAGTGAATTTTAATAAATCCACACTATTTTCTCTAAAACAGCTCAACCAATTTGAATATCTTAAATTGTATTCAACAAAGAGATGGTCCAGCTTGATTCAGTATAATTATCTATACAGTTTCTCCGAAAATCGTAAAAATATTTGCAAAAACACGATAAATATCAATTTAAATATGAAATTTTCATGTTAGTCTGCAGTTGGTAGACAATGTAACTCGTTCCTCGAAGTTTCCTTGGACTTCCATCGTCTTGAAGTGGTTGATCTCACACCGTTTCAATAGCTGTGTATCCGCTGTCGTCATCAGGTGATAGGTCCTCGTGTCGGTCTGGTACTATATATGTGACAGTATGTCAAGAAATGTAGCCACTCATAGCAAACATAATGGGACTGACAGAGATCTGATGGCCAATCTCAGAAGAAATGCAACTCACGCAACAATACCATCCAACACTTTTATAGCTGTTACCCATACGGTAATGATGACAACAATACCCAGGAAGCTAAAACGAAATCAGTCCACCACCGATTAAATCGAAGATGAAATAGAAATAGATATACCTTCAACAAACTTTTGGCATTACAAAAATACAGGTCACTCTAGAATGGGGTCTTAGTGACTGAATTGGAGAAATAAAAATAGACTAGTGAGATAGAAGTCAGGACGGAGAAGTAGATGGAGATTGTTACCAGGACCAAATCTATTTTGGAAATGTTAGACCTCGTATAGGAGAGGTACGTTAACTTGGGCCCTTCTGAGATTAATATTCTTCAGATTTATTCAAAACCTAAACAACGACCAAAAGTGATAGTAGTTCCACATGCTAAGAACAAACAAGGAACTGCCAATATTTATAAACATATATAAAAGCAAAGTAAACAAAGGAGTTCACTATTTCCCTGAAACTATTCACAATACTGTTCAAGTATATATTTAAATTTGTACACCTGGAAAATCTTTGTATAAATATAAACGGAGAAAACCTGACACAACTTGTGATTTTGAGATGACATAGTCCTAATAGTGGATCGTATCGACCAGGCTATGCTCATGTTGCACTGACGGTGCTATGACTTAACACTACTTGTCATAAAGTTGGTCTAAAAATTAACGTATCAAAGACTCAGCTGATAACTAACCTCGTACTGACCAAAAATGTAGATATAGACGATGTACAAGTCAAAGAAACTATCTCTTATAAATATCTTATATATATCTTATAAACATGCAAACCACTTAGACGAGTAAGTCTGACGTGGGCTGCATTTGGAAACCTGACATACAGATGTCTCCGAAGTCTTTAGAAAGAAAATTTTTCAATCAGTCTGTTCTGCCTGTTATTACTTCTGGTGCTGAGACCATGACACTAACAAAAAAGTTTACACAAAAATAAGGGTTCACAACATACTGTGGAAAGGTCTATGCTGGGACTGACCCTCAAGGGTAGTAGCAAAAACAAATAGTAGAATCGGCGCACTAGCGGCAATCACAACCCTTAAAGTAGAATTGGGAGAGGCGCGTAGCAAGTATATAGGATGACCAATGACTACTAATATAAATGGACCTGTCTGTTTACATTAAAAATGGGTTGAAAGATGTTTTGTGGAAAATAGTAAACAATTGCTAACTGATGCCAAACATCTTTCCATTCTAACCGCAAATCTAGGCATAATAAGTATTGACTGAACGGCGTTACTTTAATCCGTTTTGTCCGGCAGCCAACAGAGCAAGTCTGTTTATTTACATTTTGAATTGAGGTTAACTTCGTAATTCATATTGTGCAATGTGTTTTGGGTGTTTAAACTTGTTTGAAACCAGTTATTATTCTGTATAAGTGTCAAAAACAATAATAAATTGTTATTTGAGTTTACATGCAGGAAAATGGTATATTCGTTTGCCGAATTATCTTCTCACCGATAAGTGTCAGATCATAAACGTGTTAACAGTTTGCCAAAAGGTCATTTAAGAAGTAAATAAAACTACATCTTACCTGAATAGATAAATGTTTTGATAATTACTGTTATATATTAATTAAACCACTAATTATTTTTGTTATTGTGCACATCTTTTAATGGAATTTAACATTCTTATATTTGTGGATGAGGTACGCAGTTGTATTATTTTGAATTTGAGTAACATGAACTTTAATTTAATGCAGATGGACCCTACTGTTGGAGCCGGAATATTTGTAAACACATATATCTGTGTCGCTTTCTATTTTTCTCTCATGTTGCAACCAATTTTTCGTTTGGTTGTATATGAATGTGCAGGGTCCATTTATGTTAGTAGCTATTGAGAATGACAGATTGACCAAGAGAATTATGGACCACTAGGAAAAATGAATACAGAAGCCAGATTACGACCACCAGCTAGATAGTCCGATGATATCTAACGCATTCAGACAAACTGGATGCACACAGCACAAACTAGAGGAACAGGGAAGTATTTAGGGGAGGCCTTAGTCCAGCAGTGAACCATGATGATGGTGAAGGAAGCAGTGATAGGCGACGATGGTCCATGAGGTGGCTTGATCCATACGTCAGATCGGGCAGATTAGTATGATCTTGGAGGGAAAGTAACTAAAGTAAAAATTGTCGTTACTGAACCCGAATACTGAGCAATACGGTAAATATCAAGTTAAAAAATTGTGAAGAATAAAATATAAATATTCTTAAAGTATTCTGTTTTTTTGAGATATTCTGTAGTGCACGTCTACACGTAGTGTACTGAAATATACCGACATTGACGAAACATGTAACGTGTGTGACAAGTTCTCGAAATTGCTGTTCACACTCGGCGACTTTCTTTTCTCCGAGTTCCACAAGCACCGTAAATCGTAGGTTATTTCTGATGTTTTGCAGCTTCCTTCGAGCGTCTGAGTTATTTTTAACGAATGACGTGTGGTTTCCGTTAGAAGAATATACTAGTAATATCTTACAGAATTTTTAATAACATTCCTCCAGTTTCTGCTACAATTTTATTGGACTCATCAAAGTTGTTTCCCAACTTTTCTCTCATAGATAAGTAGATTACATACGTGTTTTATTTTCAAAGACGAAGTGCAATGCTTCTCAGAAAGCAACCGAAAATGCACTCGAAATATATAAAAACGGAGCAGTTCATTTCTCATAATGTCAAACTGAATTTTCTATGGACGCACTCAGAAGCTAAAGCAATATGAATTGGCTTTAAGTTGATTACCCCATCTGCGGTTGAAATCTCTTGATACCTCTCTCTAATTCCGACGATTACTTAGAGCAATAAAAATAAAATTAACATTGAAAGCTGGGCATATTTTAAGAGGGATGACTGCCACATCGCTTAACTTCGTCCCCGTGAAGCTAATAGCTTTCCTTAATGCCAGCAAAACGATGAATAAGGGGGTGAAGAATGTCTTTTCTGTTTCATTTCCCTGAATGAATCCTACACGGAGCAATAAAAAGGAGTAACGTCTTGGAATATGTAAAAGACAATGTGTAGGAGAAGGGATTCCGTTGGTGCGCAAGTAATTTATGTTGGCACGTAGCTGTTGTCTGTCAGAATACAGACCGTCGAGTAAATTGAACTATTATAGTTATTGATTCCGAAGTTAAGTTTGAAGGTACTGTTTGAATTTCTATACAGGGTGTAAACGGGTTGGGTGCAAAGATTTTGAGGATTAATACTTCAGGTCAAAACAAATCAAAAAACTTTATAACTATAGTTTTGCCAAAAAAAATAATAAAAAATGCTTGTCAAGTTAAATATGTAAATTCTCAATAGCATATACACCTTTAATAACTGAATTAACAAAGAAAAATAAATAGTGACAGATTATTAATTTGTCGGAAAAGCAGTTGCAAAAGCAAACATGTTGAATTTTGAATATACAGGGTGAGTTTTTTTGATGATCAGTATGGGGATCTCGGAAACTAGCGGAGATAGAGCAATGGTTAAATTGGGAAAGATTTGCAGTTTTACTGGCCCAATTTAATGACACTTTCGGAATTTTGTAAAAAGTCATGGCTTACTAGATATTTTGAAAAAAACGAAATTCTGTCGATGTAGTCAAAGCTCATTTCTTTATCATTTTATAAAAAATGTGTAAATATCAAAATTGAAGGGAATTGTATCCCGAATATGACTGTCATATCCTCGTTTGCGTGTGTGCGTGTGTGTGCGTGTGCCTGTGTGCACGTGTGTGTGCGTGTGTGTGTGTGTGTGTGTGTGTGTGTGTGTTTAACCAACTTCTAAAAGGGAGGAGTTAATCAATTCGTCTACAACTTTTTTTTGGCGTTTATTCAAAAAAGGCTTGGGCAATTTTGATGATTTCAACTACATTATATTAAGAAACATTACAGAAAGGTCCCATATAATTCTCTATAATCAGGAAATTAGAAAAAAAGTATTTAAGGGACTAGATTTCAGCGGTTTTGAGTGAATCTTCACTGTTTTTTCTAAAACTGCTCACGCAATTTGAATATTATAAATTGTATTATACAAAGTTATGTTCCAGCTTGATTCCGTACATTTTCCTAGAACGTAAAACATACCATTTTCCTGAAAATCGGAAAAATATATGCACAAAAAACGGTAAATATCATGGTAAATGTCAAATTTTCATAATAAATATCTAGTTTAAATGTCAAGATATGCCATGATGGATGGTATGGTTCTAAAAACATATGTAGTTGCGTATACAAGGTGGTTGAAATAAGAGTTATATAGCAAAACTATAGTTATACAGAGTGGATATTTGCGTTATAGAACGGAGAATAATTACAATTATACAAAAGGCTTTAAAAATTGTCAGAAGGAGTTGAGTGTATAGGATGGTTGAAATATAAGGTGGAGTTTAATTACAGTTATACAGAGTGGTTTAAAAAAGTTATATAGTTTGGAACATAAGTAGTTGCTTAGACAAGGTGTTTGAAGTAAGGGCGGGGTAAATTGTAATTGAGGGTGTATCAAAAATTTGTTATACAAGCATAAGCAGTTAGGATATTTTAATTATAGGACGTAGGACGGGATATAATGGTATACATGGGTTAAAAAAATTTTAGAAGCAGTTGCATATACCGGCGGATTGAAATAAATGGTAGAATAAATTTATAGTCATACAATGTGGTTCAAAAAGGTGAATTTTGTTATATAGGGTAGACAATGAGCAGTTACATAAATGGAATACTAGACATATGGAGCGAAGTAAAATCATTGATATACAGTAATAATTTAAACAATGCGAAGAGGATTTGTATTTATACAGGGTGGTTTTAAAGATATCAGGACCGTTGTAATATTGTGTTGAGTTGAATTATAAATGTACAAAATGATTCAGAAAATGATAAACCAATAAGTTATATAGGAGTGACCAGTACACAGATGCAACATAGCGTGAATTAGTTACATTTATAGAAAGTGGTCCAAATAATAATACAAATAAAAAAGTAAAAATATATTTGGAAAATATATACAAAGAATAAAAATTAGAATAAGAATACGCTAAAATTTTCAATTGAATTGTACCTTAATTAAATCAGATAAAAATCTGAAAATAGTGATTGATTGCACGCGGTTTCTAAACTGTTTTTATTTTAAATACAAATTATTTCTTAAGGTATTTAAGTTAATTTTGTGTGTCTAATTTTTTTTTATAAAAAGTATTGAAATTGAAGGTTATATGACAGTTAGTTTCCAATTGAACCTACATAGTTAGTTTTACAACATTACATCTGAAATGAAAATAAAATGAGTTCCCGCCATAAAATGTCCAATTCTTCGGTGGGTGATAATTTATCTCTTCTATTTAATGAAAATTACTAAGCATTTAATAAACTTTATGCTTTATAGTCACCGTTTTTTTCTTTACCTTTAACTCTTCTTTCGATCGTATACATATACGCACAACTATCTGATCTTATACCGTAATAAAATGTAATTATGACCTTCAAACTTGTTTTGGAATTAAACCGCAGATATTTTAATTTATTATACATTCCAGCAATTTGAATGCCGGAGATATTAACATAATGATCATTTAATTTTTACTACCTCGATTTGATTAAAGATATTGTTAATCTAAAGTCGTATGTTGGACAACGACGAAAGCTTTATAGATTTTTAAGTAATGTAGACGTTTTTTTTTTAGTGTTACAGCCCAGAATAATAATAATTTTCCATAGAAATAATTGTGTTTTGATTGGCATATCAAGTTTTCGGATGTTTCTTGGCCTGATGACTTGTTTAATATTTATGTAACATTTTAAGATGAAATTAAAATCGGCATCTAATGTTAGAAACAATATATTGTGTTGTGTTCAACTGATTGTAAGGTAGATTTTAGTTAACCGACGGCTTTTTATAGTGTGATTTCTATCCTAGGTATTACAGTATGACTCCCGATTCAAGGTCTCTGTCGGTAATTTTAACCCGAAACTCCTAAATTCAGTTTTGGAAATACATAAATCATTATTGACATTTTAGTCAGTTGAAAGAAGCGCAACTAATGAAGGTTCTCCAGCAGAAACAATATACTCTCTTGTGTTCAATTGATTGAAAAATCTCTGAAAGATTGTATCATAATATATAGTTTTGGCTCAGCTGTTGTGAACATCTTGAAGATTAAATAATCTTTCATTTGAGCCCATATCAATTAATGAACCAAAGTTCACTCGACTACGGGGGTAGTCTCAACTCCTACGTATGCTTTATATTTCATATACAAGATTAATCGAAGAGTATTTGATTTTTCCATTTTGTCAAGCAACGGGTGGTTTAATTTGGAAGTGTAACTGAAACCGGTTAGGAATAAATAAATCTACCAGTTGAATACTCGTAAAATATGCTTCCAAAACATAGTACGTCATTTCTCTATGGTAGATCTTGAAACAAATTCTAACAGACTGCTATGTTTTGTTAAATGATCTGCGTTGAGAAGATTTATAGCGCTATTAATATGCTCAAAATTCCAATTAATATTGAAGATTTATGCAAAAGATTTAGATTAATAAACCTGTGTCCTGGCGCATCCACCAAACTGAAAAATGATACATTTATAATTGTCCCTTGGTCACCCGTCAAGCAGCCTCATGACTCCGGAACTACTCACTAAGGGGCGTTAAATCGTCAGCAAAATAATGGTATTCGAGTAGTTGATCAATACAATTACACAAAAATTATGAACGTCTGTCAAAATTGAATGTATGAAAAAATAGCATAATCTATTGGACGATAGTACACACTAAAACTATTCACACCACAAACTCATTTTGGGTATGTTCCGTAATTGGATTTGGTTATTGTAGTTAACGATTTAGGGTTGGTACTTCTGCTTCCTTAACTAACGGGCGATCGTTCCAACACCAAAACAATGGTTAACGTTCAATTAGAGTCAGCTGTTTGTTTGCATATTATCAGATTATTACTGATCAAATATGTTTCTGCGGACTGATTAAATATATGTATAGGAAATATTAAAATGAATGAAACAAAAGACTAAGAAATACGAGTACATAGCGTGTATTCATTGAGTATAATTACGTAATACGTATTTTGCATTAGTGATAGCCCGATCAAATTTTTGTCCTACTAATCATCGATTAAATTGTCTGTACAACTATAACTATCAGATCAAAACATATCTTTGATTATTCTAAAAATCCCCGCAATACAGATTTAAATAAATACTGTTAAATTCAAAATATTACTCCAGATCATTTTACTGACACATTTCCCTGAATGACCTTGAATGGGGTTAACCGTAACCGGTGTTACTGGAACCCTATCTGATCCTATCAAGGCATATTCTCGACATTATTTTTTTTTGTTAAATGTCTCTTGAACACTGAAAGCCATATTTTTAACCGACTTCCAAAAAGGACAAGGTTATCAATTCGCCGCATATTTTTTTGTATGTATGTTACCTGATTTCTTCTCCTGTTGTGAACCGTTTTGAATTAATATGGTCTTGTTTAATAGAGTATATATCCGGATTGTTTATGGCCACATCATATAACATTTTTTATTCGCCCTATATAATTTTATTTCCACATTTTTTTCCAACATTTTTAGACCACCAAACGTCCACTTCACAGTATATTCCAACCATTCTGTAACTATCATTCTACTCCGTCTTATATTTCAATCATCATATATATGCAACTCCTTCTATCATTTTACTTCGTGATTTTCATTGCTATAACTAAACACCCTGTGTACAATCGCACCAAATAGCAGTTTAGAGCTTGACATGTGTTGTTACTGAATTTTCTATTAGGCCGGGAGAATGTGACAACCAAAAGTACCGTCTTAGCAAAATGGAAAAATTTTCATTTAAATAGGTATTTGCCTGGTATACAAACAAAACGAGCATGGTACTCATTGATTTAAGGAGCCGAAAATACTATGCTTTACTACCTATATGCCTGAGATGTACATAGAAAATTTTCAAATTCGCAATTAAAACTTCCAGCCTACAATTACCGCACTATTACGTTGGAAAAAAATATTTATGAGGAAATGTCCGATACCTCACTTCGATGAATTTTTTAATAAGAATATTGAAATTTTCGGCGATTTTCTCCAAAACTGCAAGTTGCACGTCTCAGAAAAGTATATGAGACCACCTAGGTATCTTCCTTAATAGATTAAACGTTAAAAAACTATACACGTCCATAAGGAGTTTTTAAAAATCGACCAATATACAGTTTTTTTGATGATCAGTATGAGGATCTCGGAAACTAGCGGAGATCGAGCAATGGTTAAATTGGGAAAGATTTGCAGTTTTACTGGCCCAATTTAATGACACTTTCGGATTTTTGTAAAAAGGCATGGCTTACTAGATATTTTGAAAAAACGAAATTCTGTTGATTTAGTCAAATCCCTCTAGCTCCTTTGTTTTTAATTTTATAAAAAAAGTGTAAATATCAAAATTGAAAGGAGTTGTATCCCGAATATGATTGTCATGTCCTCGTTTGCGTGACAGCTCTCGTTTTCGAGATATGACACAAACCTATCTTTTTTTGAATGGAAACCGTAGTTGGCTATGACCTCAAAAAATCGGATATTTTTAGAGCTTTTCAACGATATAATACTCGATTTAGTTATTTATAAAAATAACGGAGTTATGGATGCTTTTCTCTCTTACTTTCATTTTTAACGTAGGTAGCCATGAAAAAGATTGTTTTCACTTTGACGTTTCCTCATTTGAGAGTAATTCCATATTCCATTAGTAGTGTTGAACTGACAGTCGATATTGACAAGTTTTCGTGATAAAATGGAATATTCTAACGAAGAAAAACTGAATATGGTGGAATGTTATATCATATGCCATTAAAATTCAGTTCGTGCAGCTGAGGAATACTTTCATAGATATTTTAATCGTCGTCAACCTGCTCTATGTACATTTATGAAGCTTTACGATAGTTTACGCAGATATGGATCTTTTACTAAATCACCAAAGAAACGTAATCAAATTAACTAAGCAGCACAAATAAATGTTTTAGCAATGGCAAATCAAAATTCATCTTCATCAACTCATGAGATTGTGGCAGAAGCTCGCACATCTCAACGAACTGTAGTTAAGGTACTGAAAGCGCACAAATTCCTCCCGTACAAAATTTCAGTTTCTCACACTTTGCATGCTGGTGATGAACATCGACGTATTTTGTTTTGTACATGGTTTAGAGACATGTGCCTTGACAATCCACAGTTTCCATTAAAGGTGTTATGGTCAGTTGAAACTAGATTTACTAACTGCGGTATGTTCAATAGACACAATGAGTATATCTGGGCTAAAGAAAACCCTTTCCATGTACAACAAAGACGACCCCAGATAAAATTTGGTTTTAATTTTTGGAGTGGTATCATAGGGTCTACTATTTTGGGGCCTTTTATCTATGACGAATCACTTACTAGGGAGCGCATTTCTTGGAATACACTTTTCAAGACATGATGCATAAATTGAAATTGAGAACTCGTTTAGAAATTGAGTGGTTCCAGAATGATGGAGCACCTGCTCATAACTCGATATTATTAAGACAACACTTAGATAATATCTATCCAAACTCTTGGATAGGAAGAAATGGCCCACGCGAATGGCCACCCCGGTGTCCCGATTTGGCAGTTATAGACTTCTATTTATGGGGTGCGCTAAAAAAACAAAGTATACAAAAGAAAGTATGAGAGAGTTGGTGACCTAAGGGAGGCGGTATTACAAACAATTGAAGAAACTGTTAGGCGGTCTGTGAGGAAAGCGGTAATGTCAATCTTAAAAAGATGCAATTTTTGTCTAAATAACAATGGTGGACTTTTCAAACATAAATTGTAACCATTATTATGTACTTTTATTTCTTAAGTTTTTAGTAAGTATCTACTTATTTAGTTTTTTCGTTATATCTGATATACCTAATAAAAAAATCGTTCAATGTTTTTTTGGAATAGTTATTAATAAATCAATCTATTGCATGGCTAACTACGTTAAAAGTAAAAATAAGAGAGAAAAACATTCATAACTCCGTTATTTTTATGAATAACTATATCGAGTATTATATCGTGGAAAAGTTCTAAAAATGTCCGATTTTTTGAGGTCATAGCCAACTATGGCTTCCATTAAAAAAAAGATAAGTTTGTGTCATATCTCGAAAACAAGCAAACGAGGACATGACAATCATCTTCGGGATACAATTCCCTTCAATTTTGATATTTACACTTTATTATAAAATCAAAAACAAAGGAGCTAGAGGGATTTGACTAAATCAACAGAATTTCGTTTTTTCAAAATATCAAGTAAGCCATGAATTTTTACAAAAATCCGAAAGTGTCATTAAATTGGGCCAGTAAAACTGCAAATCTTTTTCAATTTACCATTACTCTATCTCAGCTAGTTTCCGATGATATCCCCATACCCCCAAACATCATCAAAAAAAAACTCACTCTGTATATTGGTCGATTTCCACGCACGCATGTGTTCATTCTAAAATTTCATCACTTTACCAATAGAATTCTTTTCCCAAATTTGAAGTTTCACCAATCCGGATATATTATACTCTATCAACCAAGACCAAGTTCAATCAAAACGGTCCACAATAGGAGCAGAAATCAGGTAACATACATAAAAAAATTTGAGTCAAAAATACATTTAAATAATTTTGAAAAATAATTCAAAATTAAAATTTTACCTATTTGATCTTAAGCCGTAATAAAATTTAATTATAACCTTGCAAACTTGTTCTGAAATTGCATAGCAAATATTTTAATATATTATACATTCGAGCAATTTGTACGTCGGCGCTATTAACATAATGATTATTTAATTTTTACTACCTCCGTTTGATTAAAGATATTGTTGATCTAAAGTCATGTGCCAGACAACGACGAAAGCTTTATGGATTATTCCTACGTAATGTAGCCGTTAATTATATTTTCCCTTTTAGTATTACAGTTGAGAATAATGTACCCATTAAATTTCATTTTATAGAATACGAAATTGTCTGCTACCAATTTCGTTGCTAGTCGTAATTTTCAAAGTGCTAAATTCACTTATGTTCGTTATGTTAGCGGTTTCCATCGGGATAGATCACAGAGCTGAAGAATTTTGATGATAATAAAAATAGAATGCTGTGCGTTGGTAAGCATGTAACTTATGAATGGCAGCACCGATTTGGTTATTTGTTTTTAATGTTCGTAATAGTCCAAATAAGATTTACTAGGAAAATTTACCTAGAGAATTGGAAAATTCGAAATAACTTCGAAATAAGATTTTTTTAACTCAAGACCAAAATTCCATAATTTTTGTTTTGTTCGTACTTCCGGGAAGATTTACTTTCCTGGTGCATTCACCAAAACGGATAAACTAGTTGGAATTAAAATTTGATGAAATTTGACGAATTGAAACGTAACAGGTTTGAGACGAATCTAGCAACAACTGTTAACCTAAACTAAACAATATAAACATACAGAAAAGCAAACGAAAATGACACTGAACGACAATAAGGAATTAAAAGAATATGTAATAATATATATCAGAATGAAATTAGCAAACGGAGATTAGTGCAGAATAACAAGTATTGAAAAATATCAAATGGAAAATAATACACAACTATACACATGTTAGTAAAGAAATAATTACAATAAGACTAATAACTTATATTTATAAAAAAGAACCGACTTCAGCTGACTTAAAATGAAAACTGTTTGCAATCAATCACTATTTTCAGACATATCTTCTTTTTATTCCGATCTAATTAAGTTACAATTAAATTGAAAATTTTAGCGTATTCTTATCTCTCTTTTTCTCCCTCCCTAGTTGTTATTCTTTGTCTGTATTTTCGAAATATATTTTAACTTTTTTATTTGTTTTATTATAAATAAATGTAACTCTAATTCACTGTATATTGCATCCACACTGTATATGCTTCTGTGTATTGGTCAACCCTATATAACTTATTGGTCTATCATTTTCTGGATCACCCTGTACAACTATAATTCAACTCAACACAATATTACAACGGTCCTGATATCGTTAAAACCACTCTGTATAAGTATAAATCCTCTCCACACTTATGACTTTCTATTTTTCTATTGTTTAAATTATTCCTGTATACCAATGATTTTACTTCGCCCTATATGTCTAGTATTCCATTTATGCAACTGCTCAGGGTCTACCCTATATAACAAAATTCACCTTTTTGAACCACATTTAATAACTATAATTTTACTCTACCATTTATTTCAACCACCCGGTATATGCTACTGCTTCTAAAAATTTTTTAACCCATGTATATTATTATACCCCGTCCTACGTCCGATAATTCAAATATCCTAACTGCTTACGCTTATATAACAAATTTTTGATACACCCTGAATAATAATAATTTTACCCCACCCTTACTTCAGACACCTTGTCTAAGCAACTACTTGTGTTCCAAACTATATAACTTTTTTAAACCGCCCTGTATAACTGTAATTATATTCCACCTTATATTTCAAGCATCCTGTATATTCAACTGCTTCAGACATTTTTTAAACCTTTTGTTTAATTGTAATGTAATTATTCTCCGTCTTATAACACAAATATAATTTCAACCACCTTGAATACGCAACATGTGCCACCAATACAATATTTTTAGAACCACTCTGTATAACTATGTCATTTCCAACTTATATTTCAACCATATTATGTTTACAACTGCTTATGTACCATCTAATATTACATGCACGCACGCACTACAACCGTTGACGTAACAAATTTTCGTTTCGATAAACTAATGGAATATATTCTGCCATTTCAAGCGACTATAAGCCCCCTAACTTATCTTCGTCTCTAAAAAAAACTTACTTCAAACGAATTAAAATAAAAACCATTATAGAAAAATATACGGAATCAAGCTGGAACATATCTTTGTAGAATACAATTCATAATATTCAAATTTCTTGAGCGGTTTTAAAGAAAACAGTGAAGATTCATTGAAATTCACTGAAATCTAGTCCATTATTTACTTTTTTTTTTCTAATTTTCTGGAAAACTGCAAATCTCATGTTATAAACAATTATATAGGACCTTTCTGTAATGTTGCTTAATATAATACAATTTAAATCACCAAAATTGTCCAAGCCGTTTTTGAATAACCGCAAATCATACATAAAGTCAGTTAAAAATAGACACAAGTTATTTGATTATAGTAGGCGGTTATGCACCAAAAAGAGGGACAGCAATAAAAAATAGCAAACAAAGTGGCAAGGACATTAATAATTAGATGCTCGCTAATTGTAAGGAGCTACCTTAACGCAAGAATAGGCAACAGACTGATAGCAGATGTAGGTGGAATATTTAGTGAAAACAAAAATGGTCATGCACTAAGCAAATTAGAAAGAACCAGAGAGCTGAATTAGAACAGTATTTTAAGGGGAAAAAATACTATTATACTTCCAGAGCAAGAGGTCACAGATCAGTCATTGATGGTACTGTAACTTGCTACTCTGGTACAGGATGTTAAAGTCCATCAAGGTTGTCATAGGTAGCTTCAGCTAAAATACCATTACTAGCAACTTGGAAAAAGACAAAGCCGAGCAAAAACAAAAAAATAATAAATTTCTTCACCAACAGACACTACTAACAGATTTGAAGACGCGAGATGTAAGACCGACATCTAGGATTTTCAAGAGAATCAGTACACAGAGGTTCCGAATCTAGAGCCGTTCCGTGTAATTGCTGTTCTCTCTCCACTCCTAGGACAGAATGTCACGATAACATTTTTTCAGGTTACTTCACCTGTCAGAGATATTGAATACTCTCTTCGAGGTGTCATTCCTTTGTACGCAAGACAATATATATTATATATAAATATAATATATATATATTGTTTCTGGTCGGGAACCTTCATCAGTTGCGCTTCCCACAATTGAATGTCCTCTCGAACACTTCTTTATGCATTTGATGCATTTCGTTAAATTTGAAGACGCGAGATGTAAGACCGACATCTAGGATTTTCAAGACAATCAGTACACAGAGGTTCCGAATCTGGAGCCGTTCCGTGTAATTACTGTTCTCCCTTAACTCCTAGGACAGAATGTCACGATAAAATTTTCAGGTTACATCTCGCGTCTTCAAATTTAACGAAATGCATCAAATGCATAAAGAAGTGTTCGAGAGGACATTCAATTGTGGGAAGCGCAACTGATGAAGGTTCCCGACCAGAAACAATATATATATATTATATTTATATATAATATATATTGTCTTGCGTACAAAGGAATGACACCTCAAAGAGAGTACTACTAACAGAGCTAGAAAAACAGTCCACTAATGACAAATATAGATAAAGAATAGAAAAAAAAAAATACAAAACTGCATAAAGCAGTCTGCAGGAAAAGTTTTACTAAAAATGAACAAATTTAGAATGTTGGAAAGGTACAATGCTTACATAACTACAATGCAATTCACCACAAAAAAGGTCTTCTAAAAGATAGTTCAGTAGTATACTGGGCCAGATATAGCACACCTACCAGCATATTGCAGTCGTTTGGTCGTGACACTGTCAATCCCTGCTGTACTGACATTCTTCATTTTCTTGATATAGTCTCAATAGAATCTGATGACATGCTTCATTGTTTTGTTTCTTTCTGTTATTCGGGCTAGCATGTCAAGATTTTTTGCTAACCTCAAAAAACCTGACAAACATAATGTGAATCGATTTAAAAGCTCTCTGAAATAGTGTAATTTTTTTGTTCGCATATCCAACTGCATATATAAATAAGTTTACGTCTAATTTGTCGTAATACTTTGCTAGAAAGAACATAGCACTTTTTTTCTAATCTCAGATAAGCTAGGGCAAGAATATGATTTTTCAAAATACTACTGATACAAATTCGATAGGGAGATTTGTTGATTGCTGATACCGAATCTGATATGGATTCCTAAACGTAAAGAAGCATTCATAACTTCATCAGCCTATGAAATAATTCCTTAAATACTCAAAACCAAAATCTTCATCGAGTGAAGGCATATTTATTTATTTAGTTTTTGAGATTGAAATATACTCACTTACCAAGAAATCGCAATACCCAGAAGAAGACGTTTAAATTTAATAGTGTTTCGGTAAAACATAGATGCTATAGTAAATGATTAAAATTTGATAAAGTTTAGTGAATGTTTTTTCATTTCAACTTTTTTTTATCAATTATAATTGTAGCTGTTTTTGCATTTTTTTAATTTACCAAAAAATAAACTTTTTTATGGCATCTAAAATCGATATTTAGTCGTGTTAAAATGCGTCGAGTATGTGTACGTCGAATGTATCGCCAGCTAAGCGAATTTGAAAGAGGTCGGATTATTGGTCTACGGAAGGCGGGTTTTTCATTTCGAGAAATCGCTAAGCGCACAAACAGAAATTCAATTACTGTTGTAAGATGTCAAACGTGTTTTGATAATACCCACAATCGGAGAAGAGTAGGGGCACAAATGAAGTTCAAGATCGACGTCTACAATTTATGGCTTTTAGAGACCGATTTTCAACAACTCGAAATTTGGCTGATAGTGTTTCGGAAAGCAAGGCCATCTTGTAAGTGTCCGAATGATTTACCGTCGTATAAGGTCTTTTGGGCTGCAGCATTATCGACCCCATGTTGTACTATCTCTGACTGCTGAGCATCGACTCCAACGACTACAGTGCAGAAAATGACAACATTGGAATGTGGAATGGTATCAAGTCGTCTTCTCTGATGAATCTCGATTCTACTTGGGTTGACACAATGGCCGAAGCAGGGTTAGACGACGTCCAGGAGAAAGACATCAACATGTACACCGAACAGTAGGCGTTATGGTATAGGTGGAAGTAGGTCTTTGTTCGAGGAAACATGACAGCGCAAATTTAACTTCAGGAAGTAGTGGAGCCGTATGTTTTCCCATACTTCAATCGGCTCATGGATCGCATATTTCAGCAAGATAATGCTCGGCTTTATGTTGATCGAGTTAGCTTTTTTGAAGAGACCCATGTGAATCTGTTGCTATAGCTACCCAGATCCCCCGACCATTCGCCTATAGAACATGTTTGGGTTATGATGGGTAGAAGGCTCGAAAATTTACCCCAAACCCCTCCGACATTGGAGGTTCTAAGACATGAAATACAGGTAGTTTGGTATGGTATTCCTCAAGAAGAAATAGACCACCTTATTAGATCAATGCCAAGACATTTCAGGACAGAAGTGTAAAGTATCGTTACTTTTGAGTAGTCGTAAGTATTCGTTACTTTTCAGTTAAGTACTCGTTACTAAACATTCGTTACTCGAGTACTCGTTCTGTATATGCTCCGGGCACAGATGTTTGATTATACTGTGCATTGGGTAAAACGGTGTAAATATTATCGTTTGTCCGCCAAACAGTCTTACAGATGAATATACAGCTGTGACAATGCAATTTGATAGGACAACTTAAACCAACAATTTATTGTTATTATTTCCATATTATAACACAAAAATAATCATGAATTTGATTATTAATATAAATATAATATATTTTGTATAAGAAACCTGTAGTTACTTCAAAGAAGCTTCCTCTAAATATTGATTGATGGCACTCGCCCGTCATACCATTCAACCAGGTCGGCGGCAACGAAATTACCCGAATGCTGGCTAAAAATTAAATTAACTCAGCCCATGTCGAATATGTTTACATTACCATTCATCAAGTATTCGATACTTACAGAAACATTCGAGTACTCGAATAACTATACCGCTGGTGAATTTTGTATTCGTTACTTGGGATCCGGGCAAGTAACGAGTACTCAAGTAACGAATAATTACTTTTCTTAAACCTCTACTTCAGGATGTTGCAATTTCTTTGTCAGTGAGTATATTTTACGTGCAAAAATGACATTACATAGTTCAAAAACACATTTGTAGTTTTTCATTTGTCTACCGTCGATAGCCCATAATTCAATGGTGGAGCCAGCTATAACATGCCACCGAATGTTTTCATATCAATCTCTCCACATCCAGCATGGCTGGGAACACGGGTAAAATTGCTAACAATTGACTTTCGTACAACGTAAATGTTTGTTTTGTGTTCGGTCAAGTTCGAGTGATAGCTACATCGAACGTACGATTACACTAATAACGTGGATAATTTTGCGGCGAGCTGATGTAATTGCGTAGAGCGAGTTCTATCTAATTGGGGACCCCTCTTTTGTGGCAAACAACATTAATGTCCAGTTCATAAAATTAATTAGGGAATTGGTAAATTTACTATGAATTCACCAGTTTCATCCCTAGATTGTTGGGACTTGCAATTCCCGTATTCCCGTTAAGTCAAACATAAAATTAAAAGTGGAACTGGTGTAGAAACTTTGACATGTAACACACAAATATACGAAAACGAACTTATTGATGTCTAAGTAATTCTTGGGAAATAACACCACAGTTAAGAAAATTGCTGTATATTCCAAACGTTTCGGGGTCTAGATCAGACCCCGTTGTCAAGATGTAAATTAAAATATTTGACAATATATATTATTTGATTTCTGACGTAACTAAGAGAATTTTATTTGTAATATACAGGGTAGCACAGAAACTTCTAAAGATCATATAATGCTAAAGGTCCTTTCAAATTGGAATAATTTGAAAGGGAGATCTTCAGAATTTTATGTGGCGCTCCTAGGTGCGACTTTGTTATAAGATAGTGCATTCGGCAAAAATGCGACCAAAGAATTTTGTTGATTCAGTGATCCCATTAAAACCATACGGGAAAACCTAGAAAATACCTTATGAACTATCCCGATATTGGTTTGTTCACAAGGACATGACCATTAGCAATTTCTTCCTTAATCATCGGCAACCAGGAACGACTGAATTCTACGGAAGTAGTAGCGGTACAATCGTTTTCATTTAACAAAATTAAAGCAGACTCTTTTAGTTTTCTGTTGGTGTTGTGTTCTTCTTTGTGTAATATAACTGAATTTTGAAACTGTATTTTATGACCAAGGTCCCAAGCATGTTCACAAATTTTGGATTTTTCAAATTGTCGTTTTTTTAATGTAATTTTTGTGTTCGTTTATTCGAATATTTAGAGGTCTAGAGGTTTCTCCAATATAGAATTTATTACATTCACAAGGGATTTCATAAATGCAATTTTTTGTATTTTGAGATGTGTTATTTGGTTTGATTTTTGATATAATTGATTTTAGTGTATTTCTTGTTTTAAATTATGTTTTGATATTATATCTGTTTTCACCTCTTTTTAGTCTTTCTGATAGACCCTGTATGTATGGTGTAGTTATTGTATTAATGTGATTATCTTGGGAGTCAGTGTTGCTTGGTGAAGTTTGATGTTGGTTATTAGGGATTGTTTGGTATTCGATTTTGTTAAAACTCGTTATTAATAAATTTATTTGGGTAATGATTGGCAGAAAGTAAATTTTTTATAAACGTTTTTTATTCATTGAATTTATTGATGTCAGAAGAGTTGGTTTTTGCTCTGTCATATAGAGATTTGATGATATCTCTTTTTACTGAATTTGGATGATTAGAATTAAAGTTGAGATACCTGTTAGTATGAGTCGGTTTTTTGTAAACTTCTGTTTCAAATGTCGATTGCGTTTTGGTTACCAAAATGTCTAAGAATGGCATTTTGTTATTCTGTTCAAGCTCTAGTGTAAACTGAATAGTTTGTTCTGTTGTTTATGTCGTTAAGTAATGCATGTAAATCCTCAAGATTATGTTCCCAAATAACGAATATGTCATCAACATAACGCCACCAAACCAAAGATTTAATCTGTTTTGAGAAAATTGTTTGCTCTTCAAAATTTTCCATAAAAATGTTGCTTAAAGCAGGAGACAGACAGGAACCCATTGCCATGCCAAAATCTTGTTGGTAGAAGTCATCATTAAGTTGAAAATATGTTGTCTTTGTAGAAATTGTTAATAGTTCCATTATTGTATTAATGGACAATTGAGTACGTTGATTTAGTAAAGAATCTTGTTCTAATCGTTCTTTTACTATGGGAAGTGTTTTGGTGACAGGAACGTTATTCTATATATTCACAGTGTCAAAACTTACTAAAGTGAAAGTATTTTTGTATTGTATATGTGATAACTTTTTAAGAAATGGGCGCTGTTTTTAAGATGAGAGTTAGGCTTACCAGTAAGTGGTGAAATAATTTTTAAAAGGAATTTTGAGAGCTCACTGCATGGAGAATTTATGGAGCTGACAATTGGTCTTAATGGAATGTTGGGGTTATGAATTTTAGGTAACCCGTAAAAATGGGGCGGTTTAGAATAGTGTGGAATAAGATGTTTACGTTCTTGTAATGTAAATTCATGTTTGTGATTGTATAGTAAGGGGTATATTTTGTTTTCTATAGAAGTTGTTGGATCTTTGTTTAATTTTGTATATTGTCCTTAGTTTATTATGTTTTGAATTTTGGAATCGTAGTCAATTTTATTTAAAATAACCGTAGCATTGCCTTTATCTGCAGGTAAAATCTTAATAGTGCTGTCATTTTTTAAAACTTTAATTGAATGTAATTCATTTTTCGAAAGGTTATTTTTTATATGCATAGGTTTTTCTAGTTCAATTTTTGCTCTTATTCGATACTCTTGAGCTTCACTATTGTTTAAGTTGTTTGCAGTTTGTTCTATAGCAATGATGATATCAAATGTTGGAATAGTTTTTGGGGAAATTGTTATTGTTCTGTACCACAAACAAGAATCTTAGATTTTAGTATGTCGGGTGATAAAGGATTTTTCATCTTCAGTCAACAAGATTTCCAGATAAAGAAGGTTTCAGTTATTTATTATTATGGACTCAAAGATAACATCTATATACAGGGTGCAACATAATGCAGTGCAGATATTTTGGCAGGTGATAGTACTGGTCAATATGAAATAAAAAGCCTTAACAATCAATGACGCATCTATCTTATATATATGAAGTTTTTTTGAGATTTCAATATATCTGGCAACCTTGTACGTGTACTTTACGAAAATACTACAATGAAAATGTGAAAATTTTCTAAAAGCAAAACTAAAAAGTATTTTAAAATAAGCATACAAAAACCAAAAAGTCGAATATGCATGTTCAATCGAAAAACCGTAATATGAAAAGGAGATGTATATGCATTAAAGTATATCCTGGTATTCTTGATGTGTGAATATTTCCATCACATAAAATCACAAAAACATAATATCCGTTCACAACTAAAAAGCAGCAACCCACAATTGTTCGATTTAATACTAAAATGTAACTAATTTTCTTTCTTAAGCCAAACTACAACCACTATCAACCTATCGAATTCCTTACACTTTTACTACGATTCGAACACTACCTTGATCTTGAACTACCCATATCAGTTCACTGTGTAAGAAACAGAGCCCAGGTAAAATACAATATGAGTTTCTTCTTTTATAGAATATCAATAATATATAGAAAATAAACTAATATAACATCCAATCAATATAGAAAACAAAATTTGCTTTTCTAGTAAAAACTCCAATTCTCTCTTTGCCATATATAAAATTATGGACTTGACATACGTCAGAAGTCAGAAAGAACGCTATTAATTTAACACACCTTTAGTTAAATTTTTGCCGCATTTACAATTATCGGATATGAGCTTCAACTTGCAAGTTAATAATTCAACAAATATTATTTGGCACTTATAGACATTTAAATTAAGAATTAAATTACACATTAAGGTTAATACTTGAGTCAAGAAAATAGTGACAATTATTTAATTCTCCTGAAATTTATAACCATTACTAATGATAACACAAGGAAATAGAAACAGAGACAGGATATAAAAAGAGACGGGAAGTATAATTTCCTATCGTTCAGTCTCAAATGACTGCCGCTCTTTTTGCAGAATGCTAAAATTTATTTATAATATGGGTTTATTCAATAAATAAAATTAAATAAAACATTTATTGTTTACATACATATTCTATAAGGAAAACGGTGCTGCCAGAGAGAAAATGTTAAGGCGGATTGACTAGAATATAGAATATTCTCATCGGGGTGTCATTCTTTTGTATGCAAGACAATCTATATATAATATATATTGTTTCTGGTTAGGGAACCTTCATCAGTTGTCCTTCCCACAATTCAATGTCCTCTCGAACACTTCTTTATGTATTTGATACATTTCGTTAAATTTGAAGACGCGATATGTAAACACCGACATCTAGGATTTTGGTGAAAACTAGAACATAGATGTTCCGAATCTGGAGCCATTCCATGTAATTGCTGTTACCCGTAATTCCTAGGTTAGAATGTCATCGTGACATTCTAACATTGTTGTTATTAAAATGTTGTATGTAGCAAAAGAATGTTTTAACATTTTTATAGAAAACTTAAAGGAAGTCACTATATGTTTTTTGATTAGGAATACGATATTGGGAAACAAGGTTAAATTAGGAATGACTTCTCAAACAAAATAAAGCAATTCTACATGTATAATGGCTATTCCAACAATAACTATAATAAATTACTAACCACCTTGCAAATTCTGTCACACCAAACTATTGAATTATTGGAATATTTGATTTTATAATAACTACTTTCTCGAATAATACTGGATAATTCTCCACTTTTCCTTTCAAATTAATATTTAACACATTTATCGTATATTATTTTGCTTTCATATTTGTATTTACTCGACAGACAACTCCTTTACATGGAGAAACTTCTCATTACATACACTCCAAAGACTGCTCCTTATATCTAGTCCCCTTGATAGACTTCAAGGTGTTGGTGTCATTTATGGAAATATCTCATCTAATTTAGAGTTTTAATACGGCATACAAAGGATGATTGTGTAATTCATTCAAGACGTTAAACGAGTATGTACAAAAAAAAAGAGCGGCAGTCATTTGAGAATGAACGATGGAAGTGAAAGCTTCTTACGATATACACTTTCCTCCTCTCGTTATCTCACTGCCTCTGCTTTTCTTTTTTTGTGTCATTCTTAGTAATGAATATAAATTCCAGGTGAATTAAAATAATTTTCACTATTATGTTACGACTCGAGTATTAATCATAATTTAAAAATTATTTTAAATATATCTGCAAAGAAATATAAGTTTAGATACTGAGTAAGTATTTGTAAATAGTCCTGTTCATCTGACTAAGTATTAGAAGACAAGATCTCAAACAAACATTCGTTTTAGTCTGAAGTTGGTAGACAATGTAACTCGTTGCTCGAAGTTTTCTTGGACATCCGGAAACGATCATTACCAAGGCTTTGAAGAGCTGGACAAACCAGCTAAGCAGGAAGAGGACACCACGGTAGCAACTCTACTATTACCGTATACTAAAGGCTTGTCGGAAAAACTTAGAAGAGTTGCACACAGCTATGGAATCAGAATGATCTTCAATAGCAACAACACCTTAAGGAGCATGATAATAAGAACGAGGCCTGACGCACCAGCAATGCCAAATAACTGTATATACAGCATACCGTGTGAATGTGGCAATCTTTACATTGGAGAGACAAAGCGACCGCTGGACACCAGGGTTAAGGAACACCGCACAGCTACGCAAAGGGCGGAGGTAACGAAGTCTGGGCTAGCTAATCACGCTCGAATCGATCGATCACCATAATATCAACTGGGACCAGGCCAGAGCAATTCACAAGGAAGAGCACTGGTACAAAAGAAAATTCATAGAGATAGAATATATAATCTCGAACGAAAATATAATTAGCGAGCCCCGCGTCCTCTGCCGCTACGCACTACGCACCGACAACCAACCTCTAGGTATGACGACGATGATTGACCCAATGACCATGACCGGCGACGCATGACCGGTTAAGGGTATAATATAAATACGACAGATAATCGAATTTCCTATCATTTACCTGATGACGATAGCAGATACACAGCTATTGAAACGTTGTGAGATCAACCATTTCAAAACGATGGAAGTCCAAGAAAACTTCGAGAAACATTCGTTTTGTTCTAAACTAACATCATTACCAACACAAAACATTTATATAAATGGGTGGGCTATTTTATTCTATGCATTCGAATCGTTTCGTTCCTAAACATAATATGAAAAAAAAAATTCAAACAAAACTTGTTCAAGGCGAATGGGGCCACTTTTGGTGCAAGTAATTTTGAACTTGAACTTCATTTTCAAAGTCATTTGAAGGTCAGAGTATTTTTTTTAAATGGCAAACGTTTCTAACCTCTCATATACGACAATGTTAGTTGAACTTATAATATTATCATTTCTCGGATAATATTTGTTTATGATAATTGCAAGTCTGGAGGATTGGTTGCATATGCAAATTCTGTTAATTGTTACAGCCACATCCAAATATTTTGTTCTAAACAAGTCTCTACGCCATTTTATACATACAGCAGCTAACGTTTCAATTTCAAATTAGAATTATATTTCGATAATACCACAGATCATACATATAGTACGCAATACCACAAAACGATAATTTGTGTTTATGCTCTTAAAGTCATAAGATGAATATCTTCTAAAGTCGGCTATTAATAATAAGATAATAAAACGATATATTTTTTTTGTTTATGCTTTTAAAGTCAACTCAAGTATATGCTCTAGGGCCGTTATTAATGTACATTGCATGCTACCTTCAGAAGTATACGGTCTACAGCGCCATATTAAGGAATTTATCAGTCCAAAGTCATTCTTCTTTCTTGTTTAATTAACAGTGGCGCCATCTAGTGACGAAAAGTAATACAAATGCAATATTAATTCGTGCATACAACTTTTTGAAGTTTTACATGATAAGCTTTTCAACTCAATAAATTGTTATTATTATTCAGAATATTAATGTAAAATGTTTACTTTATAATATGAAGCTAGTCAGTACATAAATTTAATGGCAAGTTTAATGGAGATCTTTCTGACTTCTGACATATGTCAAGAAGTAATGTATCGCAGAGAGTGAATTTGAGTTTTTATTGTATATAGATTGGATGTTATATTAGTTTATTTTGTATATATTATTGATTTTCTATAAAAGAAGAGACTCAATATATTACCTGGTCCCTGTTTCTTATACAGAAAACTGAATTGGATGGGTATTTCAAGAATAAGGTAGTGTGTGGTGTCGGTGTCGAAACAAATGAAATTTGAAGTTATCCAATTCATTCATTCAAGATCAAAGCAGTGTGTGGTGTCGATTGGTAGGTCCGAACGTGTCGAAACAAAGGAAATTTCAAGTTATGCATTTCATTCCCTTGCGCGTCTATATGTGTAAGTCTGGGCTTCCGTCAAGAAGCTTTCGTCTCAAAAATCACGAGTGACGATAATAGTTGTATTACGAAAGCAGAAATGAAATTACTACATATATATTTAATTGCTCAAAATAATAGAAAATGTTCAGTCGAAACCCAAAAGTGAAAATTTATAATCTAACGGAAACTCCCCATTACCTACACTCCGTAGACTCCACCTTACATCTACTCTTCTTGACAAACTTTAAGGTGTTGGCGTCATTTATCGAAATATCCCATTTAATTTAGAGTTTTACTCCGACATACAAAGTATGATTGTGTAATTTAATCAATAATTTTAAACGAGTATGGAAAAAATCACCAGGGACGATAAAAGTTGTATTACGAAAGTAGAAATGAAATTACACCATATAATAGGATATTTAATTGCTCAAAATCGTAGAAAATGTTGACTTGAAAACCAAAAGTGAGAGTTTATGGTATAACGTAAATAGTATGTCTCAAATATCACTTCCATATACTAATTACGTAATGAAACATTAAATACATAATAAGAAACCAGTGGTTACTTTAATATCCCTCATAAATAATGCTGCATGTGCAGAGTTTCATACACCTTTTAAATAAATGACTACAGCACTTTCGCAAAATTAGCCATAAAATTGTAATTAACTATTTTTTCCGTCTAACCGACTGGCAGAAAACCAGGGTGGACTGTTAATAACTTCGTTCGGTACTATGAAACTGAAATTTGTATGGGTAACATGTTGTTTTGTTTCCAACTCGTAAAATAAGTAATAAGTTGGTGCATTTAAAACTAATAATAATCTCGACAGAAGCCCATGAACTTTATATTCCATACATTCATTAGCATGTTTATTTAATGAGCATGACTGCTTTTGAAATGGATTTCAGGGTTCAATTAATTTAAGTTGGAAAATATTAAAATATATATTATTGGCTACCATCGCATGAGAGATGTAAGAAGAATAATTTGGTCAAGTGCGAGTTGGACTCGCATACTTAGGGTTCCGTACCACCTTCAAGATTCGAATATTCCAGTTTCAGACAAGCAGGGAATGAGTGCATTTTCTTATATTTACCTTTATTTCTTTTAAATGAAGCGTTTTAAATTTATAAAAAAATATACACCTTGATACACACATAGACTTTTTATTTTATCTGCTTTAGGATTCGCTTGATTTTTATCACAATACATATGTATTTAATTTTCTAATTTGGCCCCCAAAAAGTGACATTGAAGTTTTATTTTACTAATAAACTTTCAGCAATGCCTTTTATAATCGACTGTCTGAGTTTTGAGGCTGTGTAGATTGGAAGAAAAACGACAAAATAGAGCAAAGTTTAAATTATAAATTATTAAATCTGTTATTCAAATTATTTAAAAATATAAATAAAATATATTTTTCAAATTTTAAATAGTGTAGTTTCTAAAGTGGGAATTAAGTCAATGTTTAATATTTTTAATATCTTTTATACAAATGATTTAAACATATGATATACTTGTAATTCACATAATGAGCCTTTTATCTGATATATTACATGATGTGTTTGAAAATTGAATCTTTATTTTCCATTTAATTGTATAATTTGTCCCTAAAATTACTATGGGGGTTTTCTAGTAATTGATTTTCCGTTTAATTCTATTATTTGAAGACTAAATAATAGAATTAGGTATTTTTTTTCATATTTTTCCTATAAACAAAAAAAATGAGGTCTTAGAGTTTAAGGAATAAAGGGGAGAATGGGTAATTTTGTTAAAACATTTTTTTAATATATTTTAAAATATTCATTTTAAAAAAATTAAAAAAATATATTTGTACCTATTCGTCATAATGAGCCCTGGGATTTGATATATTACATGACCCGTTAGAAACAATTTTAATTTTATATTTTCCATTTAATTCTATAATTTGCCCCCCAAAAAAATATTAGGAGTATTTCCTTATTTTTCTAGTAAAGTTCAGGTGAGGAGCTATACCTCCATTGTTTTTTCAAAATTTTCCAGGTTATGGTTTCGGAGATAGGAGGGGGGGGATGGGTAAAATTTTTTATATTTTTGTTAATATCTATTAATTAATTTATTTTAAAAATATGAGAAAAATATATTTGTTTTCGTCATAATGAGCCCTTTCATTTGATATATAACATGATGGGTTAGAAACAATTTTAATTTTAATTTTCCATTTAATTCTATAATTTGTCCCCCCCCCCCAAATAAATATTAGGGGTTTCTCCTTAATTTTCCAGTAAATTCAGGTGAGGGGCTATACCTCCATTTTTTTCAAAATTTTCCAGCTTATGGTTTCGGATATAAGGTGGGGGATGGGTAAATTTTTTTATATTTTTGTTAATATCTTTTAATTAATTTATTTTAAAAATATGGAAAAAATATATTTGTGTTCGTCATAATCAGCCCTTTAATTTGATATATAACATCATGGGTTAGAAACAATTTTAGTTTTAATTTTCCATTTAATTCTATAATTTGCCCCCTCAAAATAAATATTAGGGGTTTCTCCTTTATTTTCCAGTAAAGTTCCGGTGAGTGGCTATACCTCCATTTTTTTTTAAATTTTCCAGCTTATGGATTTAGAGATAAGGGGGGGGGAATGGGTAATTTTTTTAATATTTTTGTTAATATCTTTTAATTAATTTATTTTTAAAATATGAAAAGAATATATTTGTTTTCGTCGTAATGAGCCCTTTCATTTGATATATAACATGATGGGTTAGAAACAATTTTAATTTTATATTTTCCATTTAATTCTGTAATTGGCCCCCCAAAATTAAAAGTAGAGGTTTCTCCTTATTTTTCCAGTAAACTTCAGGTATGAATCTATTTTTTTTCAAAACTTTACGTTTTAAAGTTTCGGAGATAGCGGGGGGAATGGGTAAATTTTGGTATATTTTCGTTAATATCTCTTAAAATATTTTTTTTAATATGAAAAAAATATATTTGTGTTCCTCAGAATGAGACCTTTCTTTTGATATATAACATGATGCGTCTGAAATTTTTTTTATTTTTAAATTTTTATTTAATTCTATAATTTGCTCCCCAAAATTAACATTAATGGTTTCTCCTTAATTTTCCTGTTAAGTTCGAGCAACGCTCTATATTTCCTATTTTTTTCAACATTTTAGGCTCAGTAGTTTCGGGATCAGGGGGGGAACGGTCGATTTTTTTTAGTTTTTCCCCCCAGAAGTACCCCTAAAATCAAAATTTTTTCTTTTACGATATGTATTCCTGATCGGGTCACCAAACTATACATTAATACCAAATTTCAATCTCTTCCGTCCAGTAGTTTAGGAGACAATTTCTGTGATGTGACAGAGGCAGAAATCCTGAGTGATATTATAAGGGTATCCGTATATTGTATATACGGAACCCTAAAAAGAAAACACACTTGAAAGAAAAATTAAAAGCATTAGAGGAACAATCTGCGAACACCACTTTTTAGGTACGTTCTCGTTCGTCGTTTTTTTTGGCATTTTTGCATGCTAAACACTAAGTTATGGAAATATAAGGCTATTCAGGGCTAGAAAATAGCAAAAAAACACAAAGCTAAATAACTTTCGTGGGGGATTTGGAAGCATTCACGATAATTGAACGTACAAGAGCAAGACGACTACGTGATTCTAACTAGCCCCCTCCTTACCCTTCCCCCTCTCCGTCGCGTGACCATGCCTACCCCTTGTTGCCCCTCCCCCTCTCTCCATGGAAACATTGTGTTCACTAGAAATGACGGTACAGCAGCAAGGGGACTTCGTGACCCTGACCAGCGCCTTTCATGTTCCCCCTCCCATGACTGATGAGCATAGCTGCATAATATGTAAAAAATTGGGTTCATCTTCTGAAAACAATTCAGATTTGGGTGATATTATAAAAATAAGTAGTGGAGTAATCCCGTTGAGAACTGCTTCAAGCGAACGACTGGTTGGATTATTAGGTAATAATCCAACCAGTCAACATCAGTTTGTAAGTAAGTAGCATTGATTCATCAAACTTCGATTGGAAAAAACTGTTTCCTTTGTGGGTACAAAGCTGATAAAAAAAAGAAGCAAAATTTAATAAAAATCGAAGAAGACTAGTTTCATACATTAATACTTCAACTTTAAACGACTCTGCCATGAATTTCATTGCTTTACAGCAAAATGAAATAAAGGCACTTCAAGCAAAATATCATGCAGTGTTATAACTTGATCAAAAATTCTATTCATCTTAGTAATGTTGACAAGGAAGTTGTTCCGAGCTCTTTGATGATTGATACAGCAATGGAGCAAATATACACGTACATAGAGGAAAATGACGACTGCCAATTTGCCATGCAAGAGTTGAGAAACCTCATCACTACTGACTATGTCCTGGACGAAAAACTCTAAGAAAACGACTAATAGACCGTTATCATGATTATATTGTGATATCGTGTAAATTTGGATCTACTACCATCATATGTTTCAAAAAAATTAACCATAATATACTAACAGAAAATTGGTACAATCAAAAACATAAGAGTAAAGAAGAAGAAAGCAAGTGCAAAGTGAAATTATTAGGAGGGACATAAGAGCTCAAGTGTACGATAATGAATATTATACACCAAGTGACAAAATGCTTGAAAATATTGATGACTCAATTCCAAAATCGTTAAACTTTGTTCTGTCAGAACTAATATTGAAAGATAAGAAAAATAGAGTCGAAACTATTCCTACGTATGAAAAAAAGTGCAAATCTATCGCGAATGCCATTATATCAGCGGTGCGTCCAAAATCATTTCTATCACCTTTGTATTGATAATTGGGGATGAAAGCATTTCATTAACATGCTCATGCCAATAACAATGTCAGCTCCGAATCATTTATTGCAACTATTATTCTGTAATTGCAAAAAGAGATGTGCGGCTGCTTGTGATTGTCGAAAGAGTGACTTATACTGTAGTGTAGCATGTCTACATTGCAGCGGAAATAGTTGTTTCCAATATACCACCTGTTTGAAGACGCGAGATGTAAGACCGACATCTAGGATTTGCAAGAGAATCAGTACACAGAGGTTCCGAATCTGGAGCCGTTCCGTGTAATTGCTGTTCTCCCTTAACTCCTAGGACAGAATGTCACGATAAAATTTTCAGGTTACTTCACCTGTCAGAGATATTGAATACTCTCTTCGAGGTGTCATTCCTTTGTACGCAAGACAATATATATTATATATAAATATAATATATATTGTTTCTGGTCGGGAACCTTCATCAGTTGCGCTTCCCACAATTGAATGTCCTCTCGAACACTTCTTTATGCATTTGATGCATTTCGTTAAATTTGAAGACGCGAGATGTAAGACCGACATCTATGATTTTCAAGAGAATCAGTACACAGAGGTTCCGAATCTGGAGCCGTTCCGTGTAATTGCTGTTCTCCTTTAACTCCTAGGACAGAATGTCACGATAAAATTTTCAGGTTACTTCACCTGTCACAGATATTGAATACTCTCCCGATCAGAACCAATATATATTATATATTGTCTTGCGTTCAAAGGAATGACACCTCGAAGAGAGTATTCAATATCTCTGACAGGTGAAATAACCTGAAAATTTTATCGTGACATTCTGTCCTAGGAGTTAAGGGAGAACAGCAATTACACGGAACGGCTCCAGATTCGGAACCTCTGTGTACTGATTCTCTTGAAAATCCTAGATGTCGGTCTTACATCTCGCGTCTTCAAATTTAACGAAATGCATCAAATGGATAAAGAAGTGTTCGAGAGGACATTCAATTGTGGGAAGCGCAACTGATGAAGGTTCCCAACCAGAAACAATATATATTATATTTATATATAATATATATTGTCTTGCGTACAAATGAATGACACCTCGAAGAGAGTATACCACCTGTTATTCAAATAAATGAAGTCGAAGAATGTGTGATATACATTAAAATGTACATTGTTTAAATAAACAATTATTTTATTAATAATTGTCTTTTTTATTTAATTGCTATTTTATTTAATAAAAATATCTAATTTATTTAATTACTATTATATATTTTTTTCAAATTTGGAAAAAAAAGATCACAATTTTTTAATAGGTAACCTTTTTTAAAGGTATCATTAGCTGAACATTCCATTTTGAATTTTTAAATTTCATTCACTGTAACAGAAATCCGAGGTTTTTATATAGTTAACGCCCCGGGCGCTGTACTAAAGGTACATGACCTCAGTCCAGAACTAATTGAGGAAATTGTACCTTACATTTATGATCAGCGCATCAAAAACCTCGGAAAAAGTATATTCTGGTTTCAGGCTGGGAACCTTTGATGTGATACAGATGTATAAACAAAGGATTTTGGTTTTCTCTAAGATGATGGATGATACGGCGTTGATTGTAAAAAATAAGGATTTCTGTGTTTATTGGGTCTGACATTCGACTATTTTTTTTCGGCGGTTGTTATTCAATGTGGCTCAATGAGGAATAAAAAGATCAAATTACCTACACCTAAATCTTTTAAGAACTCACGCCCACATTGACATTAGTCTAGCAAACATTTTCATCTTTGGACGCACAAAACATTTGCAATCTTACAAGAATATTATCATGAAACTTTCACAATTAAATGTGTACTCACGAAGTTTCCTACTCGTGGCGAAACAACACAATGCTTCCAAGATTCCCAAAACGATAGTTTTTTTTACAGCCCGGTCAGAGAACGTTGGCTGCACTGCTATGTTGTTATGTACGTGGTTAAGGTTTCATTTGGCTTTGAATCCCTAAAGAACTGCAAACTGCAACGTGTAAATTGCAGTGTCAGTGAAAACAGGAACAGAACGGTGATCTATCTCCGGTCGGCTGCGGATTCCTCCGCTTGCCGCGTAATTAAAATAGTTGGATTAGGTGGTGCTCACACATTACATTTCGTTAAAATATAATGGGCACGTCGACTTGGGGGATTTTTCTATGTTAAATAATGGAAAAGTAATTACCTAAAAGTTTTTGTTTTTGTTCGAAACCACTATTTCGACGAAACGTGCCAACTCATAGTCAGTATTTTGTTATTCATTACAAAATTTTAAATGGGTTTACATAATGGATTTAATGATGATTAATTCCCGTTTCGCCTTGTTTTCTTTTTTTTCTATGGAATTAAGTTTGACAGGAAATTGGATTGTTAATTACAGGTTTTTTAGATTTACAAGTTTTCTCGAGGCCAGTTTTGATATAATTTTTCCATTGATCAATAAAAAGAGGGCGAAAAACATACCTATACAGGAGTCATTTTAAACGAGTCATCTAACTAGATATCGCGGAAAGTTGGAGTTGTACAGAAAAATTGTTTAGACAAAAGTTGTTGTCGACAATGGAGGACATCTTTCCTTCATACCTGTTATAAACATAATATTGATTTATAAGATCATTTGAAGGTCAGAGCGGAAAATTTTTCAATTTTCCTTTTTTTAGTTAGAAAGCTCTATAAAGGTTAAATATTGAAAATTCGTAAAAAAACTGTTTTCGTCAAGCGTATAACCAATGTGAGAGAGTAAATGTTTTGAGCTTGTGCGCCAATAACGTAAGCACTTTGAACTTCAAGGTCACTTAATTGTCATATTAATTTTTTCAATGGAAACTCTAATTTTGACCTCGGATTTTTAAAAATATAACTTTTTAATTCTTGGTAATTACCTTCAGAAGGTCAAGTCAAGGTAAAAAATAAAAAATTCGGTCAGACCGAGTTTTTTTTCATTTTTACAGATCAATCTGGACGTAAATTTTCCGTTTTTTTTAGGATCCGGCGTCAAAAATAATTTTGTCAAGTGCGAGTTGGACTCGCATACTAAGGGTTCTGTAGCACCTTCAAGATTATAATGTTCCAGTTTCAGACAAGCAGGCAACGAGTACATTTTCTTATATTTACCCTAATATCTTTTAAAGGAAGCATTTTAAATTTATAAAAAATATACACCTTCATTTTCCACATATAGAGTTTTTATTTTATCTGCTTCATGATTCGCTTTATTCTTATAAAAATACATATGTATTTGATTTTCTAATTTGCCCCCCAAAATTAGCGGTAGAGTTTTAATCTTTATATATATAAATCTTCTGTACTTGTGTTAGTCATTGAACTCCTCCTAAACGGCTGGACCGATTTTGATAAAATTTTTTGTGTGTATTCCAGGGGGTTTGAGGATGGTTTAGATTCACAATACGGTCAACTAGATATTGTTTTCTTAGTTAAATTATTTATTTAAAAATTGTTGTTGATGTTAGCACAACTTACATACGATCCGGCAGACTGCGCTGTAGTCGCTGTGTCAAATATTCAAGAGTGTGCTTTAGTTTCAGTTACGTCTGATAGATGGCGTTCAGATTATAATGTTACAGCTAATTTTTAAAAGTTTACATGGGACAGGATAACGTCTGTCGGGTCTGCTAGTTTACTAATAAACTTTCAGGGAAGCCTTTTATAATCTACTGAATTTTGAGGCTCTATAGATTGGAAAGTAAGAGGTAAAATAGGTGAAGTTTTAAATAATTAAGTCGATATTTAATATTTTTGCCTTTTATTTGATATATGACATGATGCATACGAAATTTGAATTTTTATTTTCCATTTAATTCTATAATTCGTCCCTAAAATTACTATGGGGGTTTTCTACTAACCTTTCTAATAAATGTCAAGTGAGCTCCAGTACCCATAATTATTTTCAAAATTTTAGGTAGTATGGTTTCGGAAATAAAGTGGGAAATGAGAATTTTTTATATCTTTTTGTTAATATCTTGTAAACAATTAATTTTAGAAATATGGAAAATATATATTTGTATTCCTCATAATGAGCCCTTTCATTCGATGTATTACATGATGCGTTAAAATATTTTATTATTTTTCCTTTAATTCTATAATTTGGCCTCCAATATTATTATTAGGGATTTCTTTGTATTTTTCCTGTAAACAAAAAATTTTAGGTCTTATAGTTTGGGGAATAAAGGGGGGAATAGGTATTTTAATATTTTCGTTAATATATTTTAAAATATTCATTTCAAAAATATGAAAAAAATATATTTGTATTCATCATAATGAGCCATTTGATTTGATATATTACATGATGCGTTAGAAATAATTTAAATTTTTTGTTTTCCATTTATTGCTGTAATTTGGCCTTTAAAATTAATATTAGGGGTTTCTCCTTATTTTTTCAGTAAAGTTCAGGTAAGATCCTATATTCCTATTTTTTTCAAAATTTTACGGCTTATAGTTTTGGAGATAAGGGGAATGGGTAAAAATTGTTGTATTTTTGTTAATATTTTTAGAATAATATATTTTATAAATATAAAAAAATATGTTTGTTTTCGCCATAATGAGCCCCTTCATTTAATATATCACATGATGTGTTACAAACAATTTTAATTTTATATTTTTCATTTAATTCTGTAATTTGCCCCCCAAAATTAATAGTAGAGGTTTCTCTTTATTTTTAAAATTCAAGTGACGCCCAAATATTTGGGTGGCTCGATTAAAACTACTCACGCTGTTGTACCAAATTCTTCTTAAACAGGGTGGCTCAGATGACAGCTGAAATCTTCGTTGCTAGTAAACCAATAAAATTTAAAGCGAATAGTGTTTATAATAACAAGTTAACCTTTAAAAAATGAAATTAAATATCTTTCACACAATATTTAATTCGAAGAAACTAGGCTCATTTGTTAAAAGTAATCCCACATTTTTTTACATACTTCATAAAAATGAAGGCTCTCTGTTTATTTATTTGAGGTATACGTATACAGTGTGTCCAAATATCTTTGTAATCTGGAAACTGTCGAAGTTATACTGATGAATAGATTAGGATAAAGCTTCTTAATTTAAATAAATTTTACATAATATTTGTACTAGTAAACTATCTTCAATCAATTTCGAAATTGTTTTTTTTTAGATTTTAATTTGTATCTATTTCTTACCAATGCCCTCTTAGGGGAAGTTGGGGCCCTTGAACATACAAGAATTGGAGCCCCGTTGGAAAATAAGAAGGTGTGAAAAGTAGTAGCTACAAACCAAATAAATGTGACCAACTTTATTAAGAATAAGCACGCTATTAAATTCAATCATTTTCTGCTCCCAAGCCCAGGATGACAAAGCAGAAGGGTAAACGAGATAATCCTTGTAAAAACAAGAACAGTTATGACAACGAAACACAGACAAAAACAATGCATTAACTATCGGGAATTAACACACCTAAATTCGATCTAATCTTTCAAACATCATGCTAGAAATAACTAGAATACACACCGAAGGAATCATCGAGAATTATCAATGCGGATTCAGACCGGGCAGTTTAATCACTGACCAGATATAAAACCGATAATGGACAAATGATTCGATCGCCAACTGCATCAGATTTTCATAGACTTTAAACGGGCTTGGTGTGGACAGCGGCGCAAGAACTTGGCTTCCACAAATATCTGGTCAATCTGATTCAGATCAAGAACGATCGCGACCCTTGGACAACAATACTCCAAGACATTCGTAATAAATAATGGACTCAAACAGGGACATGTACTTGCATCACAACACTTTAACATGACCCTTTAACAAATAATCAGAAATGCAAGAACTGAAGCATCGACCTCGACAAGGATCATACCTATATCGTGGATATCTGAAGGTCCATTTCGCTGACATTCGTCGTATGAGGTGCTTACTCGCATCGAAGGATTTCAATTCATAGCTGTATCATTCAGACGAACGTACCCGTTAAGAAGTCCTACTTCGAAACGGTCAAAAAGTAAATTTCATATTTGCTTTTAAAGTTTTGCTAAATTGGGACACCCTCAGAGTGTTGGTATATGTAAATAACATGAAACTGCATTCATATTGTTACGAAATTTACCCAAAGCCGACCCTGTGTCATTTCAGCACGACAACAAACGCTTCAAGATAAAAAAATACGATTCTGGAAAAGGCTCGGCAGCGGAAGGAACGATGTTGATTTCTACTGGAGAATTCTACGCTGGTGATATAAAAGAAGAACGCCACGATCGCCAGGCAGTGATACCGCGACGACTAGCTTATATGAGATTATTATTGTATTTTTTGAATCAGCTGTTTGGATGTAAATAAAGTTCTAGAAAAGTGACAGTGCATATTAGTTGTTATAATTTTTAATTGAACCCACGAAGTATATTGCAATTTGGTGTTAGAAGTGAAGGATTAGTGCAGTTAAAATCCTAATTTGATTTATGGAAACCCGTAGTATGGACGAAACTACCAAAAAAATAGTCAAGCAGGTTTCAGAGGGACTGGACGAAAAAATTGCACAGATTCTAGAAAAACGTGACAAGAAGGAAAAACAACATCAAGAAGAAATTCAACAAAGGTTAGTAAAATCTTTTGATGAAAAACGTAAAATAGAATTAGAAAATCTTGTCACTACCATGGAAGAAAAACAACATAATTTAATTGAAGGATTATTCTCGAAATTGAATGAACAGAGACAAATTGATTTTAAAATATCTGAAGAAAAACGAGAAAATGATTTTAAAATATTTGAACAAAAACAAGATCAACTTGAATTAAAACGACAAAATGAATTTAAAATAACTGAAGAAAAAAGACAAATGCAGTTCGAACAATTAATGCAAATAGTAGGACAAGTTAATGAAACAGTTAATGAAAGAATGCAAATAGTTGAGTCAGATATAAAACAGATAAATGATGACATTAAGACCATAAAAAATACCGTGGATACTCTTGAAACAAAAGTAGATGATCTCGATTCCATCCAAAGTCAGGTAAAATTTGAAATCAGTTCAATTCAAGACACAGTTCAAGATCAAATCAGTTCTATCAAGCAAACAGTACACAGTGAAGTACAAGATAAAATCAGTGCCATCCAAAATAAACTAGACACAGAAATTAAAAAAATGCAACAGGACTTACAGCGAGGAAAATACCAGAACACCGTGAGTACCAAAGGTTCTTTTAGTAAACCACCCTCATTCGACGGCAGTTCATCTTGGCCCATGTATAAACGGCAATTTGAGGCCGTGGCTACAGCTAATGGATGGGATAATCAAGAAAAATCTACTTCTCTGGTAATTTCATTAAGAGGTCCGGCCCTAGAACTCCTCCAAAGCATTCCAGTCGATGAACAAGGCAATTTCGACAAGATCATCTCCATCCTAGACAAACGATACGACAATCAATCCTTGAGCCAGGTATACCAAGTCCAACTGAGTGGAAAAACGCAAAAATCCGGTGAAAGTCTTCAAGAATTCGAAGCAGAGATTAGACGGTTAGTTCACTTGTCCTATCCAGACCTGCCAGAGGAAACGAAAGACCAGTTGGCCACACAGAGTTTCATAAACGGCACCAGAGACGTGGAAGTTCAACGAAATCTAAGACTAAGTGGCGTCAAGAAGAGTAATGAAGCTCTACTTCGGGCTTTGGAAGTAGAGGCCGTCATGAACATGTCCAAGCCGAGGGTCCGAGCAGTTTCCTTCAACCAGGAAGAGTCAGAGTCACCATTTCAAGCGCTGCTGGCTGGTCTGAACAAAATATTAGACCGGTCACAAAGAACTGGCACCAGAGGGGCATGTTATCGCTGCGGACGGACAGGACACTTCCAACGTGACTGCCGAGTAAGGCTACCGGAACGATCACCAACCAGGGGTAGCCAACAAACCGACCTTACCAACCAGGGAAACTCCAACCAGTCAGCATAAGGGGGCGAATGCTGACTCACCATCCACCAGCCCCCAGGACAGTATCCATCCGGGGATTTTGCCGAGATAGCGGCAGCCTAGTCATCAGAGGCACCATCAACGGGCGAGCAGTTACCTTCACCGTCGATACCGGCGCCGCTGTGTCCATTGCCAAGTCCAGGGTCTTAAGAGCATCAGAAATTCGGCCAGTTACCAATAACATCCAGCTCAGAACAGTCACCGGCGAGTCCATGTCAATACAGGGTGAGGCAGATGTCGTGCTACAGATAGGGGACAACATGATCCGGCATAGGGTCCTGGTAGCGAATATTGAGGACGATTTCATACTGGGAATGGACCTAATTAGCCAGCGTGGATTTATGTTCGACCCGAGATATGATGTTCTTCGGTTCCTAAATGAGGAATTTGTATTGACACGGCCCGTCAACAGTTCAGTCACCTCCATAAAAATTGTGGCAAAGTCTTCAGCTAGAATTCCCGGTCGAACGGAACAGATTATTCATGGGCAGCTAGACAGCAATCCTGGGAGCTGCGTTGGAATGGTGGAGCCCGTACACTCAGCTCACGACTACTTGGTTGGACGGGCTATAGTTAAAACCGGACGAGATATACCAATCAGAGTCCTGAATTTGTCCAACAACGACATCAGAATTGCCAATGGTCAAGAGATAGCTTGTTTCGAGCCAGTAGAAGCCATCATCAATTGTGAAGAAGAGTACCAGACGTCGGTGAAGGAGACAGGGCCCGATAAAGAGTTCCTACAACAGTTTGCTGACCATTTGACACACTTGACACCAGAGAACCAGAAGAAAGCCAAGCAATTTATCACAAAACACTGGCAAATTTTTAACAGTAAAAATGGAACCACCGGTCGCACCAACATCTTCCAGCATCGAATAGATACCGGAAAGGCTCAACCCATCAGAATACCACCTAGACGACTACCATTGGGGCAACAACAGGCAGTCGAGGAAAACATCGAGTCCATGTTACAAAATGGAGTTATTGAGCCATCCATCAGTCCATGGTCTGCTCCCGTCGTGTTAGTTAAAAAGAAGGATGGAACCACCCGATTTTGCGTGGATTACAGAAAGCTGAATGATGTCACGAAGAAAGACAGCTATCCACTACCCCGAATCGATGACACTTTGACCACACTAGCAGGCTCCCGTTGGTTCTCCACACTAGACCTAAAAAGTGGATATTGGCAGGTTGGCCTGCACGCAAACGACAGAGAGAAGACAGCGTTCTCCACCAGTAAGGGGCTGTTTCAGTTCACGGTCATGCCCTTTGGGTTATGCAATGCACCCGCTACATTTGAGAGGCTAATGGAGTATGTACTGAGCGGGTTAACATGGAGGACGTGCTTAGTATACCTCGACGACATTCTAGTCATGGGCCAGACATTCGACGACCATCTGAAGAACCTGGGCGAAGTATTCTCCAGAATTAATAACGCCAACCTGAGACTCAATCCGAAGAAGTGTTCCTTGTTTCAAAAAGAAGTAGAGTTTTTGGGCCACGTAGTGTCCGAGTCAGGAATCCGCACCAACGAAGACAAGATAGAAGCCATCCGCGATTGGCCAGTTCCAAGAGACAAACATGAACTCCGAAGCTTCTTGGGCCTCTGTTCATACTACCGGCGTTTTGTTGAGGGATTTGCCACCATCGCCGCCCCTCTACATCGGCAGACCACTGATAAAGAGACCTTCCATTGGAATCAGGATTGCGAAACATCATTCAGGCGACTGAAGGCAGCACTATGTTCCAGCCCAATCCTAGCCTTTCCTACACAGTCCGGCAAGTTCATCTTAGACACAGACGCCAGCAACACAGGTTTGGGGGCCGTCCTATCCCAGGTGCAAGATGGTGAAGAGAGGGTGATCGAGTACTACAGCCGTGGATTCTCGAAGCCAGAAAGAAATTATTGCGTCACCAGAAAAGAACTTCTTGCAATAATAAGGGCTGTAGACCATTTCCACAAATACCTGTATGGTCGCCATTTCTTAATCCGAACAGATCATGCCGCACTCAAATGGCTGCTGGACATGAAGACACCGGAAGGACAACTGGCCAGATGGATGGAGAAATTACAGCAATACGACTTCAAGGTGGAACACCGTGCCGGCCGGTTGCACAATAATGCCGATGCCCTATCCAGAAGACCCTGTAGAGCGGAATGCAAGCATTGTCTGAAGACGGAACAGCGAGAGGGTATCTCCATCAGGCAGATCCGAGTGCAGGCCAATGAAGACTGGACAACGGAACAGTGCATCCAGGACCAAATGGCTGATCCAGACATCGAACCAATCTTGTCACTCAAAATGAGAGGGGCACCCAGGCCACGATGGGACGAGGTAGCTAGATACTCCGGCGTGCTGAAATCGTTATGGGCTTAGTGGGGCTCTCTAAGAGTAGACAATGGAATGCTCAAGCGAGTTTGGGAAAGCGCTGATGGACGAGAAACCAAGTCCCAACTGGTAGTTCCGAAGAAAAAGGTACCAGCCATCCTGACCGAAGTACATGATGGAATTACCGGAGGCCACCTGGGCATGAATAAAACCCTAGACAAAGTTCGCCAGCGGTACTACTGGGTGAATTACTTCGAAGACGTCAGAGCTTGGTGCCGCAAATGTGCCACATGTGCCGCCAGTAAGGGCCCGAAGACCCGGACCAAGGGCAGAATGCAGCAGTACAATGTGGGCGTCCCATTTGAGAGAATTGCCATCGATGTCGCCGGTCCGTTTCCCGAGTCTGAGAGGGGGAACAAATACATTCTGGTCGCAATGGATTACTTCAGCAAATGGCCTGAGGCATATGCGATACCCAACCAAGAGGCAACCACGGTAGCGACGGTGCTAGTAGAACAACTATTCAGCAGGTTTGGCGTCCCGATGGAATTACATTCAGACCAGGGGCGTAACTTCGAATCGAATGTATTCCAGAAGGTCTGCACGATGTTGGGGATCAGGAAAACGAGAACAACACCATTACACCCACAGTCAGACGGAATGGTGGAAAGATTCAACCGGACCTTGGAACAACACCTATCCAAGGTCGTCAGCAATAATCAGCGTGATTGGGATGAGCATATTCCCCTATTCCTGTTGTCATATCGCTCTGCTGTACATGATAGTACAGGCCTGACCCCAGCCAGGGTCTTATTCGGAAAGGAGCTGCGATTACCATGCGACTTGGCATTTGGCTCCCCCGAAGAACCTCCCCAAGACATCGACGATTATGCCGACCAGCTCCGACATAACATGCTGGCAATACACGACTTAGCCCGAACGCAGATGTTGGCCACCAGTGACCGGATGAAGACGCGATACGACCTCAAGGCCAATTCAGCCGGGTTCCAGGAGAGGGACAAAGTCTGGCTGTACAACCCCCAACGGAGCAAGGGTAAATCCCCAAAGCTTACACCCGCCTGGGATGGTCCATACGAAGTGGTCAAGAGGCTGAATGATGTCGTCTACCGGATCCGTCGAAACCCCAAGGCTAAATTGAAGGTGGTTCACTTAGATCGACTCGCTCCCTACCATGGAGGGGATGTTTCTGATCGGGACGATCAGAATTAAAGGGGGGGCAGTGTTACGAAATTTACCCAAAGCCGACCCTGTGTCATTTCAGCACGACAACAAACGCTTCAAGATAAAAAAATACGATTCTCGAAAAGGCTCGGCAGCGGAAGGAACGATGTTGATTTCTACTGGAGAATTCTACGCTGGTGATATAAAAGAAGAACGCCACGATCGCCAGGCAGTGATACCGCGACGACTAGCTTATATGAGATTATTATTGTATTTTTTGAATCAGCTGTTTGGATGTAAATAAAGTTCTAGAAAAGTGACAGTGCATATTAGTTGTTATAATTTTTAATTGAACCCACGAAGTATATTGCAATATATTTAATAGATTCCCAACATGAAGTTAGATGTCGTTGATATTTATAGTATAAGATCCCGTCATAAAACGACCTTCACCGAGATGCTTATTTAATGAAACGTATTTTATATTTAATTTAATATGTCAATAAATATAATCCATATGGGTTGCCTAGCAAATTTCAGTCCAGAGTATGTTTAATTAATAATTTAAAAAATATATTTTTTTAAACATTTCACCGGTATGATTATTAGATAAATTCTATACCAATCGAAAGTATGAAGCCCATAGAATATGCAAACGTTAGGTTGCCTATTCTTTTCCGGTCACAACTATCGGGTTGCCAGGTATAAACAGGTAAATCTCTACTAGCATTTTGCAACGGTCTGTTTATTGAATGAAATTTAAATGAAATTAAAGATTATTTTATTCTGAACATGGTGGTATAAGGTTGCCTGCGAAAAATCAGTCCAGAATTGCGGTTGTCGAATTTTTAAAAGTTAAATATTGCTCCGAGTGAATGTGTGCGACTGAGAGGTCCCAACCAACCATCCCATGCGATAGAAGAGGATACAGCATAGCAGCTGTTTAAAGTCCGCCCATTTAAAGAAAGAGACTGCGCATGCTTTTTGGGCTTGGAAAAGAAAAGGGCAGCGATAGACTCGTATATACTATGCATCATTTTGAAGTAGTTTATTATTAAAATAGAGAAATAGTTATTTAATTTTTTTCTCTCAATTAATTATTTATGTGTATATTTTTTATGTGACACTAAAGTATATATACATCTGTAGTAAAAAAGAAGGTTATAGTGATACATATATAATACTACCCTAATTAAAAATATTGATTCAAAAAAATTAAAAAAATTTACTACATGCAAATTATTCTGAATAATTTAAAAAAAATGTATTTCTAATTTTTTACAATAAATAGAAGTAATTTTTTAATTGTTGTTTTTTTATTGTGTCTTCTTATAATAAAAATAAAATTTGCAAGATTACCCGGATTAAAAAAAAACACTTTTATGTGTTTTGATTTTTTTCCAATAGTTTCAATTGATTTCAATTTCTCTGTTTACATTTATAGATTTATAATTTGCATGTAGTAAATTTTTTTAATTTTTTTTAATCAATATTTTTAATTAGTGTAGTATTATATATGTATCACTATAACCTTCTTTTTTACTAAAGATGTATATATACTTTAGTGTCACATAAAAAATATACACATAAATAATTAATTGATAAAAAAAAATTAAATAACTATTTCTCTATTTTAATATAATAATAAACTACTTCAAAAAGATGCATAGTATATACGAGTCTATCGCTAACCTTTTCTTTTCCAAGCCCAAATAGCATGGGCAGTCTCTTTCTTTAAATGGGCGGACTTTAAACAGCTGCTATGCTGTGTCCTCTTCTATCGCATGGGATGGTTGGTTGGGACCTTTCAGTCGCACACATTCACTCGGAGCAATATTTAACTTTTAAAAATTCGACAACCGCAATTCTGGACTGATTTTTCGCAGGCAACCTTATACCATCGTATTCAGAATAAAATAATCTTTAATTTCATTTAAATTTCATTCAATAAACAGACCGTTGCAAAATGCTAGTAGAGATTTACCTGTTTATACCTGGCAACCCGATAGTTGTGACCGGAAAAGAATAGGCAACCTAACGTTTGCATATTCTATGGGCTTCATACTTTCGATTGGTATAGAATTTATCTAATAATCATACCGGTGAAATGTTTAAAAAAATATATTTTTTAAATTATTAATTAAACATACTCTGGACTGAAATTTGCTAGGCAACCCATATGGATTATATTTATTGACATATTAAATTAAATATAAAATACGTTTCATTAAATAAGCATCTCGGTGAAGGTCGTTTTATGACGGGATCTTAGACTATTAAAGGTTCATTTCGCTGACACTCATCGTATAAAGTGCTTACTAGTATCGTCGTACGTTGAATGTTGTAGCCATGAAAAAGTAAATTTCATACATACTCGAATATATATAATAAATGTATACTAATCAGGTGGTATTTAGTTATCCAATATTACCAATATCAAACGAGGTGACATCCACGTTGTCGCATAATACACTTTCATCATATATCCCTTTCAGCTCAGGAAACTTATATCGCATATAAATGGTGGAGTGCCTGTTATGCCCTATTCTCAACCCCCTCTATAAATCTTGCTTATCTGTGCTGCAAGTCATTTTACGATTTTTTCTTGAGAACACTTACGAGTTCAAATATTCGACACACTCTTCCGATATCGTGGCAAACTTTCGCACCTAATGTACTGGAAATTCTTGCTATTCATTAGATTTTCCATGCCATTGATTTGATGGCGTTACAGCAATTATTATCTATATTTAGTCGGGTAATCGACGATTAAAATGTAGAGTCAATTCAGATGGGAAGATTAATCAATATATTTCGAATTAAAATAACTTACTCAAAAGTTAGTAGTAGTTGTTCGATAGGAAAAGGACGATTTTATTGCTCAAAATAGATTTAATTACGTTCTTTCCACGGAGTCTTGGAAATTTATAAATAAAGTAAAATCGACAGACAAAATGTAATCAATCTACACCTAATACCAACGGACGAATGGAAAACACACTACAGAAAATTATTAAGAGAACACAGACGGAGAAATCAGGAGGTACCAGAAACATCTATTCAGAAAAGAAAATAGGACACACAGAGAGCCATAAAACAACTTAAAAATGGAGAATCTACGGACCGAGAGGAGTAAATGCTGAACTACCCACTCAACTCTATGAAAAGCTTGTGTGTACATTCAAACGATGTATTTTTTTCAGGGGAGTGAAATTCACTAACCGAACTAACAGCCGTACATGTTGTCCATTTGCGTACTGCTGTGTGGGGTCCGACCCACTAAAACTCCTCCATCGTGCTCTAGGTACCTGGAACTCATCGTATATATATCTTCAGGTACCCCGGTGTAGTGACTATTCACCCATTACTTCTCTCAAAGTCAATTTCTTTAATTGTTATCATATAGTTACTAAATTTCTTCTACCCTTTGCAGGCGGCGGTTATAATCTCCACTATATTTTGCGGCCTGATTACTCCCCTCCCCAGCTCTGTTATCAGCACTCCTCTCTTGGCGCCCCACCTTTCACACTCCATTAGCCTATGCTGCGGAGTGTCGACCTCTCCGCAATATATAAACAAACCATCTTCCACCCTTCTCCTTCTTAGCAAATAGGATCTAAACGCCCCATCTCCAGTTAAAAACTGGGTCAACCCATAGTTCAATTCCCTAAAGCTACAACTCATCCATTCCTTTATCCTTCCTATCAGTAGTTTGGTCCACTGAGCTTTATCCACAGTTGCATCCCATCTATCTGTCATAACTCTATGGTCATTTTGTCTCTCTTTCTCTCATCCTTCACTCTCTATCTACACCCTGAACTCTCACTCTCTCATGATCCAAAAGCTCAATGGGCACCTCCCCAGTAACCGCATACAACCCTTCCATCGCTATATGAACATGCCACTCTTAGGAGGATCGGTCTAACCGTTTTTCCCATGAGTCTGCGATAAGTCTTCACCCTCATCGCTCTGTGCCATATAGGGGCCCCATTTACGTTTGGGAGTATCCTAGCCAGAGCTGCACCCATTTTTGCGGCTTTTGTCGTGACAAACTTGACATGATGGTCAGTTTGCCATCTAAAATAACTCCCAGATACTTGACTGTTTTACCTGGCATAACCACCCTCTGTCCACAACTCTATCTCTCCTCGTGGCCTCGGGCCTTTCAAGATACCCGCCACCGTCTTTTCCTCCGCAACATCCAGGCGATTCCGCTCCATCCACCCCAGTATCTTACGAATTGCCTCGTCTCCCTTCTCCCTCAGCTCCTCCTTGCTCCTTGCTCTCACCACCACTGACAAATCATCTGCATAGGCCAATATCTAGTACCGGATCATATAATACGTTCCATAGGGTCGGCCCTAGCACTATCCTCGTGGTACACCCTGTACACAATCAAACGACGTATGAACGGAAAAGTTATCCAAGTTCAATGGAAAAAGGCCTACACAGTATCAATTTACAAGAAAGGTAATAAACGTCACTATAACAACTATAGAATACCACGAAGCTTCCTTGGAATTCCATCGTCTTGAAGTGGTTGATCTCACAACGTTTCAATAGCTGTGTATCTGCTATCGTATTCAGGTGAATGATAGGAAATTCTTCTGGTCCCAGTGAATTTCCTATCATTTACCTGATGACGATAGCAGATACACAGCTATTGAAACGATGTGAGATCAACCACTTCAAGGCGATGGAAGTCCAAGGAATCTTCGAGGAACGAGTTACGTTGTCTGCCAACTTCAGACTAACTATAGAATACTTTCAGTGACAAGCACAATTAGTAGGGTGTAGGGCAGGAGAGAAGAAAGTCTAAAACTCAATAGAATATGGTATCCCGGTCTAAGACGCCCGAAACTACAACCCTTCACGAGGCTAACTGGCCCCACCCCTCGATTGTCACTGACCAATCAAGACATGCCATGGCTCATAAAGGTATAAATACTAGTTCCCCACTCCTCGAGCGTACTATTCCACGTGAGCAGTATACGAAGTATGACCTATACCAGAGCAGCCGAAGATGTCTACCATAGTTGCAGATGCAAGGTTCCGGAAGAAACTCCAACAAACCACGGCAACACAGGTCGGAAAACAATAGTTTATTCATTGACACTGGCCCTGAAAGCTGTGATTCATTTCTGACTGATTGCTGTGGATGTCGTTGTTTATTTTGCGTGTAAATGGGTATTTCTCTCCGCGTTTTTTTCAGCAACAGAAAAGTATTTCAATTTTAAGAGTATTATCTGTACAGGGATTCTTCCTCACATATATTCTATTAGAAAGAGATGTTTATATATAATCAACCAATATTCCTGTATATAAATGTTGGATATTTTGTAATACTTATCTGTGTTTAGAGAAGGTCCAACTCCAAACCTTGAGTCACTATCAAGTGTTGTAATTGAACGCGTCTTCTTAAATTTTTAATTAAAACACACAGTGATTAATAACAACTCCACGTTTAGATATGAAACTTCTCCAAACGCAGATAAGTATCGCACAATATCCTACAAATAAATATCGAATACTTATCTGTTACAGGAAAAAGACAGGAGAATAATTCTCATGTCTAGTCAAATAATCTATTGTTTTGTCAAATAGCCTATAGTATTGTATTGTGAATTGTTGGTTTGAAATTATCATTAATCCATGTTTTCATTTTTAGGGTTCCGTATATCCCATAGACGGAAACCCATATACAATCAATCCAGATTTCCCCGTCTTTTACATCACAGCAATTTTCTCCTAAACTACTGGACGGAAGAGGTTTAAATTTGGTATCAATGTATAGTTTGGTGACCCGATCAGAGTACATATCGTAAATGAAAAAAAAAAAAGATTTTAGGGGTACTTTTGGGGAGAAAATTTAAAAAAACGACCCCTTATCCCCGAAACTATTAAGCCTAAAATTTCAAAAAGGGCATATAAACCGCTGCCCAAAGTTTACAGGAAAAATAAAGAGAACCCTTAATTTAAATTTTGTGGGCAAATTATAGAATTAATTAAAAAATGAATAATTACAATTTTTTCAAACGCATCATGTAATATATCAGATGAAAGGGTTCATTCTGGTGAACACAAATGTATTTTTTTTCATGTTTTAAAAATAATTAGTTAAAAGATAGTAACAAAAATTTATCCATTCCCCCCTTATTTGCAAAACCATAAAACGTAAAATTTGAAAAAAAATTAGAAGTATAGAGCCTCACCTGAACTTTACAGGAAAAATAAGGAGAAACCCCTAATAATTATTTTGGGGGTCAAATTACAGAATTAAACGAAAAATATAAAATTAACGCCTCACGTAATAAATCTAATCAAAGAGCTCATTATGACAAATACAAACATATTTTTTTCATACTTTTAAATTAAATTATTTAATAGATATAAACAAAAATATAAAAAATTTCACCCATTCCCCCTACCTAATCTCCGAAAGTATAGGTCGTAGAAAATTGAAACTTTATTGGAAAAATATGGAGAAATCGTTAATGTTAATTTTAGGGGGCAAATTACAGTATTAAATGGAAAACATAAAATAAAAATTATTTGGAACGCATGATGTAATTTATCTAACCAAAGGGCTCATTATAGCGAATACCAATATATTTTTTTATATTTTTAAAATGAATATTTTAAAATATTTTAAACAATTACCCATTCCCTCCTTTATTCCCCAAACTGTAAGACCTAACTTTTTTTGATTACAGGAAAAATACAAAGAAATCCCTAATATTAGTTTTGGAGGCGAAATTATAGAATTAAACGAAAAATAAAAACAATCAGTGTATTGAACCTAATAGATGTCGGTGACATCTACCGTCCAGTGAGTAATTTAAGTATATGAAGGCATACTATGCTATAACATATACCATACTCTTGACAGATGGTTCGAGTGTTTTATATAAAAACACATAAGTAAATATATATACAGATATACATCCACATATTTAGAACTATATCATTCAACGTATGACAGCCGTTTCGAACCAGGAGTTCTAGTCAGTACGCTTCCTTGAGTGACAAGTTCTAAAGTGAAATACTTGGATGTAATATTTACTGGACGGTAGATGTCACCGACATCTATTAGGTTCAATGCACTGATTGTTGTCTTACTGTTGTGTATTACATCCAAGTATTTCACTTTAGAACTTGTCATTCAAGGAAGCGTATCTGACGAGAACTCCTGGTTCGAAACGGCTGTCATACGTTGAATGATATAGTTCTAAATATGTGGATGTATATCTGTATATATATTTACTTATGTGTTTTTATATAAAACACTCGAACCATCTGTCAATAGTATGGTGTATGTTATAGCATAGTATGCCTTCATATACTTAAATTACTCACTGGACGGTAGATGTCACCGACATCTATTAGGTTCAATACACTGATTGTTGTCTTACTGTTGTGTATTACGTCCAAATATTTCACTTTAGAACTTGTCATTCAAGAAAGCGTATCTGACGAAAACTCCTGGTTCGAAACGGCTGTCGTACGTTGAATGATATAGTTCTAAATATGTGGATATATCTGTATATATGAAAAATAAAAAAATATTTTTTAACGCATCATGCAATCAAATGAAAGGACTCAATATCAGGAAGACAAATATATATTTTTTTACAAGATATTAACAAAAAATATATAAAAAATTCTCATTTCCCGCTTTATTTCCAAAACTATGCTACCTAAAATTTTGAAAATAATTAGAATTACTGGGGCTCACTTTAAATTTATAAGAAGAATTAGTAGAAAACCCCAATATTAATTTTGGGGACAAATTATAGAATTAAATGGAAAATAAAAATTAAATGTAATATGACACATAAAAGGCTCATTATGTGAATTACAAATATATTTAAATTCTTAAAAAATATTAAAAAAATATTAAACATCGACATAATTCCCACTTTAGAAACAATATCTAAAATTTTGAAAAATATATTTTATTTATATTATTAAATTATTTATATGCCAGAAATAACATTTAGAAGACAATTAAATAATTTGTCTAAAGGATTTAATAATTTATTATTTAAAACTTAACCTATTTTCCCCTTTATCTTCCAATCTACAGAGCCTACAATTCAGACAGTAGATTATAAAAGGCTTCCCTGAAAGTTTATTAGTAAAATAAACCTTTAATGTTAAGTTTGGGAGCCAAATTAGAAAATTAAATATATATTTTTATAAAACTCAAGCGAATCATGTAGCAGAGAAAATAAAAAGTCTATGTGTGGAAAATAAAAGTGTATATTTTTTATAAATTTAAAACGCTTTATTTAAAAGATATCAGGGTAAATATAAGAAAATGCACTCATTTCCTGCTTGTCTGAAACTGGAATATTATAATCTTGCAGGTGGTTCGGAACCCTTAGTATGCGAGTCCAACTCGAACTTGACCAAAGTATTTATAAATTTAAAACGCTTAGTTTAAAATGTATTAAGGAAAAATATAAGAAAATCTATTCATTCCCTGCTTGTCTGGTCTGGTGGTAGGGAACCCTTAGTATGCGAGTCCAACTCACACTTGACCAAATTATTTTAAAGACAAGTTTCATTTGAACCCAGTACGCCGTAACTGTATTGACAAAACAGAAAATATATATAAAACGTGTATCCTTGTAGCAGAATCTCAAAACATCCCGTTGCAGTATTGTTCAACCTGTAATGCAGTTTCTTGTTTGATAAAGGCGGCAAAGGTGAATGCAACTGCGCGCGGCTGAGTCTCTGCCACCATTATTATTATGTAACCATGATGAATAGAAAATCCGCCTTTCAGGTAAGATAAATGTAAATCATTCCCGAGTATGTTTGCAAGTTTTAATTGGATATCGAGCGGCAGCCGGGGCGTTAGAGCTGATCCAAGCCGTGGAACTAAGATAACTAGTTAAGGCCATTGTGATACAATTCTATTAAAATTTAAACGTTAGTGTCATTTCCGGCTTAACTTTCTCTTAACTTCAGAGGTTATTATTCTTTTGAAATTCATCGCTGAAAGGCATTAGTTTGTCAGTGACATTGTAATTTTCCAGAAATTTGTAAATTTGTGGTTGCGATTATCGCAATTTACAGTCATCCCTATTTGAATAAAATACGTTCAGTATTCAGTTTCTCATTTACCTAATTACGTGTCTATATCTGGGTCAAAACACGTTTTAATGCCTAACTTGCAGTGCGATTTGTTGAAAAATTGTGGAAATTTAAAAATATATTTGTTAATGTATCATGGTAATAGTTTAATCTATAATATACTAACATTTGCATCGATGTTTTTAATGACCCCACCATATTTTTGGCAATTTATACAAGAAGTGGTCAAAAAAATAAATAAAAGCGACTTTAATTGAAAGTTTAACTTTATTTATAAAATTATATAATTAAACTCTTTAGTATGACAATTCAAACTACAGTACTACTGTTAATCACCCATAAAATTAAATCACAAACATAATCCATTCAATGAAATATATTTTATAGTTCGAGTCAGTGCATTTACAAAATCAAACTAAAAAAAAATAATTTGGTCAAGTGCGAGTTGGACTCGCATACTAAGGGTTCCCTTCCACCTTCAAAATTCGCTTGATTTTTATAAGAATACATATATATTTAGTTAACATTAGAATTTTATTTTACTAATAAACTTTCAGGGAAGCATTTTATAATCTACTGTCTGAATTTTGAGGCTCTATAGATTGGAAGATAAAGGGCAAAATAGGTCAACTTTTAAATTATAAATTATTAAATCTGTTATTCAAATTATTTAAAAATACAAATAAAATATATTTTTCAAAATTTAAATAGTGTAGTTTCTAAAATGGGACCTAAGTCGATGTTTAATATTTTTGCTAATATCTTTTAAACAAATGATTTAAAAATATGATATATTTGTAATTCACATAATGACCTTTTTATTTGATATATTACATGATGCGTTTGAAAATTGAATTTTTATTTTCCATTTAATTGTATAATTTGTCCCTAAAATTACTATGGAGGTTTTCTAATAATTTTTCTTATAAATTTTAAATGAGCCCCAGTACCCCTAATTATTTTCAAAATTTTAGGTAGTATGGTTTCGGAAATAAAGCAAGAAATGAGAATTTTTTATATCTTTATGTTAATATCTTGTAAACAATTAATTTTTAAAATATGAAAAATATATATTTGTATTCCTCATAATGAGCCTTTTCATTTGATATATTGCATGATGCGTTAAAAAAATATTTTTTATTTTCCGATTAATTATATAATTTGGCCCCCAATATTAATATTAAAGATTTCTTCGTATTTTTCCTGTAAATAAAAAAATTTAGGTCTTATAGTTTGTGGAATAAAGGGGGGAATGGGTAATTTTTTAATTTTAAAAAAACATTAAAAAAATATATTTGTATTAGTCATAATGACCCCTGTGATTTGATATATTACATGATCCGTTCGAAACAAGTTTAATTTTTTATTCTCCATTTAATTCTATAATTTGCCCCCCAAAATGAATATTAGGGGTTTTTCCAGTAAAGTTCAGATGAAACGCTATACCTCCATTTTTTCAAAATTTTACAGCTTATGGCTTGGGAGATAAGGGGGGGAATGGGTAATTTTTTGAATATTTTTGTTAATATCTTTTAATTAATTTATTTTAAAAATATGAAACAAATATATTTGTTTTCGTCATAATGAGCCCCTCCATTTGATATACAACATGATGCGTTAGAAACAATTTTAATTTTATATTTTCCATTTAATTCTGTAATTTGCCCCCCAAAATTAAAAGTAGAGGTTTCCCCTTATTTTTTCAGTTAACTTCAGGTCAGACTCTATACTAATTTTTTTCAAAACTTTACGTTTTATTGTTTCTTAGATAAGGGGGGGGATGGGTAAATTTTGGTATTTTTTCTTTAATATATTTTAATTTTTTTTTTTTTAATATGAAAAAAATATATTTGTGTTCCTCAGAATGGGACCTTTCTTTTGATACATGATGCATTTGAAAAAAATAATAAATTTTCATTTAATTCTAAAATTTGCCCCCCAAAATTAATAATAATGGTTTCTCCTCCTTATTTTTGCTGTAAAGTTCGGGCAATGTTCTATATTTCTTATTTTTATTCAAAATATTAGGCTCAGTAGTTTCGGAGATCAGAGGGGGGAACGGTCGATTGTTTTAGTTTTTCCCCCCAGAATTACACCTAAAATCAAAATTTCTTCTTTTGTGATATGTAGTCTTTATCCGGTCACCAAACTATACATTGATACCAAATTTCAACCTCTTCCGTCCAGTAGTTTAGGAGAAAATTGCTGTGATGTGACAGAGGCAGAAATCCGGAGTGATATTATAACTGTATCCGTATATTATATATACGAAACCCTAATAAGCCAAAAAGTCTCTGTTAACATGTGCCTTAAAACGCTTCTGTTACTGACAAAACGGGGGAAAATAAAAAAAACGTTTAGTCCTCATTTTGCATGAATTTTTGCTATTTATTTGGGACCACATAACCAGTAAAATTTAGAATCGCTACAATACCCGCAATTTATAATTATCTGTAAATTTCACTCCTGGAATATAAGACATGAATGCTAAATATCTATTTACTTACTGACACCGGTTAATAATTTTGAAGTAATTAATACTTTTTAAAATCGGGTGGTTGATTATTTTTCATATTAAATATGTTATTTTCGGTTGACAAATGGCTATTGATGTTTCGCATATTTTAATACATTTACATCACCAAGGACATTAGCGAAATTTCGTTAAAGGATTATCTAAGTGAGTGTAAAAAAATTTTGTATCTGCAAGAACTTTTCTAATTATGTTTTAATATACGACACCAAAGGAAATTCCTTAAATGATCTTCCATTTTGTTTCATATTCTTTCATCGAAGTTTTAATGACTCTTTAAAACTCTCACTTCATTGAACTGCTTCGTGGCTTTGTAGCTGGGCTATTCACCTCTAAATTATCTCGAAGACAATGACACCAAAAACAAAATATAATTGAGTAAAATTGCAGTAGTTAAGTGACTTTACAACGAATCCTTTGTTCGGTATGTCTGTGCTTCCGTGTGAACGTTTGCACAAAAAATTAGTTTTGTCACTAATATAAAAATCACAGGCTATATCTGAATCGTCTTTGGAGTATTTGCGACAACTAAGAATGACAATTTTTACAGCAAATTGTTCTTTTCAATATTGTAGACTGACTTCTTTTAAGATGTCGGATCATATTCATATCTTTTTACAGGTAACTTGCATTATAAATAACATGAGATATTGTCTTCTAAACGTTGTTTGTGGCACATTCTTGATTACTTTTATGTTTTTTTTAGGGAATAACACCACAATAGAAATAAAACTACGTATATTGTAGGAATATCAAACGTTTCAAAATCTATTCTGACTTCGTTGTCAATGGCTTTATATTTATTGATGTGATTGCAAAATGAAAATTTGATTTATGACATTTAAAATTGACATTAGAAATTTGTTGTTTTTAGATATACAGGTAGCACAAAAAATTCTAAAGATCATGAATTATAGTTAACTAGCTTTCAAATTAGAAGAATTTGAAAGAGTTGTCTTTAGAATTTATAAGTGGCGTTCCTAGGTACGACTTTGTTATAAGATAGCGTATTCGCCAAAAATGCGATCAAAGAATTCTATTGGTTTAGTGATCCCATTAACGTCATAAGGGAAAACCTAGGAAAAACCTTATGAACTATCCCGATATTGGGTTGTTCAAAAGGAGGTTACCATTAATAATTTCTTCCTTAATTGTCGGTAACCAGATACGATTAAATTCTACAGAAGTAGAAGCGATACAATCGTCTTCATTCAAAAGAATTAAGGCAGACTCTTTTATTTTTCGTTTTGTGTTATGTTGTTCTTTGTGAAGTATAGTTGAATTGTCAAATTGTATTTTATGGCCTAGGTCCCAAGCATGTTCACAAATTTTTGATTTTTCAAATTGTCGTTTCGTTATGTAATTCTTGTGTTCATTTATTCGTACGTTTAATGGTCTCGATGTTTATCCAATATAAAATTTATTGCATTCGCAAGGAATCTTATATATGCAGTTTTTTGAGTTCTGGGTTTTGTTTGTTGGTTTTGTTTTCGATATTAAAGATTTAAGTGTATTTCTTGTTTGGAATATTGTTTTAATATTAAATCTGTTGCCAACTCTTTTCAATCTTTCTGACAGACCCTGTATATATGGCATAGTTGTAACTGTAATGTTGTTGTCTTGAGTAGTAGTAGTGTTAAGAGAAGTTCTGGGTTGATTCGGAAGGTTTGTTTTATGTTCAAGTCTGTTTAATTCTTTGTTGATAAATTTTGTGGGGTAATTGTTTCCAGTGAGAACATTCTTTATAATTATTTTTTCTTTGTTGAATTTATTATCATCAGAACAGTTGGTCTTTGCTCTATCATATAATGACTTAATGACACCTTTCTTTACTGTATTCGGATGATTTGAATTGAAATTTAGGTATCTGTTTGTATGAGTTGGTTTTCTATAAACTTCTGTTTCGAATGAAGATTCTGTTTTTGTTATTAATATGTCTAAAAAAGATAGTTTGTTATTTTCTTCAATTTCTAGGGTAAATTTGATAGTTGGCTCTTTGTTATTTATGTCATTTAATAATTTATCTAGTTCTTCAGGATTGTGTTCCCAAATTACGAAAATGTCGTCAACGTAACGCCACCAAATTAAAGGTTGGTTTTCTTTTGATAAAATTACTTGTTCAAAGTTTTCCATAAATATGTTACTTAATGCTGGTGAGAGACAAGAACCCATGGCCATGCCAAAATCCTGTTGGTAAAAGTCATCGTTTAATTGAAAGTATGTAGTTTTGGTACAATATGTTAGTAGTTCCATTATTGTATCAATTGATAACTGAGTTCGTTGATTTAATGAAAAGTCCCGTTCTAGTAGTTGTTTTACTATTGGAAGTGTTTTGGAACGCCACTTATAAATTCTAAAGACAACTCCTTCAAATTCTTCTAATTTGAAAGCTGGTTAACTATAATTCATGATCTTTAGAATTTTTTGTGCTACCTGTATATCTAATAACAACAAATTTCTAATGTCAATTTTAAATGTCATAAATCAAATTTTCATTTTGCAATCACATCAATAAATATAAAGCCATTGACAACGAAGTCAGAATAGACTTTGAAACGTCTGGTATTCCTGCAATATACGTAGTTTTATTTCTATTGTGGTGTTATTCCCCAAAAAAACATAAAAGTAACATGAGATATTGTTATTTTAAATACAAACTACATACTATAAAAAGTTCACAATACGATACGTAGTCTCATGTGTTGGGTAAATGATTTGATGATTTGGTTAGTTGGAATTTCTCAATTTGTGTTTCGAATAATAACGGCTACATACATACTTGATACAAATATACTTCAGTAAAAAACATGTTACACAACCAAAATTAAGCTAAAAAATGGAACTAGAAAGTTTTTAATAATTTTATCTTAACAGAAAATGTGCCATTTTCTTCATTTTTTACCCACAGTATAGTATGAGCAACAATGACTTCTTTAACTTAAATTTAGGCTATAGAAACCTTAGGACCAAAATTAGGACCAAAATAGCTACAGAAAAGGTACACAGCTCTGTCCCAGATCCCATTGTTTCTCGCAGTCGATAAGAACTACAAAATTGCTGTTAGCGTAACAAATTATGAACAAAATAGCTACAAAATTTACAGCATTCAGAAATTTAAGATCTTTATTGGTTAAGAAGTTGCAGCTATGGCCACTGTTGCGTAAATGTTTCCAGCAATTGATAGCATTATCGCATTGTATTTAGAGATTTGATAATTACTATGTTTAATAAAAATTACATTCACGAGATACTTGAGAATAGCTCTGAATGATTGAAATATTGTCCTTTTTAAGTTTTTCTCGCAAATAATTTACTAATAAACCAATCGGATTGTTCGTCCTCTCATTGTAACTTAAAAGTAAGTATAAACAAACTTACATTTGATTCTACAATTTTGAAACTCAGTGCTGCAAGATCACAAAATCTCTCAAAATTTGCAACTTTCAACGGGTTTTAAATTAATTATAATTTGTTCATAACACTTTTTAATTGTTGTGTGTTGTACATTCTTCAAGGCAGAAAATGTCAAACACCTGTTTAATCTTTTTTTTATAAAAATAGTCTCCAATAATGCTAATTTGGCTAGTCTAGATAGACCAATCAATAGAGATTTTTTCGTGCAAAAAATACTATCAGGATACTTACTGCCTGTGCCATCACATTAAGAACGATTTGTATTGATATTTTGCTACCTTTTCCACTCGCAACTATGGTTTTTTACTTTATTATGAACAACTGAAACAAGCAAATTGCGTTTTTTTTTCTTGCATGTTTATAAAATGAAAAATAATAAACTAATCTGAATGATGTCAACAGGTGAATTGTAATGTTGCATTTTTTTAAAAAAAATCGTATCTTCGTCACTTTAAAAGCTGTAGAACTGGGCTTGTAGGAACTAATCGTAATTTACATCTATTTTATGTATGCCAAAACCAGACGCTACCGGTTTATTAGTTTTTGAACAATTGTGATATAAAGTTTTCTGTACACTATTTTTGCATTGTGTCCCTATGCGTCATAGGTAATCAAATTTAAATTTTGAAAATAGTTGTTGAAAGTAGAGGTGTCATTGTACAAAGCCTCTATTCTCATTTTTCACTAAATGTCTGTGAAATATCGGAAAAATGTTCCGTAAACAAACAGTTCTCATTTGATATAATAAAATCGAACAAATCACTCTGTATAGAAGTTTTTTACCGATTAGATTCTTTCACCATCTCTCAGAGTGACAGTTACTATCGATAATAATTATTGTTAGCTGTTCCTCTTAACAACCGTGTTCGCCCCACTACTCGAACGCATTCGTACGCTCACCAAATTTTGGTCATTTTTGCTCACATTTTTCGTATATTTCACAGACATTTAATGAAAAATGAAAATAGAGGCGTTGTAGAATGATACCTCTACTTTCAACACCCTGCAAGAATAGTGGATTAAAAACTTCAGATCGCAATTATTCAAAAACTAATAAACCGATAGCGCCTGGTTTAGTCACGCATAAGGTAGATATCAGTAATATCAGTTCCCACAAGCCCAGTTCTACAACTTCGAAAGTGACGGAGTTATGATAATATAAAGAAAACCGCTAAATTTTCCAGAATTTTTTTGTTTTTCCCTGTTACTAAAGATCTTATCAGATCGATCCTGGGCTCATTTCATTGGTATTTCCATGCTTTACAATTCAACTGTTGACACCATTGAGATTAGTTTTTCATTTTATAAACATGCAACGAAAAAAAACGCAATTTTCTTGTTTCAATTGTTTATAATAAAGTAAAAAAACATAGTTGCGAGTGAAAAAGGTAGCAAAATATCACTACAAATCATTCTTAATGTGATGACACAGGCAGTATCCTGATAGTATTTTTTGCACGAAAAAATCTCTATTGCTTGGTCTAATCACCTATTTACAAAAAACATTAATTAACTTTACAAATAACCTTTCTCTTAGATCACTCCATCCATTGGTATAAACCGCTCGCCAGTTTTTTAGTTTATGGCGTTCAGATTTTAACTAAAAAAGTAACGACACCTCTAAAAAGCGCCACCTAATACCATTCTCCCATATAAAAGATAACATAAAAATATTTAGTTATGAAAATAGTCCGAATTATCTTTTTCAAGATTAAATTAAACTTAAACGATCAATAACCCGAATAAACAACGTTTATATATAAAAAACGGTCTGTCTGTATTGATTGGAACTCCCAACTAAGTGAATAACCAGTTTTATCCAATTCGTGGAGCCAGAAATCAATATGGAAACAATCGAACAGGTGTAACAGAGAGCTTATTCAATAAGGCAAACGTCATGAAGTATGAACGGAAAATCTATTGATAAACTTTCGATTGAATTCCAGGCAGTTAGTTCTGGATGTTACAAAATTCATGGAGTTAGAGTAAACCCATATCGTTTGGAACAGCGATTCCTAAAAGTTTAATGCTACAGAGCAATCAACAAATCTATTTTCAATTCGCAACTTCTGATCAAGTGATTGTTAGTAATTGATATAAATTTCAGGAAAATTAAAACAATTGTCTCTATTTTGATACGATTCAAGTATTATTCCTAATGTGTAATTTAGTTATTAATTTAATATGATATATATATAATGATATATATATATATATATATATATATATATATATATATATATATATATCTTATGTGAAGCCTGTCCGGAGTACTCTCTACCGAAAAAACCTACATTTTGCATATGTATATAGTGTGAAATCTAATAACATAATATAAGCATTGGCGTACCGATGGGGGAGCAGAGAGGGCAGTTGCCCCTCTGGACCTGAAAAACCTGCCGTGAGACATTAAACCTTCACATAAATTTGCTGTCTTGCCCCCCACGGACCAAAAAATTTTCCCTCTTTCTAGGAGAATTTTTTTCGGACTTGTCCCCCCCCCCTAGGACAATTTTTTTCCAAATTTGCCCCTCCCTAGATCAAAATCTGAGTACATCCTTGAATATGAGTAAGATTTCAACACCTTGTACATTGGTAACAAAGCGTTTGCGGAAAATATTTATTGGAACTATTCGTATATCTTGCAACCTTTCGCATTTATTCGTTTACACCTTGTATAGTGAAGGGCTTTGGAAAATACCTTTTTATTTTTTGGTGAATTCGCCCGGATTTTTTTTTCATAAACGAACAATGTCTTACAATTTTACAGCAACCGGATGAATCGTATAGCATTACATAGGATATATTTTGAAACTAAAATGAAACAGTATAATCGTTGTTCGGGTAGGATCATGAGTGGTGTTTGTTATTTTGCCTGCTAATTCGCTTTCGTACTCTCCGTCCGTCTTGTTTATGTCTCCTGCTGAATTTTTTGATGACTGCTCACTTGAAGATTTAAGTATTTACCCATAATTTTGGTCCCAGTAATGGAAAGAGCCCAAAATCTAACGGCAACATGTGACCTTGACCTTGATCTTCAAGGCCATCTCAAGATCGGAAATGAAAGGAGCGAAAAATGTTTCATCTTCTTTGCATGCTCTCTTCCCACTGAAGGCCATCTCATTTCCAAATGCATCTCTGTCCTTCGCAATGTGAAAGAGTTCTTGAGTGTTGAGATTTGTCCATTTCTGCCGCAACAAACAAGATTCAGAAAAAATCCTGAGAAAGGTAAAGAGTCCTTTGTGTAACGTATTTTTGTATAATAGTGAAATACTGGGTTTCTATAATAGGGTTCCAAACTTCTGCTGTACATAGAACTCATTAAAATAAGCCAAAAACTCCCTACTAACATATGCCCTAAAACACATCCTTAGGAAGTTATATGCACTTAAAATGGCTCAAACAAAACTGTTGTTTATGTTATTGACAAAACGGTTGAAAATAAATACAAAAAAATGTATGATATAACTTCACGAGCAGAGTAATTTTCAAACTCAGTTCAGAAAACATTAGAAATATCGATTTGGACAAAAATAATATTGTTTACGTAAAATTGTTAAGATTTTATAAATCTGCAGAGAAAATTGTAAAAATTGTGCGTTTTAGGGCACATGTAAATAGGAAATTTTAATGAGTTCTATACACAGCAGAAGTTTGGAACCCTATTTTAGAAATACCCTGTATACAAGGTAAACTACTCATCAACAATTTCTTTTAATGGGATACTCTATACTGTACGTACAATGTGTATAATTGCCATTGTTAACGAAGTCTGATCTAGACCCTCAAGGGTTAGGAACATTTGAAATTTACAGGGTGTTGTATAAGCGATTTTTCACAAAAAATCTGTAAATAAAGTAAAAGTCCCCGACTTGACCATATAATGTATGGCATCACACTCGCTCTAAGGCACGCCATGAGCGCGTTTAGGGGAAAATTCACTAAACCCCAGATATCCTAGATATCAAAAGGGTTTAGCTCTGTGAGAGCCCTTACCAGGTGTTCAGGTCCGTGGTTGGAGTCGTGGCGGCAGCTTCCCATGAATTTCCTGACCGTCCGGGCTGTTCCTAACAGGACGGCTTTTTGCATTTGTTTGTAAAGATGTTCGTCCAGACCTAGGTATTTTCAATTGTTTAATAGTTGTTTTGGGACTAGTCCTGTCGTTGACATAACAATTGTAACAGTTCGTGTGTTGATCATGTCTCACTGAGTCTTTATTTGAAATTCCAAATCCTTATATTTGGTTATTTTCTCAGCCTGCTTGATATTTATATTGTTGTTGTCTTCTAAACGTTGTTTGTGGCATATTCTTGATTACTTTTATGTTTTTTTGGGGAATAACACCACAATAGAAATAAAACTACGTATATTGCAGGAATACCAAACGTTTCAAAGTCTATTCTGACTTCGTTGTCAATGGCTTTATATTTATTGTGGTGTTATTCCCAAAAAAACATAAAAGTATATTGTTGTTGTTAGGAATTGCTATGTCAATTAAAGTTGTTTTCCGAGCGACTTTATCTACCAAAACTATATCTAGTCTATTGTGAGCAGTCAGTATCGTGCGATCCCAGTACAGCTTGTAGTTCTTATTTTCTAAAACAGATTATGGTATATATTTATAGTATATAGTTCAAGTTTCAGTGCCAGTTCCGGGTGCAGTATTTTTACCACAGCATCGTGTCGTTCTTTGTATTCAGGTGAAGCCAACAAGCTTGACAACCTCCTGTGATATACTGGATAGATTCAGATGTTTCGCAACCGTACCTGCATCTGCCGTTGTTAATAGAAGGGTCTTTAACGATGTACTTTAGATAGTACGTAGTTGTAATTACTTGATCTTGGATTGCAAATATAAAGCCTTCCGTTTCAGGAAACATATGACTAGAGATCAACTAGTAGTTCGACGCTGCACTGTAGACATAATCTTGGTTGACGTCATTTATATGTCTTCCATGAAGGGGGCTTCTCTTTCCATTTCAGCAGTTTCTAATCAGTGGTCTGGTGGTGTAATTGGACATGTTGTTGTGTACCTGGCACATGACTCTGTGTAGATCAGAAAATTCTGCGAGTTTCTGGAAATGATTACTCAAGATAGAAATTTGTTGATCTAATAGTTTGCTTAAATCTGTCAATCGTCTTCCTCCTTCATACCGTGGCAAAGTTGTACGTTCGACAGTTATCGTTATTATTATTATATGGAAAGCAGTTTAGGCAGCAGACTGCCGATAGAACTGCATCATGATACACTAGTTCAGTAAGCCAATTAGCTAAACTATATGGGCATAGAATATCGTATGGATCAAATAAGTTTTTAAAAGAATTAATGGAAGTCGCATTCACTATTTCGGAGGGCAAAGATATGAAGAACTGACAAAAATGTTTTAAATTGTCAGTCTTCACTTGATGAAAATTAATTTTTAAGATTACTTAAAAACAACAAACACTTAAATTTTCACTTTCTAATTCTTTAAATTTGACATATGTTTCGCCAATGACGAAGCCAGACTTGGCGGATTATTAGTAAATACGTTCACTAAATAATAACTATGCAGAATCTTGTAGGTTTTCGTAAGATCACCACAAAGTCTCCTGTCTGTAAGAAAAGTAATTCCCAACTTTTCTAAGCGTTCCTCATATTGACAGCTACTAAAAGCAGGGCACAGTTTCATGATTCTACATTGATGGTTCAGATTTCATTTACGCCCGATATAAACAAACCGCTCGGTAAGGATTTGTATTTCTATTGGCCAATCGGTGGCATTTTACCGTCACAGCCAACAGCACTGCTTGTTCCATATGCGAATACACGTGTGTTTGTTTAAATCAGGTGCAAATTAAATCTGAATCAAGTTTAGTAGTCCATGAAATTCATTAAATGAAGTAAAATGGCCGAATTAAGTGAAAGAGAAAGAATATAAATATTAATGATGATTGGGTATGGGGAGAGGAAAAGGACGCATCAAGAAGTTTGTGACCTTTTTAACATTGTTCATCCGAATACACAAATATGCCGTTCAGTAGTGACGAAAACTTTGCGAAGGTACGACACAAGTGGAACAGTTAGCAATTTACCAAAAAGTGGACGGTTAAAAAGTGCAAGTAATGAAGGTGTAGCTCAAAATGTTGCTATATCTTTGGAAGAAAATCCTCACTTATCCACTACCGACCTCGCCAATATGCATGGAATTAGCCGTCGTTCAGTAGGAAGGATATTAAGGCGAGAAAAATATCATCCATACAAAATTCGCCTCGTTCAAGAACTCTCCGAAGACGATTTCGACAGACGTTTGCAATTTTGTGAAACGATGATGGATATTTGTAACCGTGATAATAATTTTATAAGAAATGTGGTGTTTTCAGACGAGGCTACATTTTGTTTAAATGGTACGGTTAATCGACACTGCTACTGGTCGCAAAGTAATCCTTATTGGGTACAAGAGGCTCATACACAACATCCCCAAAAATTGAACGTTTGGACCGGCATTTATAACAACAGAATCATGGGACCCGTCTTCCTACAAGAAACTTTAAACGGAGATATGTATTTACAGCTCTTGGAGACACAAGTTATTCCGGCATTGAAGGTAAATGGACAATTACCAAATAATATCTGGTTTCAGCAGGATGAAGCACCACCCCATTACGCTCGCATTGTTCGAGATCATTTAGATAAGACATTTCATCACAGATGGATTGGAAGAAGGGGTACATGAAGTCCCGACCTTAATCCACTAGAGTATTTTCTGTGGGGTTACTTAAAGTCTAAGGTTTATGCTGATAGACCAAATAATTTGCAAGAATTAACTGAAAGAATAACTCAAGACATCCAGAGACACCAGAAGTAATAGCTAATGTTACTAGAGAATTTAAAAACCGACTTGCTTATTGTCAAGAAGTAAACGGTGCTCAGTTTGAACATCTAATACATTAAGTTTAGTTAAGTTTCAATGTTTTGAAAATCACTTAGATTTAGTTAATAATTATGATTATGTATTTATTTAATGGATATTAGATTTTTCCTTTCCTTAATTACTTTTCTGTTAATATCTCGGTAGGTATTGAAGTAAACAATATCAAACCCGATATTTTTGTATTCGCAATAAAATGTTTCATCAGAAACTAAAATACTATACAGGGTGTTTCATTGCAAATTTTAAAATCGACATTACTTCCGGTAAAACAGGAAGTTCAAAATTGTAAAAAAATTGGAAACAAATAGGCAATCTACTGTAGTATCCATCTTCCAAATTTGCTTGGTTCCACACATTTGCCCATCACTGAATATTAATTTTGTGCAAGTAGAAGAATATCTTTACCAAAATATGGATTCTATACGGCAACCGCCAATTCGAGTGTTGTTTTACTTAGTAAAGTACAAGACATAGTTGTAAAAACCAGAGAAATTCCGTATGCCATAGAGTTGTTTTGTTTTGGTACTTTAGAAATATGAGCAGACCATTTAAAATCGTTAGAAATAATTAATCCATGGATTTTTAGGTAACCAAAGAGACTATTCTAGTGTTATTAATACAGTTTTGATTGTCTGGGTTATTGTAACCAATGTCCAATACTGAACGATTATTGGAATTTAAATGAAGACACCTGTCACTGCACTATTGTGCTAATTTAGAAATCTCATTTACTGAGCTGGTTATCTGAGGCTAATGGATTCGCGAAAAATTTGGTGTCGTCAACGTACAGCACTGCATCAAAATCAAGCAGGAAAGCCAGGTCAGCGTCAAACACGTTAAACAGCAAAGATCGGAGTTCTAAACCTTGAGGAACACCATTTATTTCTTCAAAATATTTAGACAGTTCAACATGCACTCGAACGGGAGCCGACGGACCCGTGAAAAAGCCATTAATCCAGTGTTCCAGTTTTCCACGAACACCATATTTTTCAGGTTTATATAATAACCGATGCTGAAAGATCCCACCAATACTCTTTTCAGCAAACATGCCTGTATGTTTTGCCTCTTAAGGGCTTTATCAAAACTTCTTAGCATATACTAAATTTCTCATTAAGGCATTTATTCAAATCATGCGTGAATACTCAGACACACAAAGACGTCGAATAATATATGTCGGATTCCAAATAAATCGCACACCTGTTTCCGACTCGTATAATTTCCTTTCCCTCATACAAACTGTTGAATATACAACATTCTGGTTTGTCAACCCTTGCGCTGTGTCTTGAACCTCCAGAGAGAGACTTTCCACTAAGATTTTTGAGGTAAATGGTGCATGGGGACGTGTTAACGGAATGAAGTCTTAGCTAATCTTCGTAATGTGCGAAAGAGGCATTTGTTTAATGGCGTTCAAATTGGCAATTTTCCTTCGCGTCCCCGTTCCTCATATTCACACCTTCGTGATCTTTCAGAAGGCGGTGTGTGTGCTCCGGAGAAGGAAGTCGAGCACTCAACGTGGAAATATCAAGGATGTCTACGCTCTGCGAGATAAGATAATTAACTCGTTCTCACAATGGAACGCGTTTCTGCCTAAATGGAGAATCTGGATATATCCTCGAGAATGGCAATGAAGATGCCGTTTTATGAGGACAATCCTAATCTTATTCATGAAATTATTTTTATCAGATTTTGTTTTCTTCGGAATTAATTAATGTTTTAACATGTCGTCTAAAATATTAACAGTCAGTCAAAAATTGTTAAATATTTTTTTAACGAGATGTGATATGCTGCAAATATATTTTTACTTATTTATCTAATAATATTATACATATAATGTTTTGTTTATTTACATATATCTATACATCTGCACTATGACTGTCGAAATTTCGTTTCGGGGTTTTGGCGTCTACAAATCGATTGCTCGGGAAAAATCGTATTACCGAGAAAGAACGAGATTGTGACAATAAATATGACAGCTCAGTTTTGAAATTACAAGAGTTTCAATACAGATGATTCGGTAACATACTTGAGGTTGAAACTGCTCTTGAAAAAAAAAATCCAATACAAATTGATGTGTAGAATCTTATAAGAATTTGATCGCTATTTTTTAAAGTAAAAATTGCTGCTTAGGCGATTTTTGTATGGCTAAAAAGTTATGTGTTCTCATGTTCTAAATTGACTGAGATATAAGGCGTTGTATAAATTAAACAGGGCAATTCTAGATATGTTAGAAATCATTTTTTTCACACACACACAAGCAGTTGCATATATAGGGTGTTTAAAATATTGAGTAGAATGCAATTATAACTAATAAAATAATTATATAGGAAAGCCCATTAGCGGTTGATTTTACAGGGTTCTTGGAATAGAGGGCGCAATAAAATTACAGTTATACATACAAACATATACAGGGTGGCGAAAATGGAAATGCAACATTCCGTAAACCCTAAGCAGTAGTATATATAGGGTAGATGAAATATATGAATTATAGATATACAGGATGATTATAAAAAATGTTAGAAAAGGAAATGATTTAAAGAGTAGCCCACGACGAGATCCATATATATGATGATTGAAATATAGATCGGAGTAGAATTATTGTTACAGAAGATAGTTACAAATTTCATAAACAAAAAGAGTAAATACGGTGGCTTATAGTCTCGCATATACAGAATGATTTACCGGGTGGTTCAAAAATGTTAAAAAATATTATGCGTGGTCCATGAGCAGTTGCATATACAGTGTGGTGGAAATATATAATGAGATGGAATTATACATAAATGTTAGAGAATTGAGTGCAATTATAGTTATACAGGGTGGTTAGAAAAAATAATTATGTAGGGTAGCCCATTAGCGGTTGAACTGTTGTCATATTAAATTAAGAATTACGAATTTGAACACAAATAAAGTCCTATTAATTATACCTGAAAAAGAACTTGAATTTCGTTAGTTATTTGTAGAAGCGAGATGTAAGACCGACATCTAGGATTTTCGAGAAAACTATCACACAGAGGTTCCGAATCTGGATCCGTTCCGTGTAATTGCTGTTTTCCCTTAAGTTCTAGAATAGAATGTCACGATAAAATGTTCAGGGTACTTCACCTGCCAGAGATATTGACACAATTGGTCGAATTTTGACCACTGGGCGACAGCTAGTAGTAATAAGTATGTTTCCGAAAAGCAACAATATGCATTTAAGGGTTAACAGCCTGAGTAAGTAGACCCTTTACTTAATACCACTTAAAACCTCACGCTGTTTATTATCGAGACCGTATTTCCTACGACGGTTTGATGTAATAATTTGGTGAAGATACACCCATTTTCTGCAGATAGTTGTCTATTTCATTAAGGATACCCTCTCCTCCAGTCTTACTTCGTCATGTGTCGTTGACAGCTTCGAAATATTAACGGTGCTTTTTGCATGTTACGCCTTCGACATCTTCTTCGGGTCTTATTAATTTTGCGTTAAATTGCGTGGCATTAATTACTCTAGAGAATATTCCGAAAAATGCCGTTGGATTCTTGTCGGAAGCTGGCTGGCAATTGTGCAGAGGATCTTGAGCGTCAGACGTCTAGAGGAACGCGGGTAAACCAAGAAGGAGCGCGAACGCCTCTTTTGCCAGCTTAATAACTCATGAATGAGAAATGGGGAATGTTTTCTAACTAAATAGTGCCTGACATCTGGGAAAAACATGGGAGGGATCTGGCAGTTGAATAATGAAGACAAGCAGCACACAAAGTCGGATAATATGCTTTACTTAAATGAACTTAAAAAGTGGGAGCGATGTGAGTTGCGCCTTAAAATGCTTATATCCATGATTTTCAGTTTCGCGATAGCCCAGGTCATTTACGAAAATACGTGACAAATAATAGAACAAAACCGACATCAACTTGTTCTAATGATAAAACATGACTAATTGACATAAAATTCAATATTTTTATCGATGCGTTTTTGTTTTTTTTACAAAAAACCTCAAAAAATTCGGTAACAATTTAGTTTTTTAAATTTTACACAAAATTCATCTAAGGAAGCGTGTTTGCTACTATGGGCAATGTTAAAAAGAAATGAAAAACCGACAAAATGAGCTACTATAAGTTCAACTTCGTTAACTGGTTTCTTAGATAATGGAATCTTTATCCAAAATTCCAAAAAAAATAAATAATCCCTTATATATATTTTTTTATTTTATGGCTAAAACATTCTTATTAACTGAAGCGATAGATCTTCTCATACCCAATTCATGTTCTAAAAATAAATACTGTAGCCCGGGCATTTTTTGCAAAATTTCCGTAATTCCTATGGAAGACATATTTTTGGGGTTCCGTATATACAATATACGGATACCCTTATAATATCACTCCGGATTTCTACCACTGTCACATCACAGCGATTTTCTCCTAAACTACTGGACGGAAGAGGTTGAAATTTGGTATCAATGTATACTTTGGTGACCGGATCAGGAGTACATATCGTAAAAGAAAAAATTTTGATTTTAGGGGTACTTCTGGGGGGAAAAACTAAAAAAATCGACCGTCCCTCCCCCTGATCTCCGAAACTACTGAGCCTAAAATTGTGAAAAATAAGGAGAAACCATTAATATTAATTTTGGGGGGCAAATTATAGAATTAAATAAAAATTTAAAAATAAAAAAAATTCAAACGCATCATGTAATATATCAAATGAGGTCTCATTCTAAGGAACACAAATTATTTTTTTTTCATATAAAAAAATACATTTAAAAAGATATTAACGAAAATATACCAAAATTTACCCATCCCCCCCCCCTTATCACCGAAACTATAAAACGTAAAGTTTTTAAAAAAAAATTAGAGGTATAGGTTCTGACCTGAAGCTTACTGGAAAAGTAAGGAGAAACCTCTACTTTAAATTTTGGGGGGCAAATTACAGAATTAATTGGAAAATATAAAATTAAATTTGTTTCTAACCCATCATGTTATAAATCAAATGAAAGGGCTCATTACGATGAAAACAAATATATTTTTTTTCATATTTTTAAAATAAATTAATTAAAAGATATTGACAACAATATAAAAAAATTACCCATTCCCCACCCCTATCTCCAAAACCATATACTGGAAAATTTTGAAAAAAAATGGAGGTATTGCCCCTCACCTGAACTCTACTGGAAAAATAAGGAAAACCCCTAATATTCATTTTGGGGGCAAATTATAGAATTAAATGGAAAATATAAAATTAGAATTGTTTCTAACGGGTCATGTACTATATCAAATCACAGGTCTCATTATGGGGAATGCAAATATATTTTTTTTATTTTTTTTAATTAATATTTTATAATATATTAAAAAATATTTTAAAAATTACCCATTCCCCCATTATTCCCGGAGCTATAAGACGTATTTTTTTTGTTTATTAGAAAAATATGAAAAAATCCCTAATTCTATTATTTGGCCCCCAAATAATAGAATTAAACGAAAATAAATTATTAGAAAACCCCCATAGTAATTTTAGGGACAAATTATACAATTAAATGGAAAATAAAGATTCAATTTTCAAACGCATCATGTAATATATGAGATAAAAGGCTCATTATGTGAATTACAAATATATCATATTTTTAAATCATTTGTTTAAAAGATATTAACAAAAATATTAAACATCGACTTAATTCCCAATTTAGAAATTACACTATTTAAATTTTGAAAAATATATTTTATTTGTATTTTTAATAATTTGAATAACAGATTAATTAATTTATAATTTAAAACTTGACCTAATTTTCCCTTTATTTTCCAATCTACAGAGTCTTAAAACAGGCTCAGGCAGTAGATTATAAAAGACTTCTCTGAAAGTTTATTAGTGAACTAAAACTCTAATGTTAATTGTTGGGGGCCAAATTAGAAAATTAAATACATATGTATTCTGATAAAAATCAAGCGAATCCTGAAGCAGATAAAATAAAAATTCATGTGTGGAAAATCAAAGTGTATATTTTTTATAAATTTAAAACGCTTCCTTTAAAAGAGATGTAGGTAAAAATAAGAAAATGCACTCATTCCCTGCTTGTCTGAAACTGGAATATTAGAATCTTGAAGATGGTACGGAACCCTAAGTATGCGAGTCCAACTCGCACTTGACCAAATTATTTTAAGAGGCCGTATTACCTTTCCGGATGAATATAAAGAAACCACCGATGGACAGTAGAAGAGTTGATCTAGAGACCTCTCATCTCACTTTTTAAAAATGTATATAAAAGTATAAATACATATAAGTACTGACATTATTTGGCCATTCTCTATATTTTTTCTGGACGAGTCCATTCGAAAAATTGCTAATAAATAACGTTTTTAATTTTTAATTTTAAGCAGACACACATTTATATTTCTTGGATAATATGGATTTATTTTGTCTGTTCATTGGGTTTTTTCTCCTCCAAATTTTTTCCTGCAACAGATAAGTATTTAAAAATTGTATTTGTAGAGCAAAGTGTAGTAAGGCAATTTCGTAAAATTGCCCGGATTACTGGCTGTCTGTACAGAGATTCTTCCTCACAGTTATTCTGAGAGAAAGAGATGTCTACAAAATGATCAACCAATATTCCTGTATATAAGTAATGTACTGTATATTGTGTAATACTTATCTGTGTATGGAGACGTTTCATCTCCGAGTCTGGAGTCGTTGTCAATCGTTTAGTGTTGTTTTCGAAGTTTTTTCTAAAAAAATTTCGCTTTGATCTTGAATTTGTTGTTTGTCAAAAAATATGAATTTATGTACCTAATAAATTTAGCAAAATAGAATACCTAAACTCTATTTAGTAACAAATGATAATGAGGGAGCAATCATAATATGCAAAATGCTAAGGCTGTTGCAAGCGATTTTTCCATTTGTATATGTTTCAATAAAAGATCAAAACATATATTTCTAAGGTAATGTGGCTTGTCACTACAGGAATCTGAATTGAACAACTTCAGAGGTCTCGAGATCAAGTCTTCTACTTTCCGTCGGTGATTTCTTCATAATGATAGGGTCATCTGGTGAGGTAATATGGCCTTTCAAAAAAAAAGTCGTCCATAGGATTGACAGGATTTTGCAAAAATCACCGGGGCTACAGTATTTATTTTTAGAACATTAATTGGGTATGAAAAGGTCTACCCTTTCAGTTAATAAGAATAATAAAAAAATATGTATACGATTATTTATTTTTTCGGATTTTCGGGTAAAGATTGCATGATCTAAGAAACCAATTAACAAAATTGAGCGTATAGTAGCTCATTTTGTAGGTTTTTCATTTCTCTTCAACATTGCAAACAGGGTTCCTTAGGTGGATTTTGTGTAAACGGTGAAAACTAAATTGTTACCGATTTTTTGAGGGTTTTTTTGTAAAAAAAAAAACAAAAACGCATTGATAAAAAATGTTGAATTTTATGTCAATTAGTCATGTTTTATCATTATCAACACATTGATGTTGGATTTGTTCTACTATTAATTTTGTCACCAAAAGATCTTTTTCTCCGTAAATGTCCTGAGCTAATATGGTTAAAGTACTTAAAAAACGTTAATGTCAGTATTCATGATAACTTTTTTTAGTATCGCTAATGAAAAATTTTACTAGTTCCAATATTTTTTTAGTGAATATCATACATCATTCCAGAAGCCCAGTTCAGAAGTCTTCTTGGTAGGGCGAAGCGTCACTCTCTCTAAAACAAGAAAATAAAATCCAGATTGTATGAGAATTCGATCCAAGACAAAGTAAATACAAAATGAAATAGAAGACTATAGAAAAAAAAATGAAAGTAAAACAAATGATGAAGCGCACCCTAATGAAGCTTTCGATAACAATACTTACTGGCCAAATATACTAACTTTTAAAAGTCTTGCGCCCCTCCCTGAATTTAAAAAATTGTAATTTTTATTATAAAATATTAATGGATAGGGTTAATATAATTTATTTACTATCCACACAGCACAATTTATATGTAAAAAGCTTTTTTATTGAAGTATTAAGTGAAACTGAAACTCAATATTGTGCGTTATTGTACTTTTCACTGTTTAGTATGTGACAACAGTGCGAAATGCCGGGATTTGAGTTGTGCGAGTTTATACGAAGCAGAATTATTGTTTTATGGCAAGAGGTGTATCGCGTTCCTAGATAGCAAATAGACTGGACATTACTAGAAGCACAATGAGCAGAACCATAATTATAAGTCGGTACGAAGAAATGGATGAAGTGCAACGCCAACCTCGAAATGGTCGACGCCGTGTTACCACACCACGTGAAGATCGGTATATTGCCAAATCAGCCCGTTAGAGTACGTCAATCATTGTCTGGTTCTAAGGTCGCAGTACCAGACTGCTTATCATACCGTAATTTTGAATGCAAGAGTTCGATGGAGAGTTTTGGCCTCAGGTTTTGCGATCCAGGAGACCTTTAAGCATCCCCATACTAACTGCTTGTCATCGATCTGCCCACCTACACTAATGAGTCCCAAATTGGATTAGTGGGTAATGATTATCAAGTAAGGGTTTGAAGAGAACAGTGAAATAAACAAATAAATTTATTATCCTTGTAGACAACATACATTGTATAGGACTTGTCACAGAGTAGAACAATATTACATATTGACTATATTACAAAAATATTACATACTCACAAATTCACTAACGTTGTACAGACACATGTCAATAAAATATGATTTTAAATTACGTTTAAACTCATTTAAATTTTTGGCTTCTTTAATGTGAAGAGGCAGTTATATTTTGCAAATTCTGCATGCATTTGCTCGGTCTGTCTTGTATTTAAGCCATGATAAATTTTATTTGTAATAAAATTGTGGCGATTTTTAAATACATACAACATCAATTCATACAGATACAAAGATGGCAATGTCAGCAAATTAAATTGTTTAAAAAGAGGTTTACAACTGTAATCCTGGGCAACGCCTGCAATGCATCTCAAAATTTTCTTTTGTCCTAAAAATACGTTACTTGAGCCAGTGGAAAGTCCCCAAAAACACAGACCATATCTCAACCTAGATTCGACCTGACCATGATAAATTAGTAGCAGTTGTTCTACTGGAAGAACAGATTTTAAATTCATAAACATATATGAAAGAGAACTTAGTTTGTTCACCAAATGATTACAATGAATTTTTAAATTCAGATATTCATCGAGGTGAAGTCCCAGAAACTTTACACAGTTAGTAGTTGTAAAGTCATATTCAGTCAATTTTATGTTAATATTATTTGTAGATCTTTGAGAATTGTGAAATTGTAAAACTTTTGTTTTCTCTAAATATAATGTTAACTGATTCTTGAGGAACCACCGACTCAAGGAAAATACAAATTCATTGCACTTATGATCTAACTGCATAGGAGATTGATCCGATAGAATAATCGAAGTGTCATCAGCGTATAATGTAAAGGAAACCCCATCATAAATGGTATCAATCTCATTCATATATAAAATAAAGAGAGCAGGACCCAAAATAAAGCCCTGTGGTATTCCTAAATTCACTTTTACCATATCCGAATTAACTCTTGTTACTTTTTATTTTTGTGTAAAATAGATACATACTGATGTCGGTCTTTAAGATAAGAAGCCAACTAATTAAGAGGGGGCCCCTCCACACCATACGCCGACAACTTGGTTATCAATATATCATGATTCACACAGTCCAACGCCCTGCTGAGATCACAAAATATTCCAACAGGACACTCGCCCGCCTCTACAAATTTCACAACTTTTGTATAAAGAGATTCAATTGCTGTTGAAGTGGAAATGCATACAGACTGACAACAGTACCCCTTACCGTAACCAGCAGAAATGTTTTGGAGATATAATGTTCAACAGAAGAACAACGACAGGCGCATATTACCTTAATAATGTCATAGATGCAATCATTATACCTCTACGTAATGAATTAGGTGACCAGTTGGTTTTAATGGTCCAGACCAGCTAAAACAGAGCTGCGAAAACAAGATATAACAAAATTTGAATGGCCACTAATGTCACCTGATATTAATCCCATTCAACATGTAAAGGATTACTTGAAGAGAGCAATTTTAATAAAATTAATCCACCCAGAACGACACAAGAACTGATTGTTGCTGCTACTGAGGTAGAGGAAAATTTATCTCATGAGATGGTTAATAACTTTATTAAGGGGATAATCAGACGTGTGGATGCTGTTGTAAGAAGTAGAGGTTCCATTACTCAATAATAATTTGCTTTGTTTAGTTATCTTTGAGAAAATTTTATTTAAAATGTTTTCTTAAATTTTGCATAATTGTTTTAATATTTTTATAAATTTATTATCACTGAAATACAATGTATTGTTTTTTGTTAGGATTGAACAATGACATTTAAAATTCCTTAAGCCATTACCGATATTTCCTATACTTAGGGGGTGCAAAATTTTGAAAGTCAGTATATAATGGACAGTCTGATGTAGTTTCAACAACTAATGTATTTTTTTTGTTCGTGTTCCAAGCCTTTTTGTCGTCCGCCTGCGCTTTGACGTCCATTCGGACCAAGAAGATCTGACCGCAGGAGACATCGCCGTCTGGTGTGAAAGATATTCGCAGAAGGGCATTTCCCCTAGATAGTGCGGGTCACACTGCACAGTGTGAAGTCTGTTTTGTATCGTCATTGGTTTACATTTCGCTATACCACATACATTGTACCTACAGAGACTTTCTGGAAGAGGTGAGATGAAAGACGTAGGAAATCCTTTGACTTTGTGCATTTCATCCCCACATACAGTCCTATCACATATGCAGTCTTTGTTATTCACCATCAAACTGAAGTCTTCTACGGACCTTATGCGTATACTTTTTGTTGCTTACTTTAAACCTACATTCGTTCGTTCGCTTTTTCGTTCTAGCTGGAGTATAAAACTTCCAATCTTCTAGCGTTGATTGGTGACACATACCTAAGAAACATTTTTTGTCAGCAGCTGTGTTATTGGGTTATATTGGGTCGTCTTCTATAAATAAGCCAAAATAGAATCTATAACACAATCTTGAAAAAGCCAAACCTTTTGCAATTCCTTTAGAACGATTGTATGGCAACCAAAGCCTTAATCAAGTATACTAAGTACAACTTAGACACGAATACAGAAAACGCAAAAAATCTTACAAAGGTGTAAATGGATTGTTAGACGTTTGGTGAACTAAGCTTATCCAGATCCACCGGGGGAGTTTCGGGAGCAGTTTGCCTGCCAAAGCTTTATTAAAGCCATCAAAGATAAAAAAGTGTAACGAAGCTCTTCTCCGTTTGAACCATGAGACCATGAAGGCAGCTCTATATGCTTCCCAAACTAGCAGAGCCCAAGACTTGGCAGAAAGAATTTGGAGAGACCCGAAACGTTTTAACTACAATTATCAATGCACTTGATAGCTACTTGATGGTTGAAACTGTTCTAAGAAAACTATACTATATTTATTTGTTCGGCAATAGGCCAGGATGAAGAACGATACAAATTGAAGATATTTTGGAGGTATTAAAAGTGAGCTTAACCCCCACAATACTGAATAATTTGAGCTTTTCAATATTTTGATTTGATGATTCAATTTGAGGACGCGAGATGTAAGACCCACATCTAGGATTTTCGAGAGAATTAGCACACAGAGCTTCCGAATCTGGAGCCGTTCCGTGTAATGCTGCTCCTCCTTAACTCCTAGGACAGAATGTCACGATATAATTTTCAGGTTACTTCACCTGTCAGAGATATTGAATACTCTCTTCGAGGTGCCATTCCTTTGTACATTATATATTATATATAACATATATCGTTTCTGGTCAGGGAACCTTCATCAGTTGCGCTTCCTACAATTTAATGTCCTCTCGAACACTTCTTTATGTATTTGATAAATTTCGTTAAATTTGAAGACGCAAGATGTAAGACCGACATCTAGGATTTTCTAGGAGTTAAGGAGGATCAGCAATTACACGGAACGGCTCCAGATTCGGAACCTCTGTGTGCTAATTCTCTCGAAGATCCTAGATGTCGGTCTTACATCGCGCGTCTTCAAATTTAACGAAATGTATCAAATACATAACGAAGTGTTCGAGAGGACATTCAATTGTGGGAAGCACAAATGATGAAGGTTCCCTGACCAGAAACAATCTATATTATATATAATGTAAATTGTCTTGCGTACAAAGGAATGACACCTCGAAGAGAGTATTGATGATACAAGTTAGAGAAAATTTAATTTTGTAGCAGATTATTGCAATTGGGGACGATCGACATGATTTGGGCTATACGCACAAAATATGGATGTATGTAATGAACGATCAATTTGCTTGAGTACCAAAGCTAATGACAGCATGGTAACTATATTAGACAACAAAAGATTAGTCGCAATACACATAGATGAGGGAGATCAAAGCTGTAATTATAAAATTCTTATAAGAAGTGGTCATGTCGCTCTAATATGGCTCCTGAACCTGAAGGCAATAGAAGGGCAATTTGCCAGGTGGATGGAAATTGCAACAATCTACATAACAATGCCGAAAAGACCTTAATGTGAAGAATATGGGCATTGCAGAAAAATTGAACAGAGGGTAGACATTTTTGTATGAGACGAGTTGAATCACCGCGCAAAAATATTTACCATTTATATTACTTATCTCAATTATACAGGGGGTCCCAAAATATGGAAACCCCTGCATAACTCTTCAGGAATGTATTTTTTGAAAAATGTCAAACACAAAAGTTTCAGTATTTTTCCTTGACTATCTAACAGTGACCTTGACCACGTGAACCCCCTTTTTTATTCCAAATTCGGATAGAGCCCAAAATGTTACGTCCAAAATGACCTTGACCGTGACTAGGGTCTATTTGAACTTAGTAGTGGTCAAAATTATGACTAAGGTTGTGGTCAAGGTCATGCCTAAGGTCACGGTCATCGTCATTGTAGACGTAAAATTTGTCGACCTTTCCGAATGTGAAATAAAAAATGGGGGGGGCATTTAACCTTGATATGACCATCAAGTTCATAGTCAAGACCATCGTTAGATAGTCAAGGGAAAATGCTCAAATTATTGTATGTAACATTTATCAAAAATGTTTTCATGAAGAGCTATCCAGGAGTTGCGATAATTTTGGACCACTGTATTATATATTTCAGTTTCTTGTCTAAGCTTTGAATTGGTAGAAATAAAACAGATAGTTCTGATACTTTGTTGATGATAATTTGTTGAGTAACGTAGAAAGCATGTACAAAAACTAATTAATAAACATACTTCAATGAAAGTCATACTTTCCTATTCTTTCAAGAATTTATAAGCCCAAATGTGAATAAAATCAACCGTAGTATTTTTTTTTAGTAACAAGCAGATGTCTTACGGTTGATCCAGATCAGCTGCATCCCCATATATTTAGAATAAGTTCTAAAATCACTGTAAAAACAAATTTTATATTAATCAACATTCTGCAGTTTAACCACAAAATAAGTGTTTACCTTTCACATTTGTAGCTACAGAAAAACCCAACGTAAGTTATTATTTTCTTTCCTCTTAAAATATATCCTAATTCTACACAATATTCCTTAACAAATAGCTCAACTCCCTATAGCGCAACTTGAAATTGATGGATGAGAAACGGTTGAAAGTAAAGCCTAAAATTCTCTAACGAATCCATATAATAAATTACTAACTCCCTTACCTCATCTTTTATTTCACGATAAACTTGCAACAGGAGAAAAAGCCTCTTCGTATAACCGTTTTATTTTAGCTGTTTTTTGCTTGTTTGTCCTCCATTAATACCAAGAGATTCTTAAAATGCTCGGAAACTCCAGTCGGTTTTTAGTGATGAATTGATCCACTCTCGTGAGAATCGTAAACGTTTTAGAAAAAATGCGAACTTTTCTAAAGATAAATCGTTTTCGATTACAAATAATTATAAAACGAAATTAACTATTATTCAAAAATAGGTACGTTCCCAGTATTTGCGAAAATATTTCTAATAACGAAACTACTTATAAATAAACATGAATTTCAATACAAAGTTATCGATATTAACTTTCATACGGAAAATTACTTATTGACTTTTCCAGATAGAAGTTAATTCAGGCTACAGTGCGCTAATAAAATTCAAAACCCTTCAACCAATCTCACCAACTCTAGATTTTAATGTCATGTATAAATAGAGTCTAGTTTTGTAGTTACGACATATCGAAACAAATATGGATTTCCACGTACGTGTGATTTGTTTTTTTTTTAATCTTCATACTCCTCTGGGTTTCAAATCACCATGTTTGTCTATTCTGCCAGTCATTGTCAGCTAGATTTATTTCTGTCATTGCTTTGGTAATCCCCGGTATCCATTTTGTAAGCGGTTTAATTCATTTTATGTGAATAGTACTAAAAATTAATTTATAATGACATAATATTAAAAAAGTATAATTGTTCCCGGTTTCGAACCCGAAAACTTTGGATTCGCAGCTGTGCGCTTTAGACTCTGGACCACTTGTAAAAGTTATGTAATACATCAGTCCCTCTATTGTGTGGTAAACGTACTTTGTTTATTACGAGAACAAAACGATATAAATACAGCACATGTTTTGCTTGCTTCTATGAGTCTATATTCGTTTTGTGTGGTACTCTTTTTAATTTCTGACGAATGTCAAGTCTCCAATTTAATATATCACAAAAAAAGAATAGGGGTGTTTATTAGAATGAAAAGCTGGTATTCTATATTACTTGGATTGTTATATTGGTTTATTTCTTATTTATTGTTGTTTTTCTATAAAAGAAGAGATTGTTAATATACTATCTGGTCCGTCGTTTTTCAACAGAGGACTGAATTCGACGGGTATTTCAAGAATGAGCAGATGAAATTTAAAGTTATGCATTTCATTCCTCTGCTCATCTATTTTCATATGTAGTGTAGGGAAGTTAGCATTATTTTAATACCATTTTTGCAAAAAAAAATTCCACAGGTGTTTGGATGTTCTTTCTTGAAGAAGGTACGCCGCTTAACACAAAAAAAGTTTTGTTAACACATTTTTACTTCTTAGTTAATTATACTAGGTGTTTAAAATAGCAAAAACCCTAATTTTGGCAGTTTTTGTGACTTCTCAGTAACAGAGTAACAATTTAAAGAATCAAAGGTAAGTGTTTTATATAAGCATTTTTAGAACCTACTAAATGAGATGTTGATCGATAGGATTGGTTAATTAAGAAATGAGTTATTCGCGAAAAAAGTTTCATTTGTCTATCTAAAATAACTTTTCAAAATTTTAACTTCATGGCTTTGAAGGTTTTCTCACAACTGTAATTTTTTATAGAGAGCTCTTTATTTTTTGTGATGATTATAACGCTCCCATTCTGCATCAAATTACTTTTATATAAATCTGAATGGAACATGGTAATTATCAAATCTTTGGGTACAACTCATCATATATTAATATTATTTTGTCTTTATTCTATTGTCTGTAAATTTAATTGGAAATTCTGCATTTTGGTATTCGCCAACGCATACATATTAGTAGAGGGGGATCCTGATTTCCCCTCACGGTAAAATAAAAACAGCATGTCATCGAATTGACATGACGTTTAAAATGCTTTTTCCAAGAAAATTACGTTATATACGAGGATAAGTCAAATATAAACGGTAATTTTGCTATTCTGCTTAGAATACAGTTTCCAGCTAAATTAGGTATGTTGTTTGGAGTAGATGTTTGGTTTATTGACACTGGGGAACCAGCCGGGTACGTGCGTATGCGTGGCTTTGTCCTTCATACCTATTGTACCATGACTAAGCAAGAGTGTTACATTCGCCTGTTGTGCAACAGATTATCATAAAGTTTTAAATCTGTAAAAGTGTTAAAGCCTTAGAAATTCTAACTCATTTGAAGGCACAGTTTGAGGATAGTACACTGTCTCAGAATCGTATGTATATGTGGGTGAGAAAATTTAAGAGTGTACGAGAATGATAACCATAATCGACGCACAAGGACAAGCCTTACAGCTGGCAATGTCAATAGAATTCGACACCTTATTAAACGTGAGCCGATTAACCGCGGATTTTCCTCAGAAATGGTGTCAGCTATGGAAGTGTTCAATCAATTATCACTGATCAACTTGGTTTCAGAAAAAATTGTGCTCGATGGGTTCCGGGGTTTTTGACTGTAAACTCGAGATCGTTGAAAGACCTCTAAATAGATTTCAGCGAGAAGGGAAGGCCTTTTTGACATGCATCGTGGCGAAAAAAGAATAAAATTCAAAACTCGCCTTTCATCTGGAAAAGTCCTTACCACGATTTTTTTTTTTACTCTAAGGAAATTTACTAATTTACTGAGAAGCCACCCACCCTCCTTGTAGCCCTGACTTGCCCCTGAAAGAATCACCGGGAGGAAAACGATTTGGAATATATGAAGAAGTCGAGGAGCACATGCGCAGTTGGCTTGCAACTCGCCTTCAAACAATCTATGAACAGAGAATACTGAAACTCCCAACTCTCGGTGGAAAAAGTGTGTAGATCACGCAGGAGGGTATAGTGAAAAATGCCAAGTCAGTCATTTCTGTTTAATGTTATTCAATAAATGTGTGAAAAAAATTCTATTCATATATGATTTAACCTCGTAATTGTTTTGCTGACTTTAATTCTCAGAGTTTTGAATCAAAGAAGTCGATCGCAGTATTACAATTAATTTATTACACAATTTTAAAAGGAAAAAACGTTAGAAAAAATAAATTTAAAAAGTTTATAATGAAAATTATTCCTTAAAACATCTTCTATAAAAATGGTATGATGTAATTTTGTTGTACAATGATTAGAAAAAAAGTTATATCAACAAATAACAAACATTACAATGAACAACTTTGATATGCCACCATTTCTCGTCCCTAGGTTATCAGCAAACAGTTTGACAGTTGGTATGGCATTTTTTGTATTAGGGAAAGAATAAAAGCGATTTGAAATGAATGTAAGTTCGAACGCAGTAGTAAAATGAGGGGAACGTGCTTCTCAAACCAGTATATTTTATTTAATTCGAATACCAAAATGCAGGGTTTAAAACTGAATTTACATAAAATAAAATAAAACTAAAAGAAAATTACTTTATGAGGGATGGTACTCAAAGAACTAATAATTAATATGTTCCTTTCAGATGGTTAAAATATTAATTTAGCTCGAAATGGGAGCATTGTAAACTTCACGTAAAATCAAAAGCCCTGGAAAAAAAAATAAAATTTGCAAGAAAACTTTCTGAGCTGTAAATTTGAGATTCTTACCAGTTATTTACCTCATGAAAATGAAAGATTCTGCCGGGTTTCAAAATTTCAACGTCTCTTATACAATAACTATGGACGATTGAATATTGCGTATTTTTTTTCAGTTTGTTCCAAATAACACAATAACTAATTATCCAATCGACTATATGAACATAACTTTTCATTCAGTTGCTGAAAAGTTACAAAACTGCTAAAATTGGGATTTTTGCAACTTTAAACACTCCGTATAATTAATTAAGAAATAATTTTTTTTTTAACAAACAGTTTTTATGTGATATGCTATATACATTCTTCAAGAAAAGCCAATCAAATATCTGTGGATTTTTTTTGCAATTGAAAATATTAACTTCCCTAGAGTACTGGGCCTCCTTTAAGAAGCTTTCGCTTCAAAAAAGTTTACACATAAAAAAATTCACCAAATACAAATTTTAATCATTTACTCCTTACTATATATAGAATCTATGTTTTCCCAACACAACATCTCCTTCTGGGTGTTGAGATTTCTTCGTCAGTGACTATATTCCTAATTGTTGATTATTAAAGGTTGTTTCAAAACTATTAATTAAAATATGGTTCAGCACGCGAATATTATACATAATACGAATCTATTAAGTTGTTAATTGCAATACATTTTACCTAGAACATAATAATTTACGGCATCATTTGTAAGTGACAGTCCCAAAATCCCATCAAACTTTTGTGATATACGGCATCCAGTGTCTGACCGAAGCAAATGACCCCGGCCTGAACCTGACATTGTATTAAATAGAATTCGGGAACGCTCACTAAAATTCCAGGACTTGGTGGCGACAAGTTCCAAGTTTATTTGTATAAATCTGTGAAATTAATTAACTAATGTGGCAGAAAAACTAAATAAGGGAATTTGGACGATAAAGCCTTTATAATATCACTCCGGATTTTTGCCTCTGTCCCATCACAGCAATTTTCTCCTAAACTACTGGACGAAAGAAGTTGAAATTTGGTATCAATGTATAGTTTGGTGACCCGATTAGAAGTACATATCGTAAAAGAAGAAATTTTGATTTTAGGGGTACTTCTGGGGGGAAAACTAAAAAAATCCACCGTTCCCCCCCTGATCTCCGAAACTACTGAGCCTAAATTTTGAAAAAAATAGGAAATATAGAACGTTGCCCGAACTTTACAGGAAATATAAGGAGAAACCATTAATATTAATTTTGGGGAGCAAATTATAGAATTAAATAAAAATTTAAAAATAAAAAAATTTCAAACGCATCATGTAATACATCAAATGAAATATCTCATTCTGAGGAACACACATATTTTTTTTCATATTTTAAAAAAATATATTTAAAAAGATATTAACGAAAATATACCAAAATTTACCGATTGTCCCCCCCCCATCTCCGAAACTATAAACCGTAAAGTTTTGAGAAAAAATTAGAGGTATAGGCTCTGACCTGAAGTTTAGTGGAAAAATAAGGAGAAATCTCTACTTTTAATTTTGGGGGGTAAATTACAGAATTAAATCGAAAATATAAAATTAAAATTGTTTCTAACCCATCATGTTATATATCAAATGAAAGGGCTCATTATGACAAAAACAAATATATTTTTTTCATATTTTTAAAATAATGTAATTAAAAGATATTAACAAAAATATAAAAAAATTCACCCATCCCCCCTATCTCCGAAACCATGAGCTGGAAAATTTAGAAAAAAAGGAATTAGAGCCGCTCACTTGGACTTTACTGGAAAAATAAGGAAAAACCCCTAATATTAATTTTGAGGGGCAAATTATAGAATTAAATGGAAAATATATAATTAAAATTGTTTCTAACCCATCATGTTATAAATCAAATGAAAAGGGTCATTATGACCAAAGCAAATATATTTTTTTTCATTTTTTTTAAATAAATTAATTAAAAGTTATTAACTAAAATATTTAAAAAATTACCAATTCTACCCCCCCCTCCCCTTATCACCAAAACCATAAGATGGAAAATTTTGAAAAAAATTGAGGTATAGCCCCTCACCTGAGCTTTACTAGAAAAATAAGGAGAAATCCCTAACATTCATTTTGGGGGGCAAATTATAGAATTAAATGGAAAATAAAAAATTATAATCGTTGTTTGATATATTGCATATATATGAGATAAAAGGCTCTTTATGTGAATTACAAATATATCATATTTTTAAATCATTTGTTTAAAAGATATTAACAAAAATATTAAACATCGACTTAATTCCCTCTTTAGAAACTACACTATTTAAATTTTGACAAATATATCTTATTTGTATTTAATCTTAATTTATATTTAATAACAGATTTAATAATTTATAATTTAAAACTTGACCTATTTTGCCATATATCTTCCAATCTTCAGAGCCTCAAAACTCAGACAGTAGATTATAAAGACTTCTCTGAAAGTTTATTAGTAAAATAAAACTCTAATGTTAATTTTTGGGGGCCAAATTAGAAAATTAAATTCATATGTATTCTGATAAAAATTAGGCGAATCCTGAAGCAGATAAAATAAAAAGTCTATGTGTGGAAAATGAAAGTGTATATTTTTTATAAATTTAAAACGCTTCCTTTAAAAGATATTAGGGTAAATATAAGAAAATGCACTCATTCCCTGCTTGTCTGAAACTGGAATATTAGAATCTTGGAGGTGGTACGGAACCCTTAGTATGTGAGTCCAATTCGCACTTGACCAAATTATTATGTTATATGGAACCAAACAAAAAACTATTTACTTTCTTTTCTAATGAACGAGTCGAGTACCTGGGGAATCTGAGGACCATATAAAAAAATTATGGAAACTACGTATATTAGGATTATGAAAATTTGGATACATAGGTCTCAAACTATTTTTAGTTCTGTGGGTCGTTATTTTAAATATATCTAGAATAACATTTATAAAAGATGTGAGATCGGTCATTTTAGTGTCACTTGATATTTTCCGGAAAAAAAATACAATGCTCCGAAAATAAAACTGGTGGATAAGTTCAGTTTTCACTGTTTAAGTTTAAAGTTAGATTATTTTCTGAAAGATTAAGTCAATAATGTAACTCTTTTAACCGACTTCAAAAATAAGGATGCTCTCATTTTTTTAAATATTTGTTCAGCAATTACTCGCAAACGGCTCAAGGAATTCCGACCGTTTACACGCGAAGTGGTCCCAAATTTTTTCATTAACATATGTTGTACAATTTCTTAGAAAATGTATGCTTTGGTGAAGTCGCCGGTATTAAAAATATGGAAATTGTTCTATTTGGAACATGGGATAAATTGAAAAGACATTGGATTAGCCCCGGGATATCCCGAAGTAGTCCCACATTTTTTTCAATAACATAGCTTGTACTGTTTCTCAGAAATTCGGGAAAAACTTTTCTACCGACTTTCTTATACAGTTACCTTTGGTGGAGTCGCTAGTATTAAAAAAAAATTCTGCTTGGAACATGGGGTATGATAAATTGATTAGTTCCGAGGGATCTCGAAGTGGTCCCATATTTTTATCAATAACATAGCTTGTTCCGTTTTTTATAAAATCGTGAAAAACTTTTTTAACGACATCTTATCATTAAACTTTGGTGGAGTTGCTAGTATTAATTGTTCGGAACTTGGGGTATATTGTAAATAAATTGAATTAATCAAAATAAATGTCAGGTAATATGTATATAAAATAAGTAGTATAAACTATTTCTTTTTATTAATATGTGGTGTATGTAGTTGACCTTCCGCTCCATATCTATAAAAAATAATATATCCGAATCCTCTCTGAGCTTATAAGCAAGTATAAGCAAAACTTCCAGAGCTTTCTAAATGGCTAGACAATTAGATCTGGATTTTTAAGGAATATAACGACGAATCGAATCAATTTTGAAAAAAATTCTATCCTATGAATAAAATGCAACAATAGTGTAACAATAACAGCATAATGTTTTTGTAGAGCACATTTTTCCAGATGATTTGGTGCCATAATTTTAAATGACATAAAGAGAAATTAAAAAGAAGCATTTAAAGTTTTTTTTCATTAAACATTTGTTGAATTACACACTGAGTGATATATAATTGTAATTGTTTTAAAAGAAAGTTCATCTGAAAAATGAAAAATAACACGTGATATGTTCCTTTGCAGATGTATTTAACTTAAGAATTAAACAACAAATTAGAATTAATACTTGAGTCGCAACAAAATAGTGCCAATTATTTTAATTCACTACAAAATTGTTATGACGTGGAGCTGATCTGATAATCGAACGGGAAGGTGGCCCTAGGAACTCGAGTTTAGACTCACTTGATCCGTCTTGACAAGTACTTTGGTGCTAGATGGTAACCAGTGATCATGGAGCTAGAAGATGGCCATAGGAACTCGGTAATTAAACGACACAACCCCATCGAGCTTGGGCTGGTATGATTCGTCTTGACCAGTCCTTTAGTGCTAGATGGTAACCAGGATCTGATGATGGAGCTGGTAGGTGGCCAAAGGAACTCAGTAATTAAGCGACACAATGAACAAAAAAGAAACTACTATCCAATTAAACAGATGTTTAAAGAAGGCGAAATTGAAGCGACAGGAGAAGATTGTTAATGAAAGCGATGTCCACAAGAATTTATACGCAAGATATCGATACAATACAGACACCAGAGAGAAGCGAAAATGAATCACCTGAACAACATGCTCTCAGGATAGATAACATTAGAATACGTACGCAAGACAGAAGAAATAATGAATTGTAGGAAGAACACTTCGCCAGAATCGAAAGGAACAGAATGCAGAGAATGAACGGCAGAAAAAGACTAATCAGAAGAAAATGCAATGTGGTAGCTTTGAGTGCTTTAATAACGAGATAAATATCTTTTTCGATAGCTAGATGGTAACCAGGGTCTGATGATGGAGCTGGAAGATGACCATAGGCACTCGGTAATTAAGACATAACCATCAATTTTGGGCTCTTATGTTTCGTCTTGACCAGTCCTTTGATGCTAGATGGTAACCAGGGTCTGATGATGGATCTGGTAGCTGGCCAAAGGAACTCAGTAATTAAGCGATACAATAGCGTCGAGTTTGATTCGTTTTGATGGATGGACCTTTTGTGATGGGTAGTAAGAATAATATTATTTTTAAAAATTGTAAAATTTAACGGGTTTTCTTTTCGAGGTAACTGCCACATATGTTCTCAGTGTTACGATAATGTGTTCGAGGTTTTGAGATGGTTGGTGGCTAATAATCCCTTGTTCAAAATATAATGCAGCCTTTCTTGAATAGCACAAGATCACTTAATTGATGGAGCCAAAAAGAATGAACAGATTGATATTAATAATATATTACACTCACACATTAACAAAACAGGTTTTCTTCCAAAGGAACTAGAAACTTGTGTTGGTGCTAAAGTCATGTTGCGGCCCAACGTTGACGTTGCTAAGGGACTTGTGACTGGAGCGATAGGTCACATTCCTAAAATTATATGGACATATCACAGACATGCTCCACTATACGATAGCGATATACCATCGGTTCGCGTAGACTTTGGTAAATCACGACACAGCTGACAGAAGAATGCTCCCGATGGTCTTATCTTGCGCTTCAAAATGTAGGGAACTTCTGTACATCATTTATCTTGGTTCCAAATTGTTTGCTGCAGGTCAAGCTTATGGGGCTTTAAGCCAAATGGGTCTTTAGCGGGTCTTCAAATCGAAGAACTTGACTGCTCCAAATTGACTTTGATGAAACCTTGTAATATTGACGCATTAAATGAAACGGATAGAATGTTACAAACAACTAATCAGTAATTATATAACTATATAAGGAATGACACCTCGAAGAGAGTATTCAATATCTCTGAAAGGTGAAGTAACCTGAAAAAATTTCGCATCAAAAATACTAAAAAGTTAGAAATAAAATTAAAGTAAAAAACTTTTAAAAAACAAAATTCTTGTTAATTAAAACAAGTCACTAAAAAATTAAAAATAATTTTAACCTGATAAGAAAAATACCATTATATAGGTACCTACATTGCAACCTTTAATGATAATTAACCTTCTTCGTCTACGTCTACCTAATTATATATTTTTGTTAAACCTTAAAACTTTACACTTTGCAAAAGAAAAGTAATGTTCCATCAAAATATAACACGCTTTTATTTATAAAGAAATGGATCTGTGATAAAAACGCAAAGATTTAATACAAAGTGTAAAATTATAAAATTTTAGGGTTTAATAAAAAATATAATTAGGTATGTGTACGATATGGGATTATTGTGACGTAGAAGAAGAAGAAGGTTAATTATCGTTATAGATTGCAATGTAGGTACCTATATAATGGTACTTTTCTTACCAGGTTTAAATTATTTTTTACTTTTTAGTTATTGTTGTTCACAAGTAATAAAAGCTTATTTTTAAAAAGTTTTCTTTTTCTTTTAATTTTATCTATCTAATACTATAATACGAGCAATGTTTGTATATATATATATATATATAGGGTGATTTGGTGTCCTATTTGAGAGTGAAAATTTTTAAACATTCTTTCAATAAAAATTGTATTTGTATGTTCCGAACATGTAACTATTTTATGCCTCCGTCATATTTTCCTAGCATTATATTTTTATAGTTGGACAATTCAAGTTTTTAACGTGAAAAAATTGGCACGGTAGGCAAATTTTGGATGAGTAAGATCTCATGATTTCGCATGTTAATTTGATGCATATAATATGAATTGGTGGTGTAAAATTATAATTATGCAGGGTCTTTCAAAATATGTTAGATGGTCCATATGAGTTGATATGCAGGATATGGTTAAAATTTAGCGTCAAATGGAATTATAGTATAGTTAGAAAAAAAGCGAGAAAAAATAATTTTATAGAGTACCCCATAAGCAGTTGGAAATTAATGATAGCTGACATACAGGGCGGAGTAAAAGTATTGTTATGCAGGATCGCTAAAAAATTGTTAATAGAATGTTATACCTATAGGGTAGCTTATTAGCATTTGCATTTACAGGGTGGTTGCAATAAAGGATGTACTGGAATTATAATATTGTATTTGTATGTCCCGAACATGTAACTATTTAATGCCTCTGTCATATTTTCCTAGCATTACATTTTTAGAGCTAGATATTTCAAGTTTTCAAGGTGAAAAAATTGGCACGGTAGGCAGTTTTTGGATAAGTAAGATCTCAATATTTCGCATGCTAATTGATGGATATAATGTGAATTGGTGGTGTAAAATTATAATTATACAGGGTCTAACAAAATATGTTAGATGCTCCATAAGAGTTGCTATGCAGGATGGTTAAAATATAGCGTTAAATGGAATTATAGTATGGCTAGAAAAAAGCGAGAAAAAAATTCTGTAGAGTATCCAATAAGCAGTTGGAAATTAATGATATCTGACATACAGGGCGGAGTAAAAGTATTGTTATGCAGGTCGCTAAAAAAATATTAATAGAATGTTTTACCTATATGGTAGCTTATTAGCATTTGTATTTACAGCGTGGTTGCAATATATGATGTACTGGAATTATAATTATAAATGGTGGTTCAAAAAAAAAATAGATGGCCATAAACAAATACATATACAGGGTAATTAAAACATATGGTGGTGTGAAATTATAGTTATACAGTGTTATTTAAAATATATTATATTAGGTAGCCTGTAAAAAGTTGCATATATAGGGTGGAGCGGAATTATAGTTATGTTAGAATATAAATGAAAGAATTTGGAAACAAAAGTGTTTGTAGCCAAAAGCGGTCGCACTTACAAGATTGTTGGAATATCGAATCGAGTGAAATTGAAGCGTGATTAAAAAAATGTTAGAACAAAATGTTTGGATGGGTTTTACATAAGAAGTTGCATATATAGGATGGTTGAAATATAGGGGGGAGTTGAATTGTAGTAACACCATGTAAATAAGAAATGTAAAAAAAATATTATGTTAGGGAGTTTAAATTAGAGTACATAGCAAATGTTCCATTATTTGGATATATGTACATTTATCATAAAATGATAAAACCTTGAATTTACCAGTGAAGCTCGGTAATAAATAATATTTAATAAAATATATACTTCATTAAGAAAAAAGATAATTAGCTAAGTTTCTTTTTCAGAAAAGTTTAGCCAAATTATCTTCTTCAAATTTTTTGTAAAACGTAGTCTTCTACGTTTATAAACTTGACACTTGACATGAAAGAAATGTTTCATATTTCTAAATTAAACTAATTTAGATCCTCTATCGTCCTATAAACAGATTTTCTTGTAATTAATATTTACTTAAACCCTCGGCTCAAAATGTCCACAAGAAAAATCTGCCATTCGCAGGTGTATGTGTAATAAATTTTAGCAAGCAAACGTTTTTTCAATATTTGTGTTACAGTTTATCAAAGCAACTCATAAATTTCATAAAACCTCATATTACATACAAATATTCTATTCCAAGTTTCATTGGAATTTCAAATTTTTCTTGTTCTCACAACTTCAACTCCAGGAAACCGAAACGATACACAATTTGTCTACATTTCTATTACTTTCCATTCACCCGAACCGAGATCACATTTTCGATAGGAATCGTGACAAAAATTTCCTGCCGCGCACCAATTCCACTTCCGTCTTGCTTTCCTGAGTTTCAAACAAACCAAACAGAGCAAATAACACAATCTACTCGCAAATACAAGGTGAACCATTTTATTATATCTTTTGAAATATGTTTTACTCAATTCCCTTCGTAAAATAAATACATTCCATTTCATACTTATCTTAATTGCTGCCATTGTTTCACTGTATGCGGTGACTCAAATATGACTATTTTCAAAATATATTTTTTTAGTTCTGTTAATGAGACTAACTAGGTGTAAGAAACGTCTAAAACAAAAACAGCAAGTAAAATTTCTGGCAAAAATACATGACGACTATATCTCATTTCTTTTTTATTTCAGATATGATTATTAACAAAATGGTACGAGGGCTGCCTTTTATATTTCGGGATTGGACAACCCTAGTGTTGCAATCTGACAACTGACAGCTCTATCGTAAAGTTTGACATTTTTGAGGTTATACGTACTCAGAACGTTTTGACGTACGAGCGCTATGTGTTGTTTACAGTAACTTAAAGGATTCATCTCGGCCAAAAAATGGAATTAAATCGTGAACATTTTCGTGCGATTATTTTTTACAACTTTCGACATGGATTAAAGTCAGCAAGAGTGCATGGATGAACTTAATTTAATTTTTGGCGATGAAACTCCATCAAGGATTGTCCACTGTTTATCGATGGTATGGTGAATTCAATCGAGGTCGCAGTTCACTCCAAGACGAATTTCGTGAAGGTCGTCCAAAAACAGTTGTTGTTCCGGAAACCATTGATGCTGTGCGCGAACTGATATTGCAAGATCGTCATGTGACCTATCGTGAGATTGAGTCAACCTTACACATTAGTGAATGTCAAAAAAATGTGTTCGCGTTAGATCCCACACAATTTGTCAATCGTTCAAAAAAAAGGCTCGTGTCGATTGGTCGAAAGAAAAGCTCAAAAAATACGATCGCGGTGCTTCAAAACACGTTTATGACATAGTGACAGGTGATGAATCATGGATTTATGCGTATGAGCCCGAAAGTAAACAGCAGTCGACTGTATGGGTGTTTCAAGATGAGCCGAATCCAACAAAAGTTGTTTGCGCACGAAGCACTTCCAAGCAAATGATCGCCTGTTTTTTCGGAAAAAATGGACATGTCGCAACTGTACCACTAGAACAACGCAGAACAGTCAATACTGAGTGGTACACAACCATTTGTTTGCCAGTTGTCTTCCAAGAAATGAGGAAAACCAACCGCCGAAGACGGATCACTCTTCACCACGACAATGCGAGCTCTCACACATCGGCTCAAACAACTGCATTTTTGACCACTCAAAACATCGATTTGATGAGTCATCCGCCGTAAAGTCCTGACTTGTCACCAAATGACTTCTTTTTATTCCCGTACGTAAAAAACAAACTGAGAGGTCAACGTTTTTCGATACCTGAAGAAGCGGTTGCTGCGTTCAGAATGCATGTTTTGGAGATACATCAATCAGAGTGGAAAAAGTGCTTCGACAATTGGTTCAAACGCATGCAAAAGTGTATAGATCTTCATGGGGGATATTTTGAAAAACAATAAAGCGATTTTCGATGATTAATATTTGTTTTTGTTCTCTAATCCCGAAATATAAAAGGCAGCCCTCGTATTGCATGTCAATGATAAAATGCAAAGATCAAGCAACTGCCACAGCCTAAGGTAGACAAAATAGTAATACAGATATATTCGGAACACAACCTGAGATTCGGGAAGGGCGACATTGTGTTGCAACATTATTTGCAACACCACTGGAAAAAATGGCAAGTTCAGACAAATATGATGAGCCAATAGGAGTATTAATATAAATGGAGGCGACATAAACTATCAAAGTTCTCCGATAATAACAAGTACAATGCAACAAGAATGTTAGATACCTTCACCAGGCATCATACTGGACATTATTAATTGTTAATACCCAAGAATTTTGTGTTGTTTCCTTCTTCCAAAAAGTCAACGCAGCTATTGAAAACTCTTACAAGATTTTGGCATAGCCATGGGTTCTTGACTGTCCCCAGCCTTGAGCAACATTTTCATGGAATTATTTGAAGAACAAATAATTTTTACAAAAGACATTAAACCTTTAGTTTGGTGACGTTATGTCGACGATATATTCACTATTTGGGAACACTCTCTTGAAGACTTACATGAATTATTAAACGACATCAATAACAAAGAACCAAATATACACTTCACATTATAAATTGAGCAAAATAACACACTACCTTTCTTAGACATCATAATAACAAAAACACAATCGTCATTTGATACACAAATCTACAAAAAGCCAACTCACACTAACAGATATCTCAATTTTAGCTCTAATCACAGAAATACCCTTAAAAAGGCATCATTAAATCTTTATATGATAGAGCAAAAATCAACGGTTCTGATATGGATAAATTTAATAAAGAAAAAATATTTACCAAAAATATATTATCTGCTAACAATAATCCTAAAAAGTTCATTAATAAAGAGGTAGATAAAATTGAACACAAAACAATAACTAACATTCAACACCAAGCTACACCAAACAATACTAATACTCTTGATAACCCCATTACTATAACAAACATACCATACACCCAGGGTCTTTCAGAAAGACTGAAAAGAGTGGGAAACAGATTTAATATTAAAACAACTTTCAAAACAATAAATACACTCAAATAAATTTTATCGAAAATTAAACCAAATAACACAAAACTCAAAAAACTGCATTTATAAGATTCATTACGAATGTAACAAAAATTATATTGGAGAAACCTCTAGGTCTATAAATGTTCGAATAAATGAACACAAAAATTATATAAAGAAACGACAATTCGAAAAGTCAAAAATTTTTGCATGCCTGGAACCTTGGTCATAACATACAATTTCAAAATTCAACCTATTACACAAAGACGAACACAACACAAAACGAAAGCTGAAAGAGTCTGCTTTAATGATATTAAATGAAAGCGATTGTATAGCTAGTACTTCTATAGAATTCAGCCGTTCCTGGTTGCCAATAATCAAGGATGAAATCAATCCTTTTGAAGAACCCTATATCGGGATAGTTCGTAAGGCTTTTCCTAGGTTTTCCATTATGACTTTAATGAGATCCCTGGAACATCAGAATTTCTTTGGTTACATTGTTGGCGAATGCACTTATAACAAAATTATAGGTACCTAGGAATGCCACATGAAATTCTAAAGATAACTCTTTCAAATTCTTTCAATTTAAAAGAAGCTCTGTTATTTCACATCATCTTTAATTTTTTTTGTGCTACCCTGTATATATCAAATTTGCAGTAAATTCCCTTAGTTACATCACTTTTATTGTCAAACATTAATGTCAAATTGTGATTTCGATATTTGTCATTGCGAATACTCTTAATTTTTTAATTCTTTGTTCAATTTGTATTCATACCATTGAAAACGAGGTCTGATTTAGACCTTGAAACGTTTGGACTTTTGAAATATACAGACGTTCAAGTTCGTCTTTTACTTTTCAGCTGAAAACCTTCAGAAATTGGCAAAATATCTCCTGAGATGGAGAATTTTGAGCAGACAGTCACAAAAATATTATTTATCAATCTATATTCACTTCCACATTCATTTTCTATATGGAAATTTTTTGTGTTTTTGATAGTATTTATATTTTGCTATTCCGATTCGAGGTTGTATGCTTCAACATTTAACCTCATGTGCCTAATTAACTGAAGGAGGAAAAAAGATTTCCGAAAGCTTTACAATAAATGGCACAAAGAGTACCGTAGTGTTTTAATTTATCCTTGGGCTGCATTCCCATTAACAAAACTATATGATAGTTGTCTTAGAAAAGACAGTTTGACGTTCTCACTTATTCTCTTCTGAATATTTGATGTTGTTACTCAATAGGTGTAGTACAAAATGAATCGATGCTGCTGTGCGTCTTTGTTTTATATTATCGGCCGGAGGGGGCGTGGTCTTGTTTGCTTTGGTCAATCAGAGCTCTCGCTCTGCGACGGGTTATCGGTCTGGCATGGGAGATATGTTGGTGTTATTTGGCCTTTTATCTGGAAATTTGATATTATGTAACGGTCTGCTAGTAGGGTTCTCCATGTGAGTGGGAGGCGTTGCGCATCGTCCCGTTTGTTGAGATTTTAGATTATGTTGTGACAATGCATACGTCATTGTTTTTTTTTTATTTTACTGCATTTCGGTGTTCCTCTATACGGGCACTTGCTTTTCTGTTGGTTTGGCCGACGTATGCGAGGTTGCAGTATTTACAAGGTATCTCATAGACGCCCTGGTCTTCAGGAGGAATTTTCTCTTTGGGAGACGGTATGATTTCTCCAATCTTTCTATGTGGCTTGAAAACTGTTTTTATATGATGTTTAGCTAGGACTTTTCCAAGTTTGTCCATTCTACCCCGGACAAAAGGAAGAAAAGCTGTCGAAACGTTTTCATCTTCTTTCTTGGGTTTGGGTTCCTGTGTGAGTGTTTTCTGTATTATGTGGTGGTTATAGCCATTTGATGTTAATGCCTTCTTCAAAATGTTCATCTCGGCCATGTTGTTTTCGTTCTCTGTTAGAGCTTTAGATCTGTGAGTTAGGGTTTTCACTACTGAAAATAACTGGGCGGGGTGATGGTGGCGAGTTTGCGTTGAGGTATCTCTTTGTGTGCGTAGTTTTCCTGTATACCGTGTGCCCTATGGTTCCGTCCGATTTCTTTTTTATTGGTATGTCGAGAAATGGCAGTTCGTTGTTTTGTTGTTTCCATGGTAAATTTGATTTTCGGGTGTATTTTGTTAAAGGTGATCCAGAAATTTGTGAAGTTGATCTCTACCATGTGGCCATATTATAAATGTGTCATCAACCTATCGTAGCCATAGCTTATGTTGGTACTCCGTGATCTGAAGAGCATGTCTTTCGATCTTTTCCATAAAAAGATTTACCAGGACTGGAGACAACTATTCGGCTTATTTAACTCCTTTGATGTGTATGGAAAACCGACAAGTGGACGGTAAGGCGTATTTGCTCTTAGCGGTATTCGACTTATTTGGTCAAATAGAGCAAAAATAGCGAATAGCCTCTCCACACATCGCCGTTTTTGGACAAATATACCAAATATACGAGTACGCTACACCAAGTGAAGTGCCGCCTTAACAAGTCTCGCATAGCAGATTTGTATTGGCCGCCGGGTGACTCATTACAATAATTTACATGAAATGTTTTTTGGATTATCTAGGTTATTAAGGCCAATAGACCATAGTAGTATATGTGTTTTTTGTTTGTATTGGTGTGTACTAGGGATGTAACGAATGTCCGATTTTCGATATTCGCGAATGCAAATGCGAATTTTCTTTTCCAATATTCGCGAATACGAATGCGAATGCGAATATCAGATCAAAATTTACTTATTTGGGTTTGAACAAAAATTATAACCTAAATTGGGCTTCGTAATCATTATAGAAAGTCACTCTTCTATTTTTAATATAAAAATTGAAATAGCTGTGGGATCTTTGTTGTCTCACAGATTTATAGGCACAGAATTTTGTATACTAACACCAAACCCTTACACTATACGCTCTTTCAACAGTTAAGCTGTCATCATATTGGAGTGAACCAAAACAGTTTTTTTTTTTTGATTTATGAGAGAAATTATAAGAAGTTATTATAATTAAAGAGAAAAATTATATAATTAAATTTATGGAGTCAAATAAAAACTAAAATTATATGGATTGCCAAAAAAAAAAGGAATTTTATTGTCATGTTATAACTTAACTTATTTATGGACTGATTTACATATTTTTACAATCAGTTTCAAAAACAATAGTGACGAACGAGTCTAATCTTTGTATAGGTTTAAAAGTAAGATTCTGCAAGCTTGTATATTTCTGAGTAAAATGAGATTGAATGCATGAGAATTGGTCAAAAAATAACTGACTTATGACGAGGTATATTTTAACATCCTGACAGCTAATTGCTCTTATTTTGCAAAATTAACTAGGCCTAAACACAAATTTCGCTTCGTTGGCTATCGCTACTAATTTGGATTAACAGCTGCGAAAATGGTACTAATGACGATAAAATTTGCATCAATACTTTAAATTAGAGACTAATGCATGGCGAGTTCTGCCATAATTTGTTGCTAGGCGATATAATAAAAAAACATAACTTACAATTTTGTTAAGAAATTTCACTTAACACAATTGCCGGCGGGCGCAAAGTAGACAGGTGTCCAAGGAATGTAACAACACGACAGTTATGGTGCTTTTATTTCAATTTATCTAACTAATGGAGTTTTATAGGCTGTTTCCCATGTAAACACATACAAAGCATCCATTGCGTCCTTACTGGAAATTAAATTAGAGGTTTTGTAGCGATTTTATATTGTTCGATCGCTCGGTGGTTTGTTTTCACCCCCAGTTTCAGCGTGTGCCTGTCACCGCACAGAGCTCGGTTACAGCTCTGACAAAAGGCCTGCAGCTAGTCTGAGCGTTCCACAAACACGATAGGTTGTATATTTTCCTTCCAACCAAAAAAAAAGAAACGTGTAACACCATAAACCATTTTTTTAGACAAAGGGGCAAGATCAATTATTTTTTGACAGATTCTTGAACGTAACCTCCTGTTGTATCTGCTAATATTAAAGCTTTACAGTTATTTTTAAAACTAGAAGTGTGACCCAAGAAAATACCAGCATATTTTAAAGTTTGTCAGAGTTTAGATATGTCTGCAATTTTGTTTTTAAAACTGATTTAAAAAATGAAATCAGCACTCTGACACCATCAACTGTCGAGAACCTTTATCAGTCGCTCTCCCCTCATTGATTGAATCTCCAGAAGATTCTATCATAATTTCTTTGACAGGTTTTCGTTAACCTAAGAATTCCTTGTCCTAGAAATCACAAGGAAACGGCGTTATATGCAGTATGACTCCTGATTTTGAGTCTCTGTGAGATAGGTTTCCCTGAAACTTCCAAATCTCGAAATTCATTTAGCCATAAAACCCTATAACATGTTATGAAACTGACATAACTTGCTTAATTTTATTTAGTAATTAAATTGTTGCCTGATTACATATACATGTCAGGATTCCAGAAGAAATGTATATATGTAGTTGACATTTATGTCATCATACAACTGTTATTTCTCATTGCAAGTACCTGTCCTATCTGTAAGAGTTAACTTTTGAAATCACAAGTAAGTTATACAGTGTGCAATGTTCCTAATGAGTAACATCATAATATTTACGCTTTTCATTGTCAAACATATTCGCAAAAAATTCGCATGAATAATCGCGAATACAAATGCGAATATTCGCTAATGCGAATGCGAATGCGAATATTCGTTACATCCCTAGTGTGTACTATCTCCACCTAAAATATACGCACTCAAACTATTTACACCCTGTATATATGGTGAAAACGAAATGGAATTCGATAAAATGAGACATGGTGACAAGATTAATATTGATAGAATCTAACCATAAATCGCAATATTCCTAGTTCCATCAAATCTTATTCGTACTAAGAAAATTCTCAACCTCTACAGAATAAATTTTAGCTTCGTGGGTACCCAGATTGGCACGTAATGATTATCCATCACATAAATACCACCAAAATGTTTAAAATTAACAAAACAACTTCCTCGACGTCCCAGCTTTTTTGTTGTTTCCACCCGTTACGGCAATTTATCTGCCTTCACAGCACTCTGTGATCATCATTACTCAAATGTCCGCATGCAAAACAAGTGAGCATCAACGAACAGGAACGTCAAATTGTGCCGTTCAACGATCCATCAATAAACAGCGAAGAGCATTTCGCTTTTCTACTTTGAAAAGCTATTGGAAATGGAATTTCCTACCATCGTCTGGGTGGAAGAAGAAATATTGCAGGACATTTTTTTCCACGAACCAATCGAACGCGCCATCCTGTCGTTCGTGAGTAAATTTCCTAGGACGCATCACAATTATCCTCGTTTATGCACCGTTTGGCGAGTTCCATCTATTCGGTTGTATAATTGCGGGTTTGATGTAAATTGGCCGCTTGAATAATGTGGGAAAAACGGTTAAGGGCATACCAATTTTGTTTTAATGAGCTTGTACTCCAAAGATGTGTTGTAATTTTCCCTAATTAACAACAAATCTTGAAAATATGTTGCGTTGGATAATTAAGATATTAACTACGGTTTTTATCCTTTAGCGTTAGAATAATAATCTAGTCTACAAGAGCCATTTTCGTGAAATTCTGATAGAGTTCACCGAAAAACACTTCTGTAATAGTTTAAAAGTTATTGAAATAATCGGAAGCTGAAAGAAAACTTCCAAACACTAAAATATTTAAAAAAAATTATAAATCATGCGATACAGTTGTTTTTATTTATATTTACAGTTTAAAAAACAATAAAACATAAAATTGTATTTGTTTATAACAAATTGTTTATTAAATAAATAAATTATATGTTGTTAAAAATTTATTTTTTCTTAGGAATAAAAGGACAATAATGATTCTTACAAAAAAATGTTTCGATAATATTAATAATAAATGGCAAAACAAATTAATTAACAAATGCATTTTTAAGCAATAATTTTTTTAAAGATACAGTTTTTTTTTCAAAAATCATATTTTTTTATCCGAATCAATACATTTATTTATAATCTTTTTAAACAATAGAAGTAAAAATTTTAAAAATATATCTTCAGGTGGCACTTAATGATAAATGAAGAAATAATTAAGATTTTTGACAAAAAAAAATTGCAAAGACTTTATTGTTATTATTCATTTTTCAATGCAGTAGATTGTTGATAAATAATTGGAAAATTGAAAATTTTTAATTTTTCCAACGGGAATCTATTTTTTACCTCTTTAGATCAACCGTACGAAGCAAAAAAAATTGACCTTTTTAGTTTAATAATTTCTAAGGTTTTTATGTTAACTTTCCATTTCAAAAATGTTGTTAATTATCAAATGCAGTACCTGGACGACGTGATTTCGATATTTCACCAAGTTTGCCATATAAACATATTTATCCTGAGAAGATTACTATTTAAAACCCCTTCTTGCTTACCTAATGAAACATTTAATTTCAACGAATTTATTATTTTAATTATCTTAATATATGCATAAATTCAGAATGTTGTCAAACATGATTTCATACAAAAAGACTACATCAACCAAAAAATCGTTATTGGTTATGTTAAGCAATGAGTGGTGCCACCTAGTGTGTTCTACTTTCACATTTTTAAATACCCTTACAAGTTATTTCAAATAGTCGCTTTCAGATTTTTCAAACAATACTAAATAAATCTTCAGAAATGCCCAGACCTAAAAAAAATTAATGTGTAAGTTTCTGTGATAATACCTTGCCACGCCACACCTTGGTGCTAAAATGCCACACCAAAATGTTAGGTGACGCCAAATTTCTACCCTACCTAGTTATGCTAAGGGCAGAAGGAGGTATGCCCGGTAGTCTCTGTGAAGAAGGGGGGTTCGTGTTATTTAAACGTATATGCCAGATTTTGCTTGGCGGATATAAATAAAGAGAGAAAATAAGGACGCCAGGTAGATTCCCCTATTATACCTTCTAAATACACATAATCAGGACACCTACCCGTCCTAAAATATCTGCTGTAGTAATTTTTGCTAATTTAGGGCGCTAAATTTCTAAATATAAATAAATAAATGTTGTAATCAAAAGGAATAATAAGCATACAACAGTTCCAAAATATAAGTTTAATTTGCGCGAACAGACTAGTACAAGGCGCTAAAAATATGCCATAGGGCACTCTATTAATGCAAAACAGTCTTAGAATGTTTAAGCTAAATATACCTAGAAAAAAATGAAATGAAACAAATATACACTTAAGGACAGAGATTCAAACTGTACATATAAACATGTGAGATCCTGAATAACCTGGATACAAATATTTAAATATTCCTCTATTACAATAATTCTAATCATTAGAATATTTAACTCAATCGTCAATATCAAACACTACATTAATGGGAACCGATAATAAATTACCTGATATTTATCATTCAATAAAATTCAAAATTCCGACGTTGGTGTCTCATCTATACTACACTCGAGCTCGAGGGAAGTGCAATCGATCAGAATAATAATAATAAACCCGATAGTAGGCTAATGGTCTTTACTTTCGGTTAACAAATTCTATTTTATCAATTTCAAATCAAATACTAAGGTTTATATTATTGTAAAATAACTGATAATGAAACAGTAACCAGATACACAAATTGTCACTTATCTGAAACCACAGCTGAAGCTGAAGTTAGAGTCCCTTGCGCTCGCTCCACCACTGGAACTCTGATGATAGAAATACCAGAAATACAGTGTTCGTGTATGCACCATCAACTAGTTCATCTGCATGTTCTGTTATGTATGCAACAACAGAAGTTTTCAAATCCTCAATGAGAGAAGTATCCCAGCAACTAATCAACAGTACTACAATATGCTGGAACACAATGTAGGGACATCGTTCCCGCCTTGTCGACGACAATGACAACTGTCAAGAAACACACAATGCCAACCACAAAAATATTCGTTAAATCAATTCGTCTCAACAGGTCAAATTCAAACATCCTTCAAAAATAAATCAGAACCAAACATAATAATAAGGCAAAATCAGCGCGCAAACGGTAGGTTATCGATCGCTAACGAAACAGACGAATAAAAGCAATATTTTGACCGGTCTTAAACGCATTCATTTATACTGAGTAGCAAGGGCAAAAATATAACGTAACATGAAAAATATTTTGCTACATGCTTTTCCTTTAAATCCAAGCATTTGTCATCATATCTTACTAACAAACATGGTTCATATATTTGTCTGCTGTATTCATTTTTGAAAATCTGATTACATTCCAGTTATAAACAAACAATAAAGTTAGTCGAAGCATAAAATCTAATTATTGTTACATTTATTTCAAAAGAAATTAAAATGGTAAACACAAAAATAGTATTTCTGTTAAATTGTTTTCTTATTAATTATTGCACAATACGTTGGATTTAGCACTGTAATTGTTTTTACTTTGCACAAGGGAATCTTCAAACTTTAAATGTTTAAATATTTGTTTTAAAGAAATCAGGCTTTGAAAACTCGTAAATTATTCACATATATATCATAATGAACTACATCAAACTTTGCAAACTTAAAAAACTAAACATATGTATGCATAATGTATATTTTAACATTGGCTACTTTTTATAAAACTGCAGTTCTTGGATTTATTTAAAAACACGATCCAACTCACTCTAATTTATTTCCACTTCTTTAAAACAATTTATATTCAGAGAAACTACTATTTACATTTTATCTCAACTGTACACTACTACCGACGAAAACCGAATGCCCCCTATCGCCAGTTATTCATTTTATATATTTATCTCGGAATTGTCTAGTACGTTCACGAACCATCGGGAAACTCTTTCATGTTCTGGAAGCTTTAAGGGAATTCCCAGTAACAGCAGCAGTCCGCCTGTTGAGAGACAATCATTTCGGGTTCCCAAAATTTATCGGAATAATGTCCCTTCCATGAGTTGGTTGATGGCCTTTTGCACCAGCTGTCGGATGAATTCTCGTAACATTGCCCCCTCCTTAAGACCATTTCGTCCCGGAATGTCCTTGAATCCTTCTTGGTGTGACGGGAAGTTTGGTGGAAGTAGCAGTCAACGGTCTTCGAACCTGGGCTGCGAATATTGAGACAGCATACCGGGATGTTGATCCCACTGAATCGAAAGATTGTTTCCATCATACTCCTCACCACCCTCCAATTCAGTCCATCCAACCCGCAGGCTATCTTTGGGACCGCAAAATTCATCAGATTCTTCTCCATCATCACATTCCTCAATTCTACCAGAGTCTTCCAAAGATCGCTATATGTTGGCTTGTCTTGCGAGAATGTTTTCGTTACCAAATAAAAGATGTCTCTGGTACCCACTGGTTGTTTATCTTCGAGATGTAGGACCTTCCCTACCACTGGATCTTGTTCCCGTAGCTTCTGGAACTGGCCTGAACTGAATAGTATGATTACAACTTATCAAGGCATCACTCATACTGCGTATTTTCAGTCCAACTCACTCTAATTTATTTCCACTATTTTTACACAATTTATATTCACAGAAACTACTATTTACATTTTATCTTAACTGTTCAATACGACCGTCGAAAACTGAATGCCTCCTATCGCCAGCTGTTTTATATTTATATACTTCTCTGCGAATTGTCTGGTATGTCCACGAACCATCATGTTCTGGAAGCTTTAAGGGAATTCTCGGTAACGGCAGCGGTCGGCCTGTTGAGAGACGAAGCATTTCGGATTCCCAGAAGTACCGGAATAATGTCGCTTCCACGAATTGGTTGATGGCCGATTGCACCAGCTGTCGGATGAATTCTCGTAACAGTATTATCATATTCAACTTACTTATTTCCTTATTAAAGAAACCTATTTTCGTTTTTCTTCTTACTTTAAAATTTCAATTTGGATATTATGTATAGTAGGTAACATATTTCCATGTGGTCAAGTTAGAAAGACACAATTGAAACATTTTTCATCTTGAGTTGAATAATATAAATTGTGTGTTGTTTTCCATTATACATCTGAAATTATATGTATCTCATATGAGTTATATCAACAAAATTGTAAATATTGTTCTAAAAATTTATCAGTTATTTCATAAAAAGAACTGGAATGGCGCCAAACAGTATTTTCGACGCTGGGCAGAAAAATGTAGTACCATCGACAAAGACAATTTACGCTATATAAAGATACGTTAATTTCAGGAGTTTTAGTGCGTTCAGCTTATTTTGTTATGATTTCGATGTAAATAATATTAGAATCAGCTGTTGGAAATATTTTGATGTATTACGTGCAAAGTTTCTATAAAGTGACAGTAAATATTAGTTTTTAAAATTCATTATTTGAACCCACGGAGTTTATAACAATATGTATTACCTTTCGATTTTCTTTCCTGTATTGAATTTGACTTTATTCCTCAGATGCAACTTTCTCGCTTTTGTGTTCGTTACTTGAATATGTACAACCTAAAACCATTTGTACAAATAACATTACTTTTTCTATTTATTTACTTCTCAGTTACTTCTGAAACGCCATTAAGGTATTTTTTACTGTCCAGACTAACCATTTTTCTGTGTTATTGTTGTGATTTTCAGACAAACACTTTCTTTTCTAACAAACTAACACATTTGGAAATTATGTTAATTTAGTGTAAGCAAATTAGGAATAAAAATCAGGCAATAAATCTAATAAATGACTCATCAAAATAAATACGAAACAGAACCTAATCCTTCAAAATACAAACACAGTACTCACCGTTAGGTCTTAGAACCGTGTATCTCAGCACCAACCGTCCGGAGCCCCATCTTTGAAGAAGTTCTAAAGGATGATCGGATTTTTCAAGCTGGCATTCTGGAACAACAAAAGAATATCAATTCAACAATGGAGAATAGAGAAATAATTGAAAGATATTTCGAAACGGTTTTAAAGGATGTATTTCATTCCTTAGTGAAGTACGTTTTCATCACGGACTTCAGTCTCCACGTTGGGGGCCAACAATTGTAAAATAAAAAAAACTAATACCTATAACGTAGTTCCTACGTATTCGGAATTCACCCCAAAAAAATATTTACGGACATTAAAAATCAGTAAAACAATGTTATACCTCATTGAGAAACTGGCAAATCCAAAATTGAGCCTATAGAATCGTAATTCAGATGAGCCAGCCGGAATCTCAGTAACTATTTAGACTATGAAAAATCAGTTGCGTCGAGAAGCGTGAAGTTGTTGAGTCTATTTAATCTGAATTGAACAAACCAACTTCTTTATTGATGCAACAAAATAAATGGTACTCAGTTGTATATTACAATATCCCATACTTTCATGAAAGTGAACATAAAAAAAATAACGGTGATACTAATTTTACATAATGTCAAAACTTTAAACACTAAATAACAAAAATTATCCTGCTTACATTTTTATTATGAAACGTTCATTTAATTCTATAGCATCTTAGGACAAGCCTTAAAAAAGTTGAGTTGAGTTTCTTGATAGCCGGAAAACATCAGTTTGTTCTTATCATGTAATGGTGTGATATCATACAGAAATACTCCAGGGCACAGTGACCAAAGATTATTGCTTACAGTAATGTCACCATTCGGCAATGACATGAAGAAACCTCGCCATAGCAGAAACACGTACATGGAATCCAGGATGAGAAGTGTCACCACTTTTGGAGACTAACTTGCATCACACTGCGCTGTTAAATATTTTTTCTTATGTTACCTACATACGATTTTCGCAATATTGTCAATTAGCTGCTTAGATAAGTAATATCTCGAGTACCTCATGGCCTCACATTGGGTTTGGTTTTAGAACTCTTAATAAAATTCTGTGGTGAATCTATTTTAGTTTAAATCTGTACGTAGACTGTTCATTTCCTGTTACGCTTACCCACTACATCATACTACAAGAATTGTATATAAATCCATGCATAAAACGTAAGTAGGACAAACCAACAGAAAGATTCAAGCTAGATTACATAAGCACGCGGATGATATATGAGCTGTCGGAAGAAAACAATATTCGATACACAGAGGTGACACCAGGTTCTAACGTCCTCGAAATAGTTTAGCCAGTAATATCGTTGGAGAATTTTATCCAGACTTATTCAAAGCCAGATGACCTCAGGTAATCCCATTATGTCCTTCGGTCAAAATAGCGGGTACCTTCTGTGGGAACACCAGTTGGCACTTAGTTTCTCTGTCATTGCTTTCCCAGATTCTCTTCAAAATGCCATTCTCTACCTTTAAGGACTCCCATTAAGTCCACAATAACTTCGCCAGAGTAGTTAACTACCTCGTCTCATCGTGGCATGAATATTCCCTCTCTTCTTGTGTTGGTTCAATATCTGGACTAGAGGAGGGTTAGTCAACGTTCGCCCCTCTTACACTGATTGACTGGTGGTATGGTTGTAATGGTCAAATCTGACTGGTGTTCTGGTAGCTTCACTCTGCAGTCACATTGCAAATGCCTCATACATTTACAACTATAACATACGATCCTGGTTTCTCTTTCCTGTCTTATCTCAATTATGTTGTTTATGTCGGACAGTACTTCCTGAAGGGTCAGCTGTGATTCTTCCTGGTTGACGGAAACTGCCTGCAACTTTGATTTTGACATATTTATGATGCCTAGCATCAATTGTACAACACGCCACAACGATGTCACACTGAACTAACTTTAAGTACTCAAAATTGCTGACAAATATGGACCGAATTGAAAAGCTAGCTAAAGATGCCATTGGAACCGCAAAAAGGGTGCACAATCTAAATTATGAATCACAGGTTGAAAGCATTGACATAATGGCTACAATAGTATATTTAATTTACCATGTGCTTTTATTTTATTTTCACATTGGTATACTCTCGAAAATAGCAAATTATCCGTTAATACTGGTTCACGTAAAGTGTAAATAAATTTGAAATGATAGAAAACGAACAAATTTGTTTGCTCTTTAAGTAAAAATCAGATTTTAATTTTCACCGGTAATCTCAAGAAATTTAAAAAACCAATTTCCTGATGCTGAAGTTGTTCGATGTACTGAAATGCTTTAATGAACTTTTCCTTCATCTTTTTCCGAATAACCCCTCTGAAGCTCGAAACTCTCTGATGAGGTAAATGTCATCATCTTGCGGGCTTGATTGGGTAAGTGAACGTTTTAACTTTAAACGCATTACTTACGAACGTAATAGGAAAGTCATTTTCTAAAGGCTTCCGATAGTAGTTTCACCGAGGATCTATTACGTTATGTGCACACTTGAATTTTAGGTCACTACTTTTTAATTTGTGAGCTGCTTGGAGTAACGATATTGATATTTCAACAAATAAGAAGAATTTCGATTTTAAACGAAATTAAGATTCGATTTAAAGCTAAAGAAATGTAAACATACCTTTTTCACCGAAATATCTACCTATTCATGTTATGTAATTTATAGTCTAACATATTTATATTGCTTTTTGAAGCGAAAGCTTTTTAACGAAGGTCCACACTTAGACATATAAAACCAAATAAGTGAAGTAATGAAATGGAAAAACTGATATTGCATATGTTTTGACACTTCATTCCGACCGACACCACACTTGCTTGATCTTGAATAAATATACCATCATAACGGCTAGGCAATGCATGCTTTTCGGGCTATTCTGTTTCGGGTAAGGTGAATTACCCTATATATGCATTACTGCGTTGAGGGATGTATTCAAGGTTAGAACATAAAGGATTGCTAGATAGATGTAAGTTTTTCCGAAAGCATAAGTTAAATAAAAACAGAAAAACCTCTTCAACTGTCAACAGAAAAAGCGCCACACTAACTGGTAAGCAGGCTCAAGACACGGTGACACGTCACAAGGTGGCAGGTTTTATTCGAAATTGTTTAACATCGATAAAGCAATCAATTGTAAACTATCCCTGGGTTGTATTATTGTAATATGTGCATAGTTTTTGAAGCACATAATTTTAAAACTTAATAGGGTTTTGCATTCGGCAGTGGCTAATTATAATATTAAAAAAATAACACCGTCTTGAGTATTGCAAAAGGACTAAAAGTATAATGAAAAAATACTTAAAAATGAATTTTAAGGAGCAGCATATGTTTTTGTAAAGAACAGTTTTCCAGATAATAGATAATCTATTCGTGGTTATTACCGTGAATACAATGGTCTCATAACTTTAAATGACATAAAAATAAAAGAATCCAAAGTTAAATCTTAATTGAAAAAAAAAAACATTTAAAGTATTTCTTCATTAAATATTTGTTGGTTTACACAGTGAGTGATATATAATTCTTTTAAAAGAAATTTTTGTATGTGGAAAATTATGTATTTACAATTTTAAATTAACTTACACGTCATATTTTATATATATTTAAAAATTAAATTACACATTAGGATTAATACTGGAGTCATAACAAAATATATCCGTTACTAAGAATGACACAAAGACAGAGAAACAGATACAATGAGATAACGATAGATGGAAAGTATATTCCGTAAAAAGGTTTCGTATCCATCGTTCAGTTTCAAATGATTGCCGCACCTGTTAACCCACTTCAAAAAGAAGGAGTTTCTCATTCGTCTGTATCTATGTTTTTTTATGTTTGTTCGGCGATTACTCCCAAACGGCTCCAGAAATTTCGACCGTTTAAACTGGATCCTGTTCCGGACAATCGTGAAGTGGTTCCATTTTTTCCCTATAACATAGCTTGTACCGTTTCGAAGAAAATGGGGAAAACGTTTTTTACCGACTCTCTTATACAGTAAGCTTTGGTGGAGTCGCTGGTATTAAAAATATAGAACATTTTCTTTTCGGAACATGGGATAAATTGAAAAAAAATTGGATTAGTCCCGGGATTTCCCAAAGTGGTCCCATATTTTTCTCAATAACATATCTTGTCGCGTTTCTTAGAAAAATGAGAAACATTTTCTTACCAACATATACAGTAAACTTTGGTAGAGTCGCTGGTATTAAAAATATTCGTTCGGAACATAGGGTATAGTAAATTAAAAAGAAATTGGATCAGTTCCGGTGGTTCCCTATTTTTATCAATAACATTGCTTGTACCGTTCTTTATAAAATAGGGAAAAACTTTCTTATACAGTAAGCTTTGGTACAGTTGTTGGTATTAAAAATATGAAAATGTTTCTGTTTCGAACTTGGGGTAAATTGTAAATAAATTGAATTAATCAAAACAAATGTCAACTTCAAAGTGAAGATAGTCTGTATATATACAGTGTGTATTCATAAATCAAATGATTTCAGTAATAATTTTAAGAGACAAAGTTATTCTTCATAAACAGATTTGCATGGTCTCAAACGTACACTATAATCTTTACATGTCACTTTTTTAACTGTAGACGAGGTTTGTCATGAAATAGGAATTTTGATCAAAAGTGAAGTATCTTTATTTTTGCTAATATCTAAAATCGTTATCAAATAGACGTAATTAGAATTTAAAAATGCATCTACTGATGCCACTGCACTAAAAACTGTATAACAAGTATTTATGTAACTTTTCTAACTATATACTAGGTTTAAAAAAATTTAACAATTTTCTTTACAATTTATTTTTTATAATATCTCAAATTGTAATCAAACAAAGATTATTAGAATTGAAAACTGCATCCAATTGTGCTGTATTATTAAAAATTGTAATACATTGAAAGTTGGTTAGAAATAAATCGAAATAAACGTCAGTTAGTTAACTTCAGGATGGAGGTTTTTAGTTGGTTTCTATATACAGTGTGTCTTCATAAGTTACATTCAAACGGAAAACATTCGTATGAATATTATTTAGAGATAAAGTTATTCTTCATAAAAATAAGTGCATGATCAGAAACGTACACTGTAATCATTACCTGTCACTTTTTTAACGGTATCCGAGGTTTGTCAGCAAATATGAATTTTTCTTAAAAGTAAAATAGGTACCTTTATTTTTCATAATATATAAAATTCTTATAAAACACAAGTAATAAGAATTATAAAATACATATAATTATGCCATATCACTAAAAATTATATAATAAATCTCCATCTATCAAAATTGTGTACTAGGCTTGATAACTAATTTTGTTTAAGTACCTTTATTTTTAATAATAACTTAAATTGTTATGAGACAAAGTTTATTAGAATTGAAAACTACATGTTATTATGCTATATTAAATTAAAACTGTATCATGATTTATTATAAGATTCCGCGGAAAGGAGACTATTAAATGAATGTCAGTATAATTAACAGACCTAAAGAATGATGATACTCAGATCGTCGATAATATAGTGGATCCACCTAAGTTAGAATCATATACAAAATTTTCTTAATATAATATATATATATGGTTATATATATATATATATATATATATATATATATATATATATATATATATATATAGAAAACAAGTTATTCTATTCAACAGTCAACGAGGTTGGGCAAACTAATAAATGATGCTTAGGCAATATCGAAAAAGTTAACTAAATTTAAAAACTGCATCCAATTACGCCATTGCATTACTAAAAAATGCAAAATAAATACATTAAAAAAACGACTTAAAAAAAATCAACTAAAAAGCATGAGATATTTTTTTGCTGAAGTCGTTGCCAATTTGAACAGCGAATTTGCGAAGTACAACTTATAAATGAACTTCCCAAAATATTTTAACTTTAGCTTGGCACCGACTTCATAAAAAGTATTTAATTGTTGCAGCAAATAATTATTTCATGCTTTTTAGTTACTTTATTTTGAAGTCGGTTTTTGTTTTTTTTTTTAGTATCTATTTGCCACAGTATCATACGACTCATTTCTCGATTCATTTCAACACGCTTACACATCTCATGTAAAAAATCAATACTTAAACATAATTTAGTTTAATAATTAAACCAGATTTTTCGCATTCTACCAACTAGGGAATTTTTGGAATGACGAATTCATTCCTTTCATTTGTACCTAACTGTATTATGTTGAACCTAATGATACCTCATCAATTATTTGAGACCGTACTGAATTTATATTTTAATCTACTGCCTTTTCCTTCCGCTTGTACAAAATTTTTCAACATTTCTAAATTAAGAGCCTAATGAATAATAAAGAACCAGAGAGAATAATAATTACCGATTTGAGCAACTCATTTTCCGAGTGAAAAAACCTGGTAATCGTCCTTTCTTATTTATTCATTATCACAGCACGAAAGAGTTGAATAATTTAGAAACGGTCTTCAAATAGAACTCATTCTTTCGCTACGGCATTCATAATAAATATTTGGACAGATAAGACCCAAAAATGATGTGCAGGATTTAGATATAAAGAGTCAGTATTAAGTGGGCATCTACAACGGCTATTATATGGCGATTTACGAATATAATTTGATAATTAGTTGCTGTCAAATCGGATGTGACAATGTCCTAAATTTCATATCTTTCTTTGGCGATAATAACAGTAACACTGATGTTCAGATGGTAATAGTATAATAGAAATAAATTGAAATAGAAATAAAACATTTTTAAAAAATATATAATCGACTTCTACCTATAACTAAAAAGCTAAAAATAATTATAACAAAATACAACTCTAGCAAATAAATAACACATTCAATGTTGTTGGGTACCTACCCAGGAAGTAAAAAATGTAAACATTAAAAGGTGCTCATTCTGTACAAATTAATTACCTACCAATCTAGTAAATTTTTGAAGTCGGTGCCAAGCAACAATCAAGTTTGATGAATTAGTAGATAAGTACGCAATGAAGGATTTTAGATTTGCTTGGCACCGACTTCAAAAATATACTAGATTGTTAGGTAATTAATTTGTACAGAATGAGCACCTTTTAATGTTTACATTTTTTACTTCCTGGGTAGGTACCTTACAACAAAAACGTTTGGTTTTCCTTCAATATACGTCGTTTTATTTGGATTGTGGTGTTTTTGCCCAAAAAAACATAAAAGTAATCAAGAATATGGGACAAGCAACGTTTAGAAGACAAAGTATTTAAAAATAAAATTAAATTATATTTTTCAAAATTTTAGATAGTCTAGTCTCTAAAGTAGGAATTAAGTCGATGTTTAATATTTTTGTTAATATCTTTTAAACAAATGATTTAAAAATATGATACATTTGTAATTCACATAATGAGCCTTTTATTTGATAAATTACATGATGCGTTTAATTTTTATTTTCCATTTAATTCTATAATTTGTCCCCAAAATTAATACTGGGGTTTTCTACTAATTTTTGTTGTAAATTTCAAGTGAGCCCTAGTACCCCTAATGATTTTCAAAATTTAAGGTAGCATGGTTTCGGAAATAAAGCGGGAAATGAGAATTTTTTATATATTTTTTAATAATATTTTGTAAACAATTAATTTTCAAGATATGAAAAATATATATTTGTATTCCTCATAATGAGCTCTTTCATTTGATGTATTGCTGGATGCATTATTTTTTTTTTTTCGTTTAATTCTATAATTTGACCCCCAAAAGTAATCTTCGTATTTTAACTGTAAACAAAAATTGTAGGTCTTACAGTTTGGGGAATAAAGGGGGGAATGGGTAATGTTTTTTAATATTTTTGTTAATATATTTTAAAATATTCATTTTAAAAATATGAAAAAAAATATTTGTATTTGTCATAATAACCAGCCCTTTTATTTGATATATTACATGATGCGTTGGAAATAATTTTAATTTTATGTTTTCCATTTAATGCTGTAATTGGCCCCCAAAAATTAACAATAAAGGGTTTTCCTTATTTTTTCAGTAAAGTTCAGGTCCTATATCACTATTTTTTTCAAATTTGTACGTCTTATAGTTTAGGAGATAAAGGGGGGAATGTGTAAATTTCTGATAATATCTTTTAAATAATTTATTTTAAAAATATAAAAAAATATGTTTGTATTTGACATAATGAGCCCTTTGATTTGATACATTGCGTGATGCGTTAGAGATAATTTTAATTTTATAGTTTTTATATAATTCTGTAATTTGCCCCCCAAAATTAATATTATATATATTTTCCGGTAAAATTCAGGTGAGACCCTATATCTCGAATTTTTTCGAAATTTCACCGCTCATAGTTTGGGAGATAAGATGGGCGGAATAGGCAAATTTTTTTAAATTTTTGTTAATATCTTTTAAATAATTTATTTTAAAAATATGAAAAAAATATTTTTGTTTTCGTCATAATAAGCCCTATCATTGGATATAGTATATAATGCCTTACAAATAATTTTAATTTTATATTTACCATTTAATTCTGTAACTTGCCCCCAAAATTAATAGTAAAGGTTTTTCTTTATTTTTCCGGTGAAATTAAGGTGAGGCCCTATATCTCTAATTTTATTCGGAATATTACTGCTTATAGTTTCGGAGATAAGGGGGAATAGGGGAATGGGTATTTTTTTTATATTTTTGTTAATATCTTGAAAATAATTTATTTTAAAAATATGAAAAACATATATTTGTTTTCGCTATAACGAGCCCTTTCATTTGATATATTACATGATGTGTTAGAAACAATGTTAATTTTATATTTTCCATTTAATTCTGTAATTTACCCCTAAAATTAATAGTATTATTATTTTTCCGGTAAAATTCAGGTGAGGCCCTATATCTCTAATTGTTTTCAAAATTTTATAGTTTCGGTGATAAGGGGGGTCCGGTCGACTTTTTTTAGTTTTTCGCACCAGAAGTACCCATAAAATCAAAATTTCTTCATTTACGATATCTACTCCTGATCGGGTCATCAAATTATATACTGACCAAGTTTCAACCTTTTCCGTCCAGTAGTTTAGGAGGAAATTGCTGTGATGTGAAAGAGGGAGAAATCCGGAGTGATATTATAAGGGTACCCGTATATTGTATATACGGAACCGTAAACGAAATTAAAGGTACAAGATGGTAAAAATTAGGAGGCAATTCTGAAAATCAACATATTAGGACAATCCCTATAAGTTTAGTATCACAAACTGATCGACAACCTTTATATCCAACTTCTAGAAAGGGTACAGATTGGGCAGTTGTTGAAAAGGACATCAAAGACCAAGAAGCACTATTGGATATATGTATACTACAAGGTACTGGCGCAATGAATTACAAGCAGACTAGGAGCGAGAGTGCACAGAAGGAGAAATAGGCGAGTAGTAGACTTCAAATACACTAGATACGTGGCAGAGCAATTTTTTTACTGAAAGAGTTAAAAAATATCTGCTAAAAAGAGAAACGAGCTGCATGTCTGTTTTGTGGATTATAGGCAGCCTTTTGAACAAATCAACTGAGTACAGTTATATACTGCGATGAGAGCACTGCAAATACTAAAGAATATAATTTGTCCAGTCATTTCGTCGGAAAAAACATGAAATTTGTTTTGAGCTATTATCTTTTTTCTGGTGAGAAATGTCGAAAAAATCCCCAAGATGAAACTTGTAGAGCGTATTCAGACTTACAATTTCATTTTTTATTAATTTATTTATTTTTTTATTTTTTTTGACAAAAATTACGATCTCCAGAGGGCCGCAAAGTCGGTAAGTCCGCGCCCAGTGGCGACCGAGTTGCTCACTCGGTTGTATCTACATCTACACGTCAAAAAAAATGGAAGGTTGCTCAAATGTATGAAATGAATTAATGTTATATAATATAAAGAAATAAAGCAGCAAATTAAGGATCAACTACATGGAATTTAATAAACAAATAATTTGTTTATGCATTAAAAAAATGGTAGGCGGATTACATATTTCATCCTTCGGTTGTATGCATACGTTATAACAAATAATTTATATTTAAAATAGAACCGACTTCTGCTGACTTAAAATAAAAACCGTTTAGAAACTGTGTGCAATCAATCAATATTTTCACACATGTTTTCTTTTTATCTCATTTAAGGTACAATTAATTGAAAATTTTAGGGTATTCTTATCTCTCTCTCTCTCTCTCTGTGTGTCTTTCTTCTTTTCTCTTTCTCCCTCTCTAATTTGTATTCTTTGTCTATATTTTCCAAATAGTTTGTAATGGTCGTATGTAAGTTGACCGTTTCAAAACATGCTAACCATTTTCAACAAATTGATAATATCTGATTGAGCTGAAACTTAGCATACTTATGCACAATGCAATATTATGGTACCATCGAGCTGGTCTGATTATTGTTATGTGCATGTAAAAGCTTTGCATAACAATATTGCCCAAGCTGCTGTTTGAAGAAGACTGCCCTGCGAGAAACAGTTTTTACCGCATATTCCACTTACCACAAAAAATCATTCTCTCGAATTGAAAATGTTTCAATTCTCTTTAAAATGTGTTTAGTGTCGATTATAAATAAATTACAAAGCCAAAGCAGTTAGTTCACTTGCGACAGCTCAGCTTCTTGCATGGTCAGCCTACTGACTAGTTGTTTTGGTAGCGTCTTCAAGACGACTAGAATATAAATAATGTATATTTAAAAAAGAACCGACTTCAGCTGACTTAAAATAAAAACCGTTTTGAAACTGTGTGCAACCAATCACTATTTTCACACATGTTTTCTTTTTTATCTGATTTAAGGTACAATTCAATTGAAAATTTTAGCGTATTCTTTCTCTCTCTCTTTCTTACTTTCTCTTTCCCCCTCTCTAATTTGTATTCTTTGTTTATATTTTCCAAATGTATTTTAACTTTTTTATTTGTTTTCATATATATATATATATATATATATATATATATATATATATATATATATATTTATGACGACGTTTCGGCAGAGTCCCATCTGCCCCCTTCAGGTCGGGACGCATAATTCTCGTAGCCTTCTGGTTTCGCTTCTAGTTGCTCGAATACTCAGACTTTCAGGAGCGCGCGCGCTGTTATATAGTCGCGGCTCGGCGCCTATCGGTTGGCACCGTGAACGGCTGGGTGTGATTGGCCCTTGGCGTTCAGTGGCCACGCTTACCGCTTGCCGATTGGTTATTTCCCGTTGAGTTGTTATAGGATATAGGAATTTTCCAACAATTCGATAAGTTCTGGATTTCATTGCGTGCGTGCGTGCAATACTGTCCGTGGTACCCTTGACATACGGTAAATAAGCCTAGGTAATTGGTGTCTTATGCTCCTCGTCTGTTTGTCTCGAACTATAACTTCATCTCTAACAGAAAGTGACTTTCAAATGCATCAAATTGAAAACCATTAAAAACACCCAGTACAATATAATTTCATGGCATATCATGACATTAAAACTAGATATTTATGATAAAAATTTGAGATTTATAATGATGTTTACAATTTTTTTGCATATATTTTTCCGATTTTCAGAAAAATGGTATGTTTTGCGTTATAGAAAAATGTACGGAATCAAGCTGGAATCAGAAAGTATGGGATACTTACAGTTTGGTTGAAATTCAAATGTTTCTCAATTAATACCAAAAAAGAACATACAGAACAGTAATTCCAGCGAAAGGAGTTTATAGGAGTGAAAATCCTTCATAAAACAAAAGAGTGGAAAATTCACGAAGGTATAAGAAAGGAAAGTGTGTGGAAGAGAAGAAAAAATTAAGAGCTGGAGAACATGTATGACGAGCTCAAAATATCTACATTTGCAAGAGCCTAGAGATTCTGGTGGTTAGGGCACGTAGAGCGATTAAAGAGAGACAGGATGCTAAAAATAATGATGAATAAAAAACTAAGAGGAGTGAAAAGAAAAATACGACTTCAGAGAAGCTGGCTGGACAACGTAGGAGAAGATCTGCAGACAATAGACATAGAGCAGTAGAAAGTTAAAGCAACCAATAGAAATGATGTTCAGTAAAAAACACACTGAAAATAAAATAACAAAGTTGTTACGAATAAATTAAATGTATGTTGCAATTCTAATAACGATATGGCGTTAAAACATGTCTGTTAAATTTTGATATGATTACTAAAAAATCTTTAAATCATGGCAAACCAGAATTAATAATCTCGAAATTTAATGGAATTGTTGAAGGGTGGCCAGCGTTATTAAAGGTGAAAACAGGCGATCTTTTGTTGTTATAAATGTGACTTGGGCATAATAAAAGGGTGCATTATTGGAATTTTTGTAAGAGATACGAAAACATAAAAACCCCAGATAATCTTTTCTCGTTTTTGAAAAATGTTAGCAAAAACCCAATAATGCACCCTTTTATTATGCCCGAGTCACATTTATAACAACAAAAGATCGCGTGTTTTCACCTTTAATAACGCTGGCCACCCTTCAACACCGCATTATTATAACTGCGTGTGTATCGACGAAAACAAAAAGAACTTACGTATCGTATTTCAAACATAACTAGCTCATGGAGGTGGTGAAGAAAATTGACGTACACCTATATATCCATAACAGTCGATACGCACGAAGCTTGATCTCAATTTACAGAATGAATGTGGGCAGCGAGAAGAATGAGATATTCTCCAGTGGGAGGTGGAGCACCTTTTACCCAGCCCTTGAATGCCAACAGTTATGCATTTAGATTATCGACCATAGGAAATTGTTATTTTTTGATGCGAAAAGATTTATATGTCGTCTTCTGTCAATAATAGCACAAAAGCATGATAAAAGGTCTTATAAATGTGCAATTCTGAACTGCTGGAGAATAGGCATAAGAAAATGACTAATAAATATGCTTGTTTAAAGCCACCGTTAAACCTGTGTCAAAGTAACATACTCGCAACAACAGACCAAGATATTAGTATTAATAATTTCTAATGATGGATGATGGGTCCCACATGTATAACTGACAAAATCTAGGCAGCAAGTATAAAGACTCGATCTTATTTCACTATAACGTTGTAACGTGTAAAAAATTTGAAGCCTTGTTCGACTAACCTTATGATGTAGTTTGAAGAAAAATGTGCTTTTATTACTGTAGAGTTATTGGAGCTGGAGTTGTTCGTTTGGTAGGTTCTCTGAAATAATTAGCGTGTTATTGATCCTAGAGCACATTGCCCATTGTCGGTTCGAATTTCTATAAGCTGGCGATATCAGAAACATGAAAAATGAAACTGTCAGTCGCTTCTGTTGATCATTTTGAAAAGAAATAGGTTTATTTGAAAACCAGCGGCAGCTTCTAGTCGGTGAGCGAACGTTGTTATGCTATGCAAGCGAATTTATAGACGATGAAGTTCTGCCAAACGGCTGTACAATATTTTATGGCTGAAATATATTGGCCATGGTGTTCGAATCAATCTTCAAAGGTATGTTGATGCTTAAAGAATATTGAGATTAAGAGCCCTTTCAATGGAGTGTTCTATGTTGGGATCCTGCTTCCCCATTGTGATCTTTGTTCTACGTTAGGATCCTTCTGCTACGTAGGGATCTTTATTTTACCTTGGGATTTTGTCTTTATATTGGAATCGTTCTTCTACGATAGAACGGGACATGTTAGTATGAAGTTGGCTCCATTTATTTTGAAATATTTCAGTGCAGCATAATGTGGCCGGAAGTTATGTATTTGGAGTTTAATTGATAATTTTATGGAGGAGATTATGTCACGACAGGACATGTAAATTTTCTTTTTTTGCCGCTTACCACATGAATTTTTGGAAAGTTTCTCATAAAAATAAAAAAAATTCAACCGCATCATGTAATATATCAAATGAAAGGTCTCACTCCGAGGAACACAAATATATTTTTTTCATATTTTAAAAAAATATATATTTAAAAAGATATTAACGAAAATATACCAAAATTTACCCCTTCCCGCCCCCCTTATCTACGAAACTATAAAACGTAAAGATTTGAAAAAAATTATAGGTATAGGTTCTGACTTGAAGCTTACTGGAAAAATAAGGAGAAACCTCTACTTTTAATTTTGGGGGGCAAATTACAGAATTAAATGGAAAATATAAAATTAAAATTGTTTCTAATCCATCATGTTATATATCAAATGAAAGGGCTCATTACGACGAAAACAAATATATTTTTTTCATATTTTTAAAATTAATTAATTAAAAGATATTAACAAAAATATTAAAAAATTTACCCATTCCTCCCCCTTATCTCCGAAACCATAAGCTGGAAAAGTTTGAAAAAATGGAGGTATAGCGCCTCACCTGAACTTTAATCGAAAAATAAGGAGAAATCCCTAATATTCATTTTGGGGGCAAATTATAGAATTAAATGGAAAATAAAAAATTATAATTGTTTCTAACGGGTCATGTAATATATCAAATCACAGAGCTCATTATGACGAATACAAATATATTTTTTTAATTTTTTTAAAATGAATATTTTAAAATATATTAAAAAAAAAATTACGCAATCCCCCGTTATTCCCCAAACTATACGACCTAAAATTTTCTTGTTTATCGGAAAAATATTAAAATATCCCTGATTCTATTATTTGGCACCCAAATAATAGAATTAAACGGAAAATCAATTATTAGAAAACACCCATAGTAATTTTAGGGACAAGTTATACAATTAAATGGAAAATAAAGATTCAATTTTCAAACGCATCATGTAATATATCAGATAAAAGGCTCATTATGCGAATTAAAAATATATCATATTTTTAAATCATTTGTTTAAAAGATATTAACAAAAATATTAAACATCGACTTAATTCCCGCTTTAGAAACTAGATTTTGAAAAATATATTTTATTTGTATCCCTAATATTTTAATAATTTGAATAACAGATTTAATAATTTATAATTTAAAACTTGACCTATTTTGCCTTTTATCTTCCAATCTACAGAGCCTCAAAACTCAGACAGTAGATTATAAAAGACTTCTCTGAAAGTTTATCAGTAAAATAAAATACTAATATTAATTTTTGGGGGCCAAATTAGAAAATTAAATACATATGTATTCTGATAAAAATCAAGCGAATCCAGAAGCAGATAAAATAAAAGAAAATCAAAGTGTTATTTTTTATAAATTTAAAACGCTTCCTTTAAAAGACATTAGGGTAAATATAAGAAAATGCACTCATTCTCTGCTTGTCTGAAACTGGAATATTAGATCTTGAAGGTGGTACGGAACCCTAAGTATGCGAGTCCAACTCGCACTTGACCAAATTATTTTTATTAAACTTTCCTCTATTTACATTTTACATATTTTTTATTACACCTGAGCCTATCGATTTGTTAAAGTTTTTTTAAAGTGAGCACAAGTGAAACTTTTGAACACAGATATTATTCTTTTTGAGGCAACAAAACTGTTCATTCGGAAGGAACACATACAGTATCAATATAGCCAGTGTGAAATAACATCACAATCTCATACTGTTTTTTGGTTTTTAAGGTATGTTCACTTACAGGTTTTTTACCAAAGGGCGCCCTTAATAAAAACAAATTTTATTTTTCAACATCTTACCCACGCCCCTTATTGTTCCCGATGAAAAGCAGCCGCCTAGCATTTGTGAGCAGGCCAAGGTAGGTTATATGTTGAACTTTAAAAATTCTGATTTTATAAATACTAGGTTAGCGTCACAACGTTTGTACCTGTGTGAATCTAAGAGAAAATGGCAACGAAATTCCGTACCAACATCCCAATGTTATAACCTAGGCAAATCATAGCACATATTTTTGGAATGAAATTCTTTTACGCCCCTTACTGTAAAGTGAAAGGGCAGAAAATATTCTATTGTAACGTAACAAAAAAGTGTTGCCCCTCGAAACGACCCCTTCTATTATAAACGGTTGTGTATGCGTATGCATATAAGCATCGAGATTTGAGCAGCAAACATTATGCGCGGTTGAAATATAGGGCAGAATAGAGTTACAATTAGACAGGTGGTTTTAAAAATTCTTAATAAAAAAATGTTAAATTTGGTAGTCCCAAAAGCAGTTGCTTATACAAAATAGTTGAAATATGTTGTATTGGGTAGCATAAGTAGTTGCGTATACAAGGTGATCGAAATAAGGGTGCACTAGAATTAAAGTTATACAGGCTGGTTCACAAAATATTTAAAAAAAATTGTCATCTAAATTTAAGAATTTAGAATATTTGAATTATATGGAGGAGTATAATTGTAGTTTTACAGGTGGGTTCAAACAATGTTAGGAACAGTTGCATATGAAAGATGTTTGAAATTTAAAGTAAAGTAGTAGAATTATAGTTATACAGAGTTTGTTATATAAGCATAAGCAGTTAATGAGTAAGAACACCGTAAAATAGTAAAAAAATAATTCTGTCCCTCAAAATTAGACTTTCTTTTATTTTTCTTATTATCTTTCAAACTACGCGTTTAGAAATTATAAGAAATATACACTTTTAATTCTCACATCAAGCCTTTTATTTGTTCTGTTAAATTATGAGATAGATTTATTAATTATTAAAATATTTTTTTTGTGTCGGATATTTAAATTCTAAAATATGACTTTCATAAGGTCGTTCAAAAAACTCAGTCTTAACCAAAAACAATTCTCTCATAAATTTCAAATATTTTTGCCAGTTCTTGTACATTGAAACTTACAAATTTAACTGTGCCATTATTGATTGAGTTTTCATTAAACAAACGACATTAATTACAAACTATTTTTTAGAAAAATTCAAATACATTGTCAACATTGTCAGCTATGTTGAAAATGTCAAAAATGTCCAAAAAATTTAAATATGTTAAAATTGCCAATATGTCAAAATTTCATAAAGGTCAAAAATATCAAAAAATTCAAAAAATGTCAAAAAGTCAATAATGTCAAAAATGTCACTAATGTCAAAAATGTCAAAAATATCAAAAATGTAAAAATTTTAAATATGTCAAAAATGTTGAAAATGTCAACAATGTAAAAATTTTTGAAAATGTCTAATATGGCAAAAATGTTAAAATTCCAAAAACGTTAAAAAATGTCAAAAATGTCGAAAATATCAAGACTGTTAAGAATTATAAAAAGTGAAAAATTCTAAAAATGTGAAAATTGATAAAATTGGCGAAAATCATCAAAATAAACGAGTGTAAATAAATCTGCAATATGTTTGAAACTCTAAAGCTAACTACTTTTATCCTCCCAATTTTCCCCTCGGGTAAAATCGCGAGTACAAGTTAATTTGTTAATATTTCGCCAGCTGGCAATACCTAAAATTAATTACAATTTGATAGCCACCCGTCACTTGGTAAATTCCCCATTTCCGGATTTAATAAATTAGTACAGCAATGAATTCATCTATTACGCGTAGGTGACTATTGCACAATAGATATAAATAAATTCAGTACACATATTCCGCCTTTGTACATCTAACGTTTGTAGCAAACAAGAATACAAAGAACGTAATTTTTTCCAGCAACGAAAGATCTGAAATTGAATTTCAAGTTTCTATTAACTCTTGTAGTGAAAATAGAAGTTCGCTTCGGTCCCAACGCCTTGCCGATTAAAATGTAATTTTCAACCAAAAGACAGGATGGAGTATTCTGGTAAATTGGGAAATAAAGTGGTATTTTAATTGTAAACAGTTTACGCAAATAAAGCTGAAATGTTACGAATTCAGTTTTTGCAGTATAAAGTGGTGGTATTAGTACATACAATTTGAAGTTTCAGAACATGCAAATCTATTTATGAAAGATCTTTTTCTCTAAATATTATTCATAAAAAAGTTTTCTATTTAATACCAATAGAACAGAGACATTTCCTTTTTTATTAAGTTACCGCCTTCACCGAAGTTTATTATACAGGGCTTTTATTTCAAAACCGAATCGTTAGAAAACCAAATAGATCAAGATGGAATTTTGTTGCTAGATGAAGAAAACCTATTTTTTTAACAGGACGGAACACCTCCACTTTTGCCTTGCCTGTACGAAATTGATGAGGCTGAAATTAGCAGCAAATTCTTAGCAGCAAATTCTGAGCAACAAGTCAGAATAAACAATAACGAAAACATATTTATATTTATTTGAAGCAAACTTTAAATAGCAATAAACCTGAGATGCATGCCATTATTCAACACATGTGTTGAAGTAAACTAAAGCTGAGAAAAATTTGAGGGGTAAACTGGGTAGCTATAGGGGAAAATAACACATAGACAAATAGCCACTTTTTCTCTGAATAACAATTAATAAATACTCTCGCTCCCTTATGAATAACTATCTTTTTGGTTTTAAAGGTATTCTAGAATATTTCAAGGAAATTATAGACGATTCTATCGTTGCAATAAATATCTACATAGGAAAATAACCATATTTTCGGAGTTTCCTCTGAATAACAATTATTAAATACTCTTGCTCCCTTATAAATAGTTATCTATTTGATCTTAAAGGTATTCTAGAATAATCCAAGAAAATTCTAGACGATTCTATCGTTGTAATAAAAATCTACATAAGAAAATAACCATATTTTCGGAGTTTTCTCTGAATAACAATTAGTAAATAATCTCGCTCCTTTATAAATATCTATCTATTTGATTTTAAAGGTATTCTAGAATATTTCAAGAATATTCTAGGCGATTCTATCGTTGCAATAAAAATCTACATAGGAAAATAACCATATTTCTGGAGTTCATAAGGGAGCGAGAGTATTTAATAATTGTTATTCAGAGAAAACTCTGAAAATATGGTTATTTTCCTATGTAGATTTTTATTACAACGATAGAATTGTCTAGAATTTTCTTGGATTATTCCAGAATATATTTAAAATCAAATAGATAGCTATTCATACGGGAGCGAGGTTATTTAATAATTGTTATTCAGAGAAAACTCCGAAAATATGGTTATTTTCCTATGTAGATTTTTATTGCAACGATAGAATCGTCTAGAATTTTCTTGGATTATTCTAGAATACCTTTAAAATCAAATAGATAGCTATTTATAAGGGAGCAAGATTATTTAAAAATTGTTATTCAGAGAAAATCCGAAAATATGGTTATTTTCCTATGTAGATTTTTATTGCAACGATAGAATCATCTAGAATTTTCTTGGATTATTCTAAAATACCTTTAAAATCAAATAGATAGCTATTTATAAGGGAGCAAGATTATTTAAAAATTGTTATTCAGAGAAAATCCGAAAATATGGTTATTTTCCTATGTAGATTTTTATTGCAACGATAGAATCGTCTAGAATTTTCTTGAAATATTCTAGAATACCTCTAAAATCAAATAGGGAGCGAGAGTATTTATTAATTGTTATTAAGAGAAAACTCAGAAAAAGTAAAAATAAATATTTTTTCGTTATTGTTTATTCTGACTTGCTGCTCAGAATTTGCTGCTAAGAATTTGCTGCTAATTTCAGCCTCATACGAAATTGGCTTAATAAAACACTTCCAGATAAATGGACTGGAAGAAAGGGCGCCCCTTAACTTTATGGGGACATCTAAAAACGGTGGTGTTTTTTTGTCTTTTTCTTTTAAAGATATTTTAAAAGTTATTTTGGGTGGCTAGTTTTGAAATGAAAGCCCTTGATAAGGGAATTGGTAAAAAGTTTTTGCCAATTTTTTAAAAACTGGTATGAGCTATGTCCTTGAAAAAATATGGAACCACTTCGAAAACCCCCTAACAGAATCCAATCCAAAAACAATCCAAATTCCTTAAACTGGTTTTGAGTAAAAAATATATATACCAATTAAAAACCTCCTTCTTTTTAAAGTCGGTTATAAAACAATGTTTTATTAACACATGAAACTCGTTTGAATCCATCATTTAAATAAAAACATAACCGTCAATATGTCAATATCTCCCCAATGACAGAACAGAATGTCATGAAATGGTTACACATATCTTCCGAAGATTGGTATTACCGAAAAACAAAAGAGGCATGTCATTGACGACGCCATCAGTGTCTCAGTCCTAGGACTTAACAACCCATGTCAGGGTCTTAATACCCGTATGATTTTCAATTAACTGATATTTTCCAAACAACTGTTGCCTAAATTACGATCATGTAATCTTAAATAAGAAAACTGTCACAAATTTGCCAAATTCTTGAAAATATTAGAAAATCTAATTACGTTTGGGGTGACTAAATTTCACTACAACCTTCAGGATTAAACCTGTGAGGAAAGCCCGCTCTGAATGTGCAAGCTTAGCTTTTTTGTATTACAAAATTATCTCAGTTTAGATATATGTCCTGTCATTTCGTAAGATAAAACAGCCCCTTGCGTTATAACAGTTATAATTCAATTTTATCTTCGATTTAAATAATTCAGTTTAAGCAAAACTTTGAAGTGGTTCAATTAAAGAATATTCTTGTGTTAAGTAGCGTAGTAATAACTCACGCTTAGGGCTTGAATTGAAATTTGTGTCCGAGAATATCAGACTCCAATTTAGATGAGGACGAGACCGGCGAACGCAGTGAATAATTTGATCAAGTTGAATTTCCGTTATAAATAATTAGTAACGGAAATTAGTTTATATCATTTAGCTTAGTGGATGAAAATAAAAGTGACCGTCATATTAGTTTCGTGGGTTTCCTTTTGTAATTTTTAGACACGGTATTTACTCCATGGAAATTGGTATTTTCAATTGCAAAAAAATTCCATAGGTGTTTGATTATTTTGTCTTGAAGGATGTATGTAGCATAACATATAAAACTGTTGTTAATAAATTTTTAATCCTTAATTAATATACGGGTTGTTTGAAGTTGCAAAAATCGCCATTTTGGCCGTTTTTGTAACTGTTCAGCCACTAAATGGAAAGTTCTAGTATCAAATGTAAATTTGTTTTATATACGTATTTTCAATAACTACTAAATGATAGGTTCATCTAGCTGAATGAATAACTAGTTATTGAATCATTTGCAAAAAAACGGTAAAAAATGACCTTTTTTCAATCACGCAGAGTTATTATTTAAAACATGTTACAATTCCGAGAGTTTGGAAAACATCTCAGTTTTACGAGGTATTTGACTGATCAGAATCATCACTTCATGGCTTTAAAGTTTTTCTCGCAAACGTGAGATTCTTTCGACGGCATATTATTTTATGTGAAGTTTACAATGCTCCCATTTGACAACAAATTAATGTCACAACCATCTATCTGTAAGAGACATAGTAATTATCAACTATATTAAATTCCTTCATACATTTTTTTGTAAATTCACTTTGAAAGTCTGTATTTCGACGTTCGGCTTCGAATAAACCTTACTGGAGGGGAGCCATCATTTCCCCTAATTTTATCGAACTGGCGTTTTTTTAAAATGATTTTCGTATACGAATATATATTAGTAGTTTTTTTATAGTTTTGTATGTACATATTAATTTTAATTAGGTAATAAAAAGTTGCCAATAATAATTAATATTCAATTATATAAATATATTAGTTTGTATCAATGTGCTAATATAAATGACACGTCAAAAAAACTATTACTTCTATTTTTACTGTATTAGAATTTCATGTTAAGAATTCATTGTTCTTTGATATAATATGTGTACCTACACAACTTAATACTTATCTTTTGTACTGTACCATACCACCTCAATTTTTATATTCTAATGCTCGACATGTAATTTTCTTTTTTGTACTTTTACTGTAAGTTTTTATATGATTAATGACTCCATGGATCTTTAGTTTTATAGCCACAAGAAGATATGACCGAAGGTTAATGGGTGAATGAATCTTATATTGTACTAAATTAGGACTTTAGAAATCAGCATCGTCAAATATTTAACAAATTCAGATATTTACTTACATACATAATTTATATAATAGAAAAAAATAGAAAAATAAATTGAATAATTCCATAAAAATACAATAACATTAAAAGTGCAAAAACCAAAAAAAAGTGATCTGGTTATGAGATTCGAACTTGGTTCAACACCATTAAGCGATCGCTATCGTCTCTGAGCTGTTAGCTTTGTGTTTGACATTTGACATTGGCATGTATATTAGCGAAATATTAAAGTCGGTATGAATTTCAATATTTATATATTTGTCTCTCTCTGTCACACACACACACATACACACACACACACACACCCGGGGTCCCGGGGTGGTTGTTGGTCCACTACCGGGCGCCTCCCCAGGTGGCGGATAGGGGAACGCTCTTCAGCAATGGGGAGTACTGAGGATTTCCTCAGGGCGGACCAAAATCAGATAGGGGAAGGAACCCCGAAAATAAACCATTTATGGATATGGGTGATAAGGTGAACTTAATACCCCAGGTGGGTACCTCTGCAGAGGATAATCCCGCCACCGGTTCCGATCGAGTGAAAGCCTCGGTGGCCGGTGCACGCTCCACAGATTCTGGGGGGAGCGAATTATCACTGGTTCCGTCACATAGTGACAAGAAGAAGAACACTAGTAATGGTACAACATCGACCATTACAACTAGAGCTGGCAGCAAGACACTATCCAGCCAGGTCCTCCAAAAGGCGAATAGTGGAGTTGACGTCCAACAAAGGGCAACAAATGAGAGTGGCGCTCCAAACAAATTAGGAGCTAAGATCGATGAGCTCTTGAAGTTCATTGGGCCAAGGCACAATGTACATCATGAGATCAAGAAACTGGCACACGCCATTAAGTCAGAATATGACAAATATCAGACGTCAACGACGCGGCCACCCCCTGTAGCGAAACCTGCTACAACACAGACATCGCCAGTAAAGGTGTCAAACACTCAGACACAAGGTGGACAGCAAAAGGAGGTCCCAAAAACGGCTGCCTCAAAAGCAGCTAACTCAAAACCGGCTGCATCAACACCGGCGGCCCCAAAGCAGGCGGCTTCAATAAAAGTAGCCTCTGTAGCAAGGACCTCGCCACCGAAGGTCTCGCCTTCAGTAGCCTCATCAAGTAAGGCACCACCACTTAAAACGCTTAAACCGGTTCTAGCTACCAAGCTAAAGCCCGGTAAGGAAGGTCGCCAGAACATCGGGCAAACTACCCAGGGAACAACAAGTAGGGTGGTCAATTCAGAAGCGGAGAGAAACAATGGATTAAAATCCAAGTTTAAACCGCAGACCAAAAACCAACCTGCAAACCAGTCGACTGACTGGCAAGTGGTAAAGAGGAAAAAGGCCCCGAGGACCAATAAGCAAAAACCAGCGCCACATTGTACGCTGCTTATAAAGAAAGGCGAGAAGAGCTCCCATGCAGATATCTTGCGAGGTATCAAAAATGATCCCACCTTGCAGGATATAGGCAAAAAAGTCAATAAGATCCGACGAACAGCTAAGGGAGATCTACTTTTGTTATTCGCCAAGGCAGACGCTCAGGAGATGGAGCGCTATTGTAACGCCATCAAGAATAAGCTCCCAAGCGGGGCCACTGTACAATCTCGAATACCGCAAATCGAGATTGAAATTAAAGACTTGGACGAGATCAGTACCAAGGAAGACGTAGTAAACCTGCTCAAAGATAATATCGACGGCCTGGCAGAGATCACTGAGGAGGCAGTGAAATCACTTCGACGGGCATATAGATCAACACAAACGGCAGTTGTTTGTCTCCCAGAGGTCCAGGCCAAGAAAGCCATCGCACTTGGAAAGCTGAAACTTGCGTGGGGCACAGTACGTGTTCGCGAGAGGATCAGCCTTCGACGGTGCTTCAAATGCTGGCACTTTGGGCACAACGCCCAGGCGTGCAGAGGCAAGACTGACCGAAGCAGTTGTTGTCACAGATGCGGAGGCGCTGGTCACAATGCCTCGGCTTGTCAACAACCTGCCAAGTGCTTACTCTGCAAAGAGAAAGATAGTAGGTCAGACTGCCGGCACGTTACGGGTAGTTGGAAATGTCCGATCTACCAACAGGCGATGAGAGCAGCACAAGCCCGTAAATGAAAGTACTGCAACTCAACCTCAACCATTGCGAAGCAGCCCAAGACCTATTGGTACAGCGGGTGCGGGAATTGGATTGCGACGTAGCCATAATCTGCGAGCAGTACAAAAACTTCGACACCCTGTCCTGGGTAAATGACACAACGGACAGAGCAGCGATATGGGCTTGCGGTAAACTTCCGTTCCAACAACTCCCAAATACCCTCAAACCATGGCTTGTGAGAGCCAAAGTGGGAGGGGTTCACTTCTATAGCTGCTATGCACCTCCTAGTGCACAGCTCGAGGAGTTCGAGTTATTCTTGGACACCTTGGCGGAGGATGTACGGAAGCGTGAATCGGTCGCCATCGCAGGAGATTTCAACGCCTGGGCAATTGACTGGGGATGCCGGGAAACGAGCGTGAGAGGACGAGCTCTCCTTGAGACCATGTCTTCGCTCAACCTGGTACTCCTCAACACAGGAGACGTAAGCACATATCGCAAAGGCACAGCCAGCTCCATTATCGATGTGACATTCGTTAGCAGCAACCTAATTAAAGGGGGCTGTGAGTGGCGGGTCGATGAGGAGTTTACTAATAGCGACCACCAAGCTATTATATGGGAAATCAACACCACTCCCAAACGAAGATTGTGTGTCAGTCGTGCGAGGTCACAGCCAGTCGGTTGGAACAAAAATGCTTTCGATGCTGATTCATTCGCCTTGGTTATGGAGCAGGAACCATTGTCAATAGCAACAAGCGCAGAAGCCACTGCCAAAGAGGTAATGACAAGCGTTGTCAAGTCCTGCGATGCTTCCATGCCAAGGAGACGGCAGAACAACAGCCGCCCACCAGTTTACTGGTGGAACGACACGATCTCACAACACCGACGAGAGTGTCTCAAAGCACGAAGGCTGCATCAACGAGCACGGAGACGCGACAGGGTCACAACAGAAGAACTAAGGCTCGACTATGAGATCAAAAGACAACAACTACGAAGAGCCATTCTCTCAAGCAAGAGATCCTACTGGAAGGAGTTGTGTGACGAAGTTAATCAAGATCCATGGGGAAAACCGTATAAAATCGTGATGCATAAAATTAAGGCCCCTTCCATGACATCAACGAACTGCCCCGAATCATTGCACCGCATTGTCACTCACCTGTTTCCTGCGAAGCCTGAGCTACCCGCTTATCCTTCGTGGCAGGTGAGGGACGAAGATATACCATCAGTGACTATGAATGAGCTGATGGGCGCGTGCAACCGGCTCCAAAACGGTAAGGCTCCCGGTCCAGATGGCATACCTAACATCGCGCTAAAATGCGCCATAGCCAATAGGCCTGACATGTTTCTACACATGTATGAGACCTGCCTAAAGCAGGGAGTTTTCCCGACTAAGTGGAAAAAGCAGAGGCTTGTGCTCCTCCCTAAAGGGGGAAAGAAATCTCCCGACGAACCGTCATCATATCGTCCCCTCTGTATGTTGGACTCTGCGGGAAAACTCCTTGAAAGGATAATAGCAGATAGGCTGGAGCCCTACGTTGAGCCGAAACTTTCCACCAACCAATTCGGGTTCAGAAAGGGGAGATCAACCATCGATGCCGTGACACTCGTTACCAGCATCGCCAGAGAGGCTATCTCGGGAAAGAGATGGAGAAGAGGTGGAAAAAAGTACTGTCTAATAGCCACCCTGGATATCAAGAACGCCTTTAACTCGGCCCGCTGGGACCGCATTTTGGAGGCTCTTGCCAGGATGGAAGTTCCGCAGTACTTGCGCAGAATGGTTTCAGCGTATTTCAAGGACCGCATCTTGTTGTACCAAACTGAAAATGGGCAAGTAGACTATAAGATCACAGGAGGTGTACCTCAGGGCTCTGTTCTTGGCCCCCTCTTATGGAACGTAATGTACAACGACCTGCTCCTGCTCCGTCTGCTTGAGGGCGTCAGGCTAGTGGCATTCGCCGATGATGTGGCATTGATCATAGTGCGCAAGCACATAGAGGAGATACAAACAACCTTCTCATTCGCTATAGCCACAATTCAGCATTGGATGCTCGCAGCGGACTTGAGTTTAGCAGAACAAAAGACCGAAACACTTCTTGTTAGCAGTCGAAAGGCAAGGGAAACCATCACCCTCAAAATAGGCGACACCTACATACAGTCGCAGCCCTTCATCAGCTATTTGGGGGTGCTCCTGGACGCACGGCTCAACTTCAAAGAGCACATAATCGCGGCCAGCAAGAAAGCAGCTGGGGTACAGGGGGCATTATCTAGAATAATGCCGAATGTCGGAGGCCCTAGACAGATAAGAAGACAGCTACTGGCAACAGTAACTACTTCTGTTTTGTTGTACGGGGCACCGGTATGGGAGAAATCGCTCGAGCTACCATCGTACCGCCGGAAAATGAAATCAGTCCAGCGGCTCTCAGCGATTCGAGTGGCATCTTCCTACCGCACTGTGTCTTACGAGGCGGTGAGTGTGATTGCCTCTACCCTACCAATCGACATCCTGGCTGCAGAAAGGGGACGGCTTTATCGCAGAAAGTTAGAGAAAGACCAACCGACAGGAAACAGCGATGAAAGAGCCATGAGTCTAGGGCAATGGCAGGAGAGGTGGGACAGCTCTACTAAAGGCCGGTGGACATATCGATTGATACCTAACATCAGTCGTTGGGTCAACCGCCAGCATGGGGAGGTTGGGTTCTACATCACTCAACTCCTGACTGGACATGGATGCTTTCGAGCATACCTGCACAGGTTCAGGAGGGCAAACTCCCCAAACTGCCCACACTGTACGGACGTTATAGAGGACGCAGAACACGTGTTCTTCTCCTGCCCCCGGTTTCAGGATCAACGTGCTGAAGTGGAGAGGATTCTGGAGACTAATATCGTTCCAGAACAAATAGTAGAAGCCATGCTGAAGGGCCCCCAAGCCTGGAACTTGGTATCAGATTGTGCGGAGACTATCCTCAAAGAACTCCGCAATACGTTCGAGGAGTAGGCTTTAGAGGCTTTCAATGTAAGAGCAGTAAACATCTGCAATGAACCACCCTTGCGAAGTAGTATTGACTAAGAGTGCCGCAGGGGACCATGGTTGTAGGAGAAAGAGGTTAGGGTTTTAGCGGGTATACGGTATACTGGTTTCAATGCAACGATTTACTCTTGCTTTGAAGTCATTGCATCGGGAGTCCCGCACGACGGCTAGCACGTGCTAGTTAAGTACGCAATGTATTTCCCCCCTCTTCGGATAAAAAAAAAAAAAAAAAAAAAAAAAAAAAAAAAAAAAAACACACACCCGGGGTGGTTGTTGGTCCACTACCGGGCGCCTCCCCAGGTGGCGGATAGGGGAACGCTCTCCAGCAATGGGGAGTACTGAGGATATCCTCAGGGCGGACCAAAATCAGATAGGGGAAGGAACCCCGAAAATAAACCATTTATGGATATGGGTGATAAGGTGAACTTAATACCCCAGGTGGGTACCTCTGCAGAGGATAATCCCACCACCGGTTCCGATCGAGTGAAAGCCTCGGTGGCCGGTGCACGCTCCACGGATTCTGGGGGGAGCGAATTATCACTGGTTCCGTCACATAGTGACAACAAGAAGAAAGCAACTATTAATGGTACAACATCGACCATTAAAACTAGGGCTGGCAGCAAGACACTATTCAGCCAAGTCCTCCAAAAGGCGAATAGTGGAGTTGACGTCCCCCAAAGGGCAACAGATGAGAGTGGCGCTCCAAACAAATTAGGAGCAAAGATCGATGAGCTCTTGACGTTCATTGGGCCTAGGCACAATGTACATCATGAGATCAAGAAACTCGCACACGCCATTAAGTCAGAATATGACAAATATCTGACGTCAACGACGCGGCCATCTCCTGTAGCGAAACCTGCTACAACACAGACATCGCCAGTAAAGGTGTCAAACACTCAGACACAAGGTGAAAAGCAAAAGGAGGTCCCAAAAGTGGCTGCCTCAAAAGCAGCTAACTCAAAACCGGCTGCATCAACACCGGCGGCCCCAAACCAGGCGGCTTCAATAAAAGTAGCCTCACTGCCGGGAGACTCGGTAGCAAGGACCTCGCCACCGAAGGCCTCGCCTTCAGTAGCCTCATCAAGTAAGGCACCACTACCAAAAACTCTTAAACCGGTGCTAGCTAGCAAGCTAAAGCCCGGTAAAGAAGGTTGCCAGAACATCGGGCAAACCACCCAGGCAACAACAAGTAGGGTGGTCAATTCAGAAGCGAAGAGAAACAATGAATTAAAATCCAAGTTTAAACCGCAGACCAGAAACAAACCTTCAAACCAGTTGACTGACTGGCAACTGGTAAAGAGGAAAAAGGCCCCGAGGACCAATAAGCAAAAACCAGCGCCACATTGTACGCTGCTTATAAAGAAAGGCGAGAAGAGCTCCCATGCAGATATCTTGCGAGATATCAAAAATGATCCCACCTTGCAGGATATAGGCAAAAAAGTCAATACGATCCGACGAACAGCTAAGGGAGATCTCCTGTTTTTATTCGCGAAGGCAGACGCTCAGGAGATGGAGCGCTACTGTAACGCCATCAAGAATAAGCTCCCAAGCGGGGCCACAGTACAATCTCGAATACCGCAAATCGAGATTGAAATTAAAGACCTGGATGAGATCAGTACAAAGGAAGACGTGGTAAAGCTGCTCAAAGATAATATCGACGGCCTGGCAGAGATCACTGAGGAGGCAGTGAAATCACTTCGACGGGCATATAGATCAACACAAACGGCAGTTGTTTGTCTCCCAGAGGTCCAGGCCAAGAAATCCATCGCACTTGGAAAGCTGAAACTTGCGTGGGGCACAGTACGTGTTCGCGAGAGGATCAGCCTTCGACGGTGCTTCAAATGCTGGCACTTTGGGCACAACGCCCAGGCGTGCAGAGGCAAGACTGACCGAAGCAGTTGTTGTCACAGATGCGGAGGCGCTGGTCACAATGCCTCGGCTTGTCAACAACCTGCCAAGTGCCTACTCTGCAAAGAGAAAGATAGTAGGTCAGACTGCCGGCACGTTGCGGGTAGTTGGAAATGTCCGATCTACCAACAGGCGATGAGAGCAGCACAAGCCCGTAAATGAAAGTACTGCAACTCAACCTCAACCATTGCGAAGCTGCCCAAGACCTACTGGTACAGCGGGTGCGGGAATTGGATTGCGACGTAGCCATAATCTGCGAGCAGTACAAAAACTTCGACACCCTGTCCTGGGTAAATGACACAACGGACAGAGCAGCGATATGGGCTTGCGGTAAACTTCCGTTCCAACAACTCCCAAATACCCCCGAACCATGGCTTGTGAGAGCCAAAGTGGGAGGGGTTCACTTCTATAGCTGCTATGCACCTCCTAGTGCACAGCTCGAGGAGTTCGAGTTATTCTTGGACACCTTGGCGGAGGATGTACGGAAGCGTGAATCGGTCGCCATCGCAGGAGATTTCAACGCCTGGGCAATTGACTGGGGATGTCGGGAAACGAGCGCGAGAGGACGAGCTCTCCTTGAGACCATGTCTTCGCTCAACCTGGTACTCCTCAACACAGGAGCCGTAAGCACATATCGCAAAGGCACAGCCAGTTCCATTATCGATGTGACATTCGTTAGCAGCAACCTAATTAAAGGGGGCTGTGAGTGGCGGGTCGATGAGGAGTTTACTAATAGCGACCACCAAGCTATTATATGGGAAATCAACACCACTCCCAAACGAAGATTGTGTGTCAGCCGTGCGAGGTCACAGCCAGTCGGTTGGAACAAAAATGCTTTCGATGCTGATTCATTCGCCTTGGTTATGGAGCAGGAACCATTGTCAATAGCAACAAGCGCAGAAGCCACTGCCAAAGAGGTAATGACAAGCGTTGTCAAGTCCTGCGATGCTTCCATGCCAAGGAGACGGCAGAACAACAGCCGCCCACCAGTTTACTGGTGGAAAGACACGATCTCACAACACCGACGAGAGTGTCTCAAAGCACGAAGGCTGCATCAATGAGCACGGAGACGCGACAGGGTCACAACAGAAGAACTAAGGCTCGACTATGAGATCAAAAGACAACAACTACGAAGAGCCATTCTCTCAAGCAAGAGATCCTACTGGAAGGAGTTGTGTGACGAAGTTAATCAAGATCCATGGGGAAAACCGTATAAAATCGTGATGCATAAAATTAAGGCCCCTCCCATGACATCAACGAACTGCCCCGAATCATTGCACCGCATTGTCACTCACTTGTTTCCTGCGAAGCCTGAGCTACCCGCTAATCCTTCGTGGCAGGTGAGGGACGAAGATATACTATCAGTGACTATGAGTGAGCTGATGGGCGCTTGCAACCGGCTCCAAAACGGTAAGGCTCCCGGTCCAGATGGCATACCTAACATCGCGCTAAAATGCGCCATAGCCAATAGGCCTGACATGTTTCTACACATGTATGAGACCTGCCTAAAGCAGGGGGTTTTCCCGACTAAGTGGAAAAAGCAGAGGCTTGTGCTCCTCCCTAAAGGGGGAAAGAAACCTCCCGACGAACCGTCATCATATCGTCCCCTCTGTATGTTGGACTCTGCGGGAAAACTCCTTGAAAGGATAATAGCAGATAGGCTGGAGCCCTACGTTGAGCCGAAACTTTCCACCAACCAATTCGGGTTCAGAAAGGGGAGATCAACCATCGATGCCGTGACACTCGTTACCAACATCGCCAGAGAGGCTATCTCGGGAAAGAGATGGAGAAGAGGTGGAAAAAAGTACTGTCTAATAGCCACCCTGGATATCAAGAACGCCTTTAACTCGGCCCGCTGGGACCGCATTTTGGAGGCTCTTGCCAGGATGGAAGTTCCGCAGTACTTGCGCAGAATGGTTTCAGCCTATTTCAAGGACCGCATCTTGTTGTACCAAACTGAAAATGGGCAAGTAGATTATAAGATCACAGGAGGTGTACCTCAGGGCTCTGTTCTTGGCCCCCTCTTATGGAACGTAATGTACAACGACCTGCTCCTGCTCGGTCTGCCTGAGGGCGTCAGGCTAGTGGCATTCGCCGATGATGTGGCATTGATCATAGTGCGCAAGCACATAGAGGAGATACAAACAACCTTCTCATTCGCTATAGCCACAATTCAGCATTGGATGCTCGCAGCGGACTTGAGTTTAGCAGAACAAAAGACCGAAACACTTCTTGTTAGCAGTCGAAAGGCAAGGGAAACCATCACCCTCAAAATAGGCGACTCCTACATACAGTCGCAGCCCTTCATCAGCTATTTGGGGGTGCTCCTGGACACACGGCTCAACTTCAAAGAGCACATAATCGCGGCCAGCAAGAAAGCTGCTGGGGTACAGGGGCCATTATCTAGAATAATGCCGAATGTCGGAGGCCCTAGACAGATAAGAAGACAGCTACTGGCAACAGTAACTACTTCTGTTTTGTTGTACGGGGCACCGGTATGGGAGAAATCGCTCGAGCTACCATCGTACCGCCGGAAAATGAAATCAGTCCAGCGGCTCTCAGCGATTCGAGTGGCATCATCCTACCGCACTGTGTCTTACGAGGCGGTGAGTGTGATTGCCTCTACCCTACCAATCGACATCCTGGCTGCAGAAAGGGGACGGCTTTATCGCAGAAAGTTAGAGAAAGACCAAGCGACAGGAAACAGCGATGAAAGAGCCATGAGTCTAGGGCAATGGCAGGAGAGGTGGGACAGCTCTACTAAAGGCCGGTGGTCATATCGATTGATACCTAACATCAGTCGTTGGGTCAACCGCCAGCATGGGGAGGTTGGGTTCTACATCACTCAACTCCTGACTGGACATGGATGCTTTCGAGCATACCTGCACAGGTTCAGGAGGGCAAACTCTTCAAACTGCCCACACTGTACGGACGTGATAGAGGACGCGGAACACGTGTTCTTCTCCTGCCCCCGGTTTCAGGATCAACGTGCTGAAGTGGAGAGGATTCTGGAGATTAATATCGTTCCAGAACAATTAGTAGAAGCCATGCTGAAGGGCCCCCAAGCCTGGAACTTGGTATCAGATTACGCGGAGACTATCCTCAAAGAACTCCGCAATACATTCGAGGAGTAGGCTTTAGAGGCTTTCAATGTAAGAGCAGTAAACATCTGCAATGAACCACCCCTGCGAAGTAGTATTGACTAAGAGTGCCGCAGGGGACCATGGTTGTAGGAGAAAGAGGTTAGGGTTTTATCGGGTATACGGTATACTGGTTTCAATGCAACGATTTACTCTTGCTTTGAAGTCATTGCATCGGGAGTCCCGCACGACGGCCAGCACGTGCTAGCTAAGTACGGAATGTATTTCCCCCCTCTTCGGATAAAAAAAAAAAAAAAAAAAAACACACACACACACACAAGCACATAGAGGAGATACAAACAACCTTCTCATTCGCTATAGCCACAATTCAGCATTGGATGCTCTCAGCGGACTTGAGTTTAGCAGAGCAAAAGACCGAAACACTTCTTGTTAGCAGTCGAAAGGCAAGGGAAACCATCACCCTCAAAATAGGCGACACCTACATACAGTCGCAGCCCTTCATCAGCTATTTGGGGGTGCTCCTGGACACACGGCTCAACTTCAAAGAGCACATAATCGCGGCCAGCAAGAAAGCAGCTGGGGTACAGGGGGCATTATCTAGAATAATGCCGAATGTCGGAGGCCCTAGACAGATAAGAAGACAGCTACTGGCAACAGTAACTACTTCTGTTTTGTTGTACGGGGCACCGGTATGGGAGAAATCGCTCGAGCTACCATCGTACCGCTGGAAAATGAAATCAGTCCAGCGGCTCTCAGCGATTTGAGTGGCATCATCCTACCGCACTGTGTCTTACGAGGCGGTGAATATGATTGCCTCTACCCTGCCAATTGACATCCTGGCTGCAGAAAGGGGACGGCTTTATCGCAGAAAGTTAGAAAAAGACCAGTCGACAGGAAACAGCGATGAAAGAGCCATGAGTCTAGGGCAATGGCAGGAGAGGTAGGACAGCTCTACTAAAGGCCGGTAGACATCTCGATTGATACCTAACATCAGTCGTTGGGTCAACGGCCAGCATGGGGAGGTTGGGTTTTACATCACTCAACTCGTGACTGGACATGGGTGCTTTCGAGCATACCTGCACAGGTTCAGGAGGGCAAACTCCCCAAACTGCCCACACTGTACGGACGTGGTAGAGGACGCGGAACACGTGTTCTTCTCCTGCCCCCGGTTTCAGGATCAACGTGCTGAAGTGGAGAGGATTCTGGAGACTAATACCGTTCCAGAACAATTAGTAGAAGCCATGCTGAAGGGCCCCCAAGCCTGGAACTTGGTATCAGATTACGCGGAGACTATCCTCAAAGAACTCCGCAATACATTCGAGGAGTAGGCTTTAGAGGCTTTCAATGTAAGAGCAGTAAACATCTGCAATAAACCACCCTTGCGAAGTAGTATTGACAAAGAGTGCCGCAGGGGACCATGGTTGTAAGAGAAAGAGGTTAGGGTTTTAGCGGGTATACGGTATACTGGTTTCAATGCAACGATTTACTCTTGCTTTGAAGTCATTGCATCGGGAGTCCCGCACGACGGCCAGCACGTGCTAGCTAAGTACGGAATGTATTTCCCCCCTCTTCGGATAAAAAAAAAAAAAAAAAAAAACACACACACACACACAAGCACATAGAGGAGATACAAACAACCTTCTCATTCGCTATAGCCACAATTCAGCATTGGATGCTCTCAGCGGACTTGAGTTTAGCAGAGCAAAAGACCGAAACACTTCTTGTTAGCAGTCGAAAGGCAAGGGAAACCATCACCCTCAAAATAGGCGACACCTACATACAGTCGCAGCCCTTCATCAGCTATTTGGGAGTGCTCCTGGACACACGGCTCAACTTCAAAGAGCACATAATCGCGGCCAGCAAGAAAGCAGCTGGGGTACAGGGGGCATTATCTAGAATAATGCCGAATGTCGGAGGCCCTAGACAGATAAGAAGACAGCTACTGGCAACAGTAACTACTTCTGTTTTGTTGTACGGGGCACCGGTATGGGAGAAATCGCTCGAGCTACCATCGTACCGCTGGAAAATGAAATCAGTCCAGCGGCTCTCAGCGATTTGAGTGGCATCATCCTACCGCACTGTGTCTTACGAGGCGGTGAATATGATTGCCTCTACCCTGCCAATTGACATCCTGGCTGCAGAAAGGGGACGGCTTTATCGCAGAAAGTTAGAAAAAGACCAGTCGACAGGAAACAGCGATGAAAGAGCCATGAGTCTAGGGCAATGGCAGGAGAGGTAGGACAGCTCTACTAAAGGCCGGTAGACATCTCGATTGATACCTAACATCAGTCGTTGGGTCAACGGCCAGCATGGGGAGGTTGGGTTTTACATCACTCAACTCGTGACTGGACATGGGTGCTTTCGAGCATACCTGCACAGGTTCAGGAGGGCAAACTCCCCAAACTGCCCACACTGTACGGACGTGGTAGAGGACGCGGAACACGTGTTCTTCTCCTGCCCCCGGTTTCAGGATCAACGTGCTGAAGTGGAGAGGATTCTGGAGACTAATACCGTTCCAGAACAATTAGTAGAAGCCATGCTGAAGGGCCCCCAAGCCTGGAACTTGGTATCAGATTACGCGGAGACTATCCTCAAAGAACTCCGCAATACATTCGAGGAGTAGGCTTTAGAGGCTTTCAATGTAAGAGCAGTAAACATCTGCAATAAACCACCCTTGCGAAGTAGTATTGACAAAGAGTGCCGCAGGGGACCATGGTTGTAAGAGAAAGAGGTTAGGGTTTTAGCGGGTATACGGTATACTGGTTTCAATGCAACGATTTACTCTTGCTTTGAAGTCATTGCATCGGGAGTCCCGCACGACGACCAGCACGTGCTAGCTAAGTACGCAATGTATTTCCCCCCTCTTCGGATAAAAAAAAACACACACACACACCTTCAACCGCATTCTACACAGAAGAGATCGCCGCAATTTCACGCGACTATAACTTAACTTCGTCTCTAAAATACAAAAGCATCAACATGAAAATCATTACAAACACCTTGTACGACATACTTTCATGGCATATCTTGACATTTAAACTAGATATTTATGATGAAAATTTGACATTTACCATGATGTTTACAGTTTTTGTGAATATATTTTTCCGATTTTCAGAAGAATGGTATGTTTTACTTTATAGAAAAATGTACGGAATCAAGCTGGAACATATCATTGTAAAATTCAATTTATAATATTCAAATTGTGTAATCAGTTTTAGAGAAAACACTGAAGATTCATTGAAAATCGCTGAAAACTAGTGTTTTTTTTCAGATTTTCTAGAAAACCGCAAATCTCATGTTATAGACAATTATATGGGACCTTTTTGTAATGTTCCTTAATATAATGTAGTTTAAATTATGAAAATTGCCCAAGCCGTTTTTGAATAATCGCTCGTCATACATAAAAAAAAGTTGTAGCCGAGTTGATACCCTCCTCCTTTTTGGAAGTCGGTTAATCATCTCGACTAGCTTGTAAACTGGTGCTCTTTCAACGGTTTTACATGTAACCCTGTAAAATGCTTTGTTATGACTTTTGGAAAAGACACCCCTAATAAGTTTATTTATAATTTAAACGGCATTGATCTTGCGAAAGTAGACGTAATTAAGGATCTCGGGGTATATATTGACTTTAATTTAAAATTTCAATTCCACATGGATTATGTTGAATCTAAAGTCACTAAGCAAGTTAATTTCATCAAGAGATTCTCAAGTAAATTCACTAGGTTCGAAACTTTTTTATACTACGCGGTGGTATATCCTATTTTATCTTATTATAATAATAATTATAATTATTTCTTGTTTTGAATGCTGTTTTAACATTGACTCTTTTCAATCTTTCTGATATACTCTGTATATATGGTATAGTGGTAACTACAATGTGGTTGTCCTGAGTAACAAGAAATACACTGAAATCACTAATATCGAAAACAAAACCAACCAACAAAGCTCAGAACTCAAAAAACTACATATAAAAGATTCCTTACGAATGCAATAAATTTTATATTGGAGAAACTCCAAACGATTAAACGCACGAATTAATGAACAGAAGAATTACATAAAGAAACGACAATTTGAAAAATCGAAAATTTGTGAACATGCTTGGAACATAGGCCATAAAATACAATTTGACAATTCAACTATACTTCACAAAGAACAACATAACACAAAACGAAAATTTAATGAGTCTGCGGTAATTATTTTGAATCAAGACGATTGTATCGCTTCTACTACTGTAGAATTCAATCATCTCTGGTTACCGATCATTAAGAAAGAAATTAGTAATGGCCATTTCCTTTTGAACAACCCAGTATCGGGATAGCTCATAAGGTTTTTTCCTAGGTTTCCCTTTTGACGTTAATGGGATCATTGAAATAAAAGAATTCTTTGATCACATATTTGGCGAATGCGCTATCTTATATCAAACTCATACCTAGGAATGCCACTAATAAATGCTAAAGACAACTCTTTCAAGTTCTTCCAACTTGAAAGCTGTTTAACTGTAATACATGATCTTTAGAATTTTTTGTGCTGTCTGTATATCCAGAAACAACACATTTTTCTTATGTCAACTTAAATGTCATATATCAAACTTTCAGTTTGCATTTTATATTTTCAATATATATTTAAAGCCATTGAAAACGAGGTCAGAATAGACCTGGAAACGTTTGGTTTGTCCTTGAATACATAGATTTTTGTTTTCTAAATGTTATTTGTCGCCTATTCTTGATTATTTTTATGTGATCTTGGGAAATAACACCACAATCGAAACAAAAATTGTATTTGGTTTTTCCTTGAATATACAGATCATCTGTAGAATTGCTTGACAATTGGAAACTTCATCATAGGGGCCACCATCCCCATTCATTAACAACACTAGATTTCATACGACCTTCCTTGGTGAAAATTTTTCACATCTATAAAATATTTCTCTGCGGCTGGCCTTTATGAAAATACGAAGAACTGAAAATACATACCGCACATTTGATTTTCAATTTCTATTGTTTTTGTGATTTTTATTACCATCCGTTTTAGAATTGCAGATTTTAAACTTCATCCCGAGAATAGGAACGTCTCTCAACGGTGTAAATCGCTGACGATACATGTGTGGAAAATTGAATTTAATCGACGTGACTGATTCCATTTGAATAGATGAGGTTCCCGTTTCTCGTAGCAAGCTGAGAATTAAATTCCATTCTAGGATTTCTACATTCTTATTGAAACAGAATTTGACTAGGAATTGATTCATTAAAAGATTGGTTCAACAATAGAAAACTAAATTACAACTCGAACTGAATTGATATCTCCTAATCAGAGTTAGACTATGTAGATAATTTTTTAAAAAATAAATTAAAAAAACTAAAGCCAAACAGAAACGGAATATTTAAGTCACAATTAAATATTTATTTTGAGGTCGGTGCAAACTAGAAAAAGAATACGAAGAAGACGAATCATAGGGCAACTACTAAAATATCGAGTAATAATTGCCGCAATCATAACATGCAACCTGGCAAGGGTAAACGATTTGATGTTGAAAACGAAAAGAGATTAGAACAATCATGTAAGCCAAATGGCAGACATAAGTATAGCAAAAAGTGCAAGAGATAAATCGCCATCAGGTAGAAGAAATGTGAAACGATCTTGAAAAAAAAAATGGAGTCATAATATAAAGAAATAATTTGGTCAAGTGCGAGTTGGACTCGCATACTAAGGGTTCCGTACCACCTTCAAGATTCTACTATTCCAGTTTCAGATAACCAAGGAATAAGTGCATTCTCTTATACTAGCTGTCGCCCAGTGGTCGAAATTCGACCAATTGTGTCAATATCTCTGGCAGGTTAAGTAACATGAAAATTTTATCGTGACATTTTATCCTAGGACTTTAAGGAGAACAGCAATTACACAGAGCGGATCCAGATTCGGAACCTCTGTGTGATAGTTTCCTCGAAAATCCTAGATGTCGGTCTTACATCTCGCTTCTACAAATAAGTAACGAAATTCAAGTTTTTTTCAGATATAATTCATAGAACTTTATTTGTGTTCAAATTCGTAATTCTTAATTTAATATGACAACAATTCAACTGCTAATGGGCTACCCTACATATTTATTTTTTTAACACCCCTGTATAGCTATAATTGCACTCAATTCTCTAACATTTATTAAAATCCTCATTATAATAATTCCATCTCATTATATATTTCCACCACCCTGTATATGCACCTGCTTATAGACCACGCATAATATTTTTTAACATTTTTCAACCACCGGGTAAACCATTCTGTATATGCCACTGCCTATGATCCACCATATTTACTCTTTTTGTTTATGAAATTTTTAATTATCTTCTGTAGCTATAATTCTACTCCGACCTATATTTCAATCATTATATATATGGAACTCTTCGTGGTCTACTCTATAAATCAATTCCTATTCTAACATTTTTTATCTCCATCCTGTATATCTATAATTCCTCTTACCCTATATTTCATCTTAACTATATATACAACTGCTTATGGGTTACGAAATGTTGCATTTCCATTTCCGCCACCCTGTATATGCATCTATGTATAATATTTTTTGCACCACCATGTATAACTGTAATTTTACTGCACCTTCTATTCCAAGAACCCCCTAAATTCAACCGCTAATGGGCTTCCCTATATAATTATTTTATTAGTTATAATTGCACTCTACTCTATATTTTAAACACCCTAAATATGCAACTGCTTATGTGCCACTCATTAAAAAAATTATTTCTAACATATCTGGAATCGCCCTGTATAATTATGATATTCAACGATTACTTTACCCACTAAACAATAACAACGCTTGCATGCCACCTCCAGAAGTACATGCTCTAAGTATATAATAGCATTGGTCTGTCTATATATAATTACTCAATGGTTTGAGTCTGGCGGCACGCGGCACATTCATTTGTTTGGCATTGACATTATTGACGTAAATAATGAATTTTTATTATATTTTATTTAATGAATGAACCAATATTATAAATTAAGATTAGCATTCTGCACTGAAGGTCGTCAGTAGCTACTAAACAAAACAAAAATGAAGAAAATCGGTTGAGAGACAGAGGAGAAAATGGTACCTAATCGTTTTGTCTTAGCCTATTTATATATAGATTTACCCTAATATCTTTTAATGGAAGCGTTTTAAATTTATAAAAAATATACACTTTTATTTTCCACACATAGACTTTTTATTTTATCTGCTTCAGGATTCGCTTGATTTTTATAAGAATACATATGTATTTAATTTTCTAATTTGGCCCCCAAAAATTAACATTAGAATTTTATTTTACTAATAAACATTCAGGAAAGCCTTTTATAATCTACTGTCTGAATTTTAAGGCTCTGTAGATTGGAAGATATATGGCAAAATAGGTCAAGTTTTAAATTATAAATTATTATTAATAATAATTAGGTTAGGTTAGGTTAGGTATGGTATGGTTTCGGAAATAAAGGGAGAAATGAGAATTTTTTATATCATTATATTAATATCTTGTAAACAATTAATTTTAAAAATATGAAAAAAATATATTTCTATTTCTCATAATAAACCCTTTCATTTGGTGTATTGCATGATGCGTTAAAAAATATTTTTTTTATTTTCCGTTCAATTCTATAATTTGGCCCCCAATATTAATATTTGGGAATTCTTCGTATTTTCCCTGTAAACAAAAAATGTAGGTCTTATAGTTTGGTGAATAAAGGGGGGAATGAGTATTTTTTCAATATTTTTTTTATATATTTTAAAATATTTATTAAAATAATAATAAGAAAATATATTAGTATTCGTCATATAATATTTTATTATTTGATTTGATATATTACTTTATCCGTTAGAAACAATTATATAGTTTTATTTTCCATTTAATTCTATAATTTGCCCCCCAAAATGAATATTAGGGTTTCTCCTTATTTTTCCAGTAAAGTTCAGGTGAGGCGCTATACCCCTATTTTTTTCAAAATTTTACAGCTTATGGTTTCGGAGATAAGGGGGGGTATGGGTAATTTTTTTTATATTTTTGTTAATATATTTTAATTTATTTTAAAAATATGGAAAAATTATATTTGTTTTCGTCATAATGAGCCCTTTCATTTGATATATAACATGATGCGTTAGAAACAATTTTAATTTTATATTTTGCATTTAATTCTGTAATTTGCCCCCCTAAATTAAAAGTAGAGTTTTCTCCTTATTTTTCCAGTAAACTTCAGGTCAGACCCTATACCTCTAATTTTTTTCAAAACTTTACGTTTTATAGTTTCGGTATAGATAAGGGGGGGGGGGGGTGGAATGGTTAATATCTTTTTAATTATTTTTTTTAATATGAAAAAAATATATTTGTGTTCCTCAGAATGGGACCTTTTATTTGCTATATTACATGATGTGTTTGAAAAAAAATATTTTTAAATTTTCATTTAATTCTATAATTTGCTCCCCAAAATTAATATCAATGGTTTCTCCTTATTTTTCCTGTAAAGTTCGCGTAACGATCTACATTTCCTATTTTTTTCAAAATTTTAGGCTGAGGAGTTTCGGAGATCGATTTTTTTAGTATTCCCCCCAGAAGTACCCCTAAAATCAAAATTTCTTTATGTACTCCTGCTCGGGTCACCAAACTATACATTCATACCAAATTTCAACCTCGTCTGTCCAGTAGTTTAGGAGAAAATTGCTGTGATGTGACAGAGGCAGAAATCCGGAGTGATATTATAAGGGTATCCGTATATTGTATATACGGAAACCTAACAACCCAATAATGAAACAGGTAGAACTGCCTAAGAAAAGATAGAAGAAGTATAAGAAGAAAAAACAATTTTGAGTGATATAATAGCATAAATAGATGCAGATTTAGAATTAACTTTGCTTCAGAACAATTTGCCAAAAATAAGGTAAGATACTTTTAACCGAGAATCATATTTTTGACAACCTCGTGTACCACTCAACAAAGTGCAAACATGCAGTCTTCATTAAACTTGTTTATGCCATTAAATGACTGATTTTTGGGTTTATTTACTTCGTAAGCTCAACTCAACGATTAGTTGGCGTAGTTAACTTTGATTCCACTTCTGACACCTAATATCACATACTGTTATCGAATAATGCAACTTATACATTAAATTTCACTTTATGAGACTTATCAATGAAGTAAATTTAAAGTCCATTAAACTAAAAACCTCAAAATACCATCTGTAATAAGCTACCTTAAATAAGTCATTCGACTGCATTTATACACATCAATAGGTTACTTCTCGAGTTTGCTCGAAACACCCAATCTAATTTAGTCTTCATTTAGAAATTTCTGTTTTGAAGCTTTAGATGTTATTAATTAGGTTCTGCTGTGCGCCAAATTAACTTTGCACAGAAATTTTTATTTTGGAAACGAGTATTAGACATTCAGTTACAATAATCTCTTTGTAAACGAGTACAGAACTTAGACGACATTGACAAATATAATTGTTAAGTAATTTCGAAAAGATTGTTAAGGAGGTCATGATTTATTTTGCCTGTTCATTAGAGTTTTCTCTCCTCAAAATTTTTTCCTGCAACAGATAAGTATTCGTAGAACAAATTGTAGTAAGGCAATTTCGTAAAATTGCCCGGACTACTGGCTGTCCGTACAGAAATTCTTCCTCACAGTTATTTTGGGAGAAAGAAATGATCAACCAGTATTCCTGTATATAAATAATGTATTGTATATTGTGTTATACTTATCTGTTTGGAGACGTTTCAACTCCGACTCTGGAGTTGTTGTCAATCGTTTTGTTGGGTATTTCGAGGTTTTTTCAAAAAAATTTCGATCTGATGTGGATTTTGTTGTTTGTCAATAAATTTGACAGTAACAATTTGTCATTTGCCGATCAATTGATACTGAGGGTAACATTTTTTTTGCTCTTCTAGCAATAGATCTCTCCAGCCAAATAAAGGTCAATTGAAGGGGCCCCGATTTCCGTGTTGTTTATCATCATACAGCTGGCTTCTTTAAGTTTTCTCTTTTTTAAATTTTCCTCTTTCAACAAGATCTTTGTTTTATCGCAATCTATCATATGGCTGCCGGTGCTGGTTAATACACGATTGGCTAAATTTGATTTGTTCACATGTCTTCGTGAAATGTTATATTGGTGTTCTTTTTTCCTTACTTCTAAAGGTCTTGAAGTTTCACCGGTACAACTATGACCACAGTCACACACAACAATTTTTTGAATTTTGAGTTGCGTTAAATGGTTTGGTATGCGTGAGGATAAAGGGCAATGTATTATTTGTCTTAAAAACAGTTTTAATGTCGTATTTATTTCCTAACAGCTTAATTTTTTCGGATATACCTGGGACGTATGGAATTATATTCATAATTTTGTTTTCTGTTTGTGTTTGGTTGGTATTAGTGGTCTGTTGGTTAGTTGTTGCGATTTTTTTTCTAGTTGATTTATAGTTTTATTTATAAAGCCTTCGGGATATTTATTTTGGAGTAGATGTTCTTTGATAATTTTGACCTCGTCGTTAAATATTTCGATGGATGATGATATGTATTTTGCTCTATCATATAAGCACTTTACAACACCTTTTTTTACATTCAATGAATGGTTGGAGTTAAAATTCAAATATTCATTGGTATTCGTAGGTTTTGGATAAGTGCTTGTACTTATTTTGTTGTTTGTTCTATCTATATGTACATCAAGATAAGCAAGTTTATGTAAATTTTCGATTTCTATTGTAAATTTTATTGTGGGTTCCTGAATATTGATGTAAGCTAGGAAGGAGTGCAGTTCTTCAGCACCATATTCCCAAACCACAAAAATGTCATCAACGTATCTACACCACACTTTTGGTTTGTTCTTATAATTGCCAATTAATCTTTCTTCAAAATATGTCTATATTACTGATTATAGGTGACAAAGAAGAACCCATGGCCGTACCATATTCTTGTTTATAGAAATCCCCTTCAAATTGAAAATATATTGTTTTTAAGCAGAGTTCGGCTAGTTCCATTATTGTGTCAATGCTTAATTTTGTTTTGTTGTGTAAGGTAATATCTTGTTGTAATTTATTTTTTATAATTTGTAATGATTTATCAACAGGTATATTTCTAAAAATACTGACTATATCGAAACTTACTAGGATATCATTTCTGTGAATAATAATGCTTTTTATTTTTTTTTTAAATCATTCATACCTACTATACCCAGAATATACACACAATACTAATGTCTTACTCCTAGGTGAATCATATGTACCAGGTAAACTAATAGTAAAATGTTACAACGAAATATTCTCTGTGGCTTTCTAGATTGGCTTTTACCAATTCATGTCATATTCCATGTGTAAACTGATTCTCGAACCTCTGTCGGTCATTGTCATGCAAAAAATCCTGCCCATCAGCATTAGAGCCCTTTAAAGGTGGCGTAGTGACGTTAATTTATTCAAATATCCCGGAAATGCCTGTGATTTAAAGATTTTTCCAACAATAATATGAAATTTTTAGCATTAAATCAAGTGTGAATTAGCAAAAAATCCGGCTAAGGTTTAAAAAATTAAAACTTAATCCTAATAAAACAAAATGTATGATTTTCGGAACAAGACATAACTGTAAAACATTTGATGAGGGAAACTTTGAAATAAAGATGGATAGTGAAGTAATAGAACAAGTTAAAGAAATAAAATATCTTGGAATTGTGCTAGATCCACAATTAAACCTAAATGTTCATGTAGATTATATGTGTAAAAAACTAGGTAAGAAAATTGGATACTTTGGGAGAATAGGATACAAATTGTCCGATTGGTCGAGGCGTATAATTTATAATGCCATAATATATCCCCAGTTTACTTATTGTATCTCCTTACTGATGTACTGCAATAATCAGGAAATAAATAAAATGCAAATATTGCAAAATAGAGCTATGCGTGTACTGTTAAAATGCAATCGGTATACGAGTATAAGGAATATGTTATCTAGACTAAAATTTCTTAATATTAAACAAATAGTTGAAGAAGCAAATTTGTTATTTATATATAAAATCAAAAACGGTTTAATTCCTCAGTTTCTGACAGGTTTTTTGATAAAAAGATCGGACATGATAACTTATAATTTAAGAACAGGGGACCAGTATTTTATAGGGAGGTTTCACACTAATGTGTTAGAAAAAACATTGTTTGTGGAAGGGTTACGGGTATACAATTCTCTTCCAGAAATTATTAAAACATCCCATAATGTAAATATTTTTAGGAATAAATTGAGAAATATGTATTTTAATTTAATTTAAATGTTTTGTATACACTTGTTAAAAATGTAATATGTAAAAAAGATGTTATATCCTAGCTTAAAGCTAAAATAAAGCATTTATTTATTTATTTATTTATTTATCAGCATTAGAGCCCTTTAAAGGTGGCGTAGTGACGTTAATTTATTCAAATATCCCGGAAATGCCTGTGATTTTAAGATTTTTCCAACAATAATATGAAATTTTTAGCATTAAATCAAGTTTGAATTACTAAACTACTTATATAATTTAACAAAACACGATTTTTCTGGAAATGTTGCAATACAATAATTCACTTTTAAAGTTGGTACCTAATTAAGTTCGTATCTATTGTAGCTTTAATGTCAAAATACATCGTTATTATAATTGTAAGAGATAGAAATTAAAAAAAATGATATGTAATGTTTCGTATACCAAAGAATATTCATGCCCCTCGTTTCCATTAATCTGTTACCTGACTGATTCTTTTATAGGGTCTTATAGCCGAATGGGAAAAACTTAGTATCTACTCATTTTCGGCACCATCAGTGTCTATGACTTAAATACTACAGCCTAAAAGAAAACGTTTGAGCACTATGCCGTCAATTCTCCGATGCACATGGGTTGTCTGCGGAAAGTCAAACTTTCTATTTTCGAACCCGGTGAATTAATGAAATTATAATTGACGGCCTTTCCAACTAAGCTAGATATTGGAGAAGTAAGACACAAAAACCTTGTGCCATACAAAAATAACGGTGCTGGAAAGAATAAAAAAATTTTCTTTTTCCAAAAATTTTCTCCTATGGAAAAATTATAGAAAACTGTACGGCTGATTTTAAATAAATATATTTATTTAAAAGTAATATTTTACTATGCCGTATCATTGCTCTGGCTCTAAGTGGCTTTTACTCTGACGCAAATTTACTCATTTCAACCCCTATTCAAAAAAAGTATTAGAAAATGTACGGCACCGATTTCAAGGGATTACTTATGATCTAAAATAAAGAAAATCATAAGTGCCCTATAAAATATTAGTCAAAAAAATGTATTACTCTTGAAGTTAAGGTCCTTCATTTTGGGGTACAAATTATATTTTCCTGACGGCAAAAATTTTGAAAGCAAGTTATTCTATATTCTATTCTTTATACAAAAGTGCCGTACACATTTATTGGCACCAGAAAAAAAAAATTTAATATAAATAAAAGAAAATTTTTATAATTTTTCCAATTTTGAGATTCATTTACAGCAACTCTAGTAGTATTCTTTATTCAATTTTATTGCTATTGTAAATTATTTAAGGTTAATATAAATGAAATTGTGCATGCTGTACATTTTTAATGTCAGACTTATCCAATGTAAGTAGTATTTTTAATTTTTTAAATATTGAGTTCATCTGATCAATTTGAAGAAAAAATTTAAATTAATCGAACATATTTTGGAACCTGCAGAAAGCGTAAAAATTAACGATTTTACACTGTTTTGAAAAAATATTTTCCCATAAGACTCAATGTTAAAAAAAATCATTTGAAGTTAAATATCTCAAAAACAAAAAATAGACTTAAGTGATTCTCCCTTACACCCACAGCTTTTTTAAAAAAAAATAGAAAATCAAATTAATGTTAGAATATAAATATAATATAATCAATCAAAATACATAATATGATCAATCAAAATCTTCTTCCTTGCCTTCCTCATCTCCACTTTCGAGTTCGCTTTCGGAATCTTTATCAGAATCATCATTATCAACGTCATCATCATCTATCTAAAATAATAAAATATTCAACTTTACGTATTAGTTTTACCTTCGCATGCTGCACTATTGTCAAAAATTATATTAAAAATTACAATTGATTTTAACCTTCACATTCCACTTGATTATCTACTTTTTTAAATAAATTATTGTTCAAAGAAAATTATGTTAAAAATTATAATGAATTTTAGAGTTTAACGTTATCTGACATTAAACAATTTTATTCATTGGATTTTAAATAATAATAAAAAAATAAAAAATACATTTTTACTAAATAAACAAATTTACTGTACGAAAAATATTGCAATTACGGTGCTAACGCTTTTTTTTGAAACTGGGGGGAAACATTTTTTTATACTTCATTTTCAATGAATTTGATAGGGGCACAAATGCGACTGAAAATTCATTTCCCTGCAGTTAGCTCATGTGCCATGAAAAATGTACGGCAAAATTATTTAAGGTATAGTTTTATATTGTTCTTTCTAATTTTTTTAAATTTTAGAGTGCCTCTAATATTTTTTTCGAATAGGGGTGAAATGAGAAATTGGCGTCATGGTAAAAGCCCTTAGAGCCAGAGCAATGATACGGCATAGTAAAATATTACTTTTAAATAAATATTTAAAATCAGACAGTTTTCTATAATTTTTCCAGCGGAGAAAATTTTTCGGAAAATGAAAGTTTTTTATCCTTTCCAGCACCGTTATTTTTGTACGGCACAAGGTTTTTGTGTCTTACATCTCCCATATCTAGCTTAGTTCGAAACGCCGTAATTGAATTAATTTACCGGGTTCGAAAATAGCATAGTGCTCAAACGTTTTCTTTTAGGCTGTAGTATTTAAGTCATAGACACTCATGGTGCAGAAAATGAGTAATAATTTTTTCTATTATTTGAAATATCCTTTACTACATTTCCCAGACATTTATTCAATTGAAACGATACTATACTAGCGCATGCACCAAATTTTCCTTGTTTAATCTACGATATTATCTTCTTTGATTTACCGATATTTTTCACTGATTTCAATTAAACATAGCTTTGGAGTTTATCACGCCAGGAGAATAAAATTGAATGAACATAGTTTTCAGATTAGGTGGTGGTAAAGATGACAGCATGCCTTCAAAATCCAATAGTAGGTACATTAGTAACTGACTATGAAGTACACAATCATACACAAAATTCTGATTTGGTTATTTGCTCTTAAGATTTCGGGAGTATTTAATGAATGTATAATGTCCAAGTATGCACCCTAGGCAGGGAAGTATTCTTCTAAAGGTGTAAGGCCCGATTGCCTAGGGCGGTTAAGTCCAGGAAGATCATCTGAAGTTTATAGATTGCCATTTTGAAACTTTAAATCCGTACATCACTATGTAACGAATATTCGCATTCGCATTAGCGAATATTCGCGTGTTTTTTAATATTCGCATTCGCATTTGTATTCACGGTTATTCATGCGAAATTTTTGCGAATATGTTTGACAATGAAAAGCGTAAATATTATGATGTTACTCATTAGGAACATTGCACACTGTATAACTTACTTGTGATTTCAAAAGTGAAGTCTTACAGATAGGACAGGTACGTATTAACTTGTACTTGCAATGAGAAATAACAGTTGTATGATGACATAAATGTCAACTACATATATACATTTCTTCTGGAATCCTGACATGTATATGTAATCAGGCAACAATTTAATTGCTAAATAAAATTAAGCAAGTTGTCAGTTTCATAACATGATATAGGGTTTTATGGCTAAATGAATTTCGAGATTTGGAAGTTTCAGGGAAAACTAGCTTACAGAGAGAGAGAGAATTCTTAGGTTAACGAAAACCTGTCAAAGAAATTATGATACAATCTTCTGGAGATTCAATCAGTTGAAGGGAACTGATAAAGGTTCTCGACAATTGATGCTGTTAGAGTGCTTATTATGGCAGAACTCGCCATGTGTCATTCTCTAATTTAAAGTATTGATGCAAATTTTATCGTCATTAGCTAATACCGTTTTCGCAGCTGTTAATTCAAATTAGTAGCGATAGCCAACGAAGCGAAATTTGTGTTTAGGCCTAGTTAATTTTGCAAAATAAGAGAAATTAGCTGTCAGGATGTTAAAACATACCTCGTCATAAGTCAGTTATTTTTTGACCAATTCTCATGCATTCAATCTCATTTTACTCAGAAATATACAAGCTTGCAGAATCTTACTTTTAAACCTATACAAAGGTTAGACTCGTTTGTCACTTTGTTATTGAAACTGATTTTAAAAATATGTAAATGAGTCCATAAATAAGGTAAGTTATCATGACAATAAAATTCTTTTTTTTGGCAATCCATATAATTTTATTTGACTCCATAAATTTAATTATATAATTTTTCTGTTTAATTATAATAACTTCTTATAACTTCTCTCATAAATCAAAAAAACTTTTTTGGTTCACTCCTATATGATGACAGCTTAACTGTTGAAAGAGCGTTGAGTGTAAGGGTTTGGTGTTGGTATACAAAATCTCACATCTGTGAGACAACAAAGATCCCACAGCTATTTCAATTTATATATTAAAAATTGAAGAGTGACTTTCTATAGTGATTACAAAGCACAATTTAGGTTATAATTTTTGATTAAACCAAAATAAGTAAATTTTGATCTGGTATTCGCATTCGCATTCGTATTAGCGATTATCCAAAATCGGACATTCGTTACATCCCTAGTACCTACTAGTCAAATCTTAATTACATTGGTTTACAATTCCTTATTTATCATTTTGTAAATTTTTACCAATAAAAGGTAGTGTTTAATTTATCATATGTCATATTCTAGTAGGAGAGTTGGGAAAATCAAAACTATCAGCGCTGAAATCAACTGACTTAAAATAATCTGGAAGTATCTAGATCTAAATCAGAGATTCTCTCTTATCTCGCCTACAACAATGAAGCTTATGATATGAAACACGTAAATAACTTATTACAGGAAACTAAGTACAAATTTACAGGAGTCTATTTAGAACAAAAGATTAAATAGACTAAAAATTTGTAAATGTATGGTGTTTTCGCAAATTCTTTTAAATTACCTGTGTCGAGGTTTGAAAGTAAGCTAACTAATCCAGTTCAATTCATTGCAAAAATAACGGAACCGTCCTCCTAATTAATAACTAGTTATTCAACATATATGGAACCTTATCGAGTTTCGTAAACACGTCAATGAACACAAAACAAATCTTGAATTTTTTTTAGAAAAAACCTCGAAAACAACACTAAACGATTGACAACGACTCCAGACTCGGAGTTGAAACGTCTCCATACACAGATAAGTATTACACAATATACAATACATTACTTATATACAGGAATACTGGTTGATCATTTTATAGACATCTCTTTCTCTCAGAAAAACTGTGAGGAAGAATCTCTGTACAGACAGCCAGTAATCCGGGCAAATTTACGAAATTGTCTTACTACACTTTATTCTACATATACAATTTTTAAATACTTATCTGCTACATGAAAAAATTTGGAGCAGAGGAAACCCAATGAATAGACAAAACAAAACAAATCGTTGAATTATCAAACAAAAAAAAAATACAAACTGGGAAGTAATATACATGAAATTAATTAAAAATAAAATGCTTATAAATGAGAAAAAAACATCGTGAATGTATGAAAGCAAAATACAGAGAATCACTCCGTATGAATTTTATATATACTCACTGACAAAGAAATCACAATACCTAGAAGGAGATATTTAAATCTAATATTGTTTTGGCAAGACATAGATGCCATAGTAAGCAGTAAATGATTAAAATTTGAATAAAAATAATGACGAGTTTTTCACCAAGTTTGCTATATATATATATATATATATATATATATATATATATATATATATATATATATATATATAGACTCACTTAACGAATAATTTAATTTCTATGATTTTATTATTTTAATTATCTCCTGACCGTCCAGGCTGTCCCTAACAAGACGGCTTTTTGCATTTGTTTGTAAAGATGTTCGTCCAGACCGAGGTATTTTAAATTGTTTAATAGATGTTTTGGGACTAGTCCTGTCGTTGACATAACAATTGGTACAGTTCGTGTGTTGTTCATGTCCCACTGAGTCTTTATTTGAAATTCCAAATCTCTATATTTGGATATTTTCTCAGCCTGCTTGATATTTATATTATTGTTGTTAGGAATTGCTATGTCAATTAAAGTTGTTTTCCGAGAGACTTTATCAACCAAAAGTATATCTGGTCTATTGTGAGCAACAGACCGATCGGTCAGTATCTTATTATTAATATGTGTAATCCTTGATTCAAATAAGCATATCTCCACAAAAATGAAGCAATCGAGATTTGTCAAAAAATAAATGATTTTGAAAAGATGCATCTTGTTACGGAATAGATTTTGGAAACCTTTGAAATCCTCGATAACTCTACAGGCTGATTCAGTTGGACTAAAAACATTAGTGATTCTACATGGTATAAACTTGGAATATTTTATCTGCATTTTGTTAAAAGAATTAGTTACATTGGCTCAAAAACAAACAAAATATAAGAGACTTTGTCAGTAGGTGTATTTTTTACATTTTACCTAAATAATTATAAAATGCAATGTAAGACCACTTTCGGCAATATATTGGTGAAAAACCTTATAGAACAGTCTTTAAAAAAATAGCTAATTGTTATCGATCATGTACACCGAATTAAAATAGAGGGGAGTATCTCACGATATTCATTCTCCCACGAACCATCTAAAAATTCAACGAGACTGTAAATTCTTTCAGACGCACGCAAAATCAACCATAATTAGTTCGGTTCGTTAACTTTTTGTTCTTCAAGGTAATACGAAATTAAAATAGACAATTAATTATACGTTTCGGCCTGAAAAAAAATGTATATAATAGCTCGCTGTTAAAATTATACTATCGCAATCTTAACGCTTATTTTGGTAATTCCACTTACGAATGAATAAAAATTTACGATCAACAATTCGAAATTAATTTTTGTGCCGACAGAATGCTCTCTGTTACGTAACATGAATGTCGAATCTGGTATTGTTTATATCGATAGCGAGTTTACGTGGGTAATTTGAAACATTTTTGTATAGACATTTTCTGTCACAACAGGGCCGAACTGGATACTAGTGGTAATTTTAATAAATATATATATATATATATATATATATATATATATATATATATATATATATACTCATACATAATAAATAAATAATAAATTCTTTATTTATACGTTGCCATTTAAGTATGGATGTACATGTCAAGGACTAAAAGTAACTTAGTTCACAAAGTCACATAAAAACATAATAAAATATACATATTAAAAATAACATAAGACAACACAGACTATTGAAAACCAGTGGATTATCACAGATTGTACTAAATAAGATTTGCATCGCGAAGGAACTCTCCTATATTATAGTAAGCATTTTGCAGCATCAGTTTTTTTAATTTTGCTTTGAACACCCTATATGGTTCTGCCTTAAATTGTTCAAGGAGCCTATTAAATAGTTTTACACCCATATATGACGGTGAGTTTTCATATTTACTAGTCGTGTGGGCTACAGTTTTTAACAGGGTACCTGTTCTTGTGCTATATGTGTGGGTGACATATTTGTTTCAAATTTATTTTGATTTCCCTTTATATATAAAATATATATATTAACATAAATACTCAGAAACTTAGTGTAGTCTTGAGATAATATTGAGAAGTGTTGCCCTAAAACAAATCACGATTTATATGATTTTTCGTTGAGAACTTAATAATGACAGTTTTATCAATTTTCATAATTAAAGAATTGGTTTTACACCAGTTTTGAAATTGTTGAAATACATTTTTCACTTTATGTTCTCATTGGTAACATGCTGAGACAACCTTCGACATGTCATCTGCAAAAATTACAATTTTCTCATTATCAATACATTATAAACAGTATGGGCCCCAGTACATATCCTTGGGGCACCCCTACATCAAGACTATACTTTTCTGAGATAACACTATTTAATTTAACACATATTTTTCTCTTGCTCATATAAGACTTAAACCAATTTAATACAGTATCGCGAAATCCAAAGGCGATCAATTTGTCACATAAAACATTTATATGGAGACTGTCAAATGCAGCCGATAGGTCAAATGTTTTTGTCAAGTTTTTTATATGTGTAGTTTAAGAGTGATATTATAGCTGAATCAGCTGACTTATTTGGTCTAAAGCCATGTTGATCGTCACTTAGAAGAGAAAACTTGTTCAAGTCTAACATCATTTTATTACACATTACTTCATCAAAGATTTTGGAAAGTACTTTTATTACTGATATAGGTCTGTAGTTGTCAATATCTGCAGGATTATCTTTTTTTTAAAATCAGGTGTAATAGTTAATAATTTAAAGATTTCAGGAAAAATCCCTTTTGCAACGATAAGTTTATTATATATGTCAATGGTATGGAAATTATTTCATTAGCACTCTTTATTAATTTGGTATTGATACCATCAATGTCGTTAGTACTTAAGCTTTTTAATTGACCGATTGCATTAGTCACATCTGACTCTTCTACTGTGGTAAGTAAGAATGAGTTTAAGGTATACGGAGCAGTCGTACCGGAATAAGATCTATGTTGGCCAAATGCCGTATTCAGCCTTTTTTCATTTACTGTTGAAAAATGTCTTGCAAAGCTCTCAGCAATCTCTGAATGGTTTTCAAGAAGCACTTCATTTTCAATTATTTTAATTTCGTTATGTTTGTTTGTCCTTCCTAATGCTTTGTTTACAATCTGTCAGCTATCTTTTTGTTTATTATAGGATAGTTGTATTTTTGTCAATAAGTAATTTTTTTCAGCTTGTATTACGTTTTTTCCGTATACTTTTAATTGTGATTTATATTTTGATACAAAATTTCATTGTTTATATTTTTTGCTAGCCAATACATGCTTTTTAGGTGTTCACTGGTTTGAATAATTTCTGATGTGAGCCAGTCTTTTTTCTTATGTTTACTAGAATTTTTTTTAGGAGTAAACCAAACCTTTATTTGTTTAAAATAAAGGTTTGGTGTATCTATACATTTGTGACACACCATAGGTTCCACAACTTAGATTTTTTTTGATAGTGTTTTAGTGGAAACATATTTCAGTACCCCAAAGTAAAATATTTGTAAACTCCTCAAAAGCTTTGTCAACATTCTCTTCAGTGTACACACTATGAAATGTATTACCCAGCAAAAAAACGTTTGAAATAATCAAAATTGATTTTATTAACTGATAACTGACTATATAACGATACAGAACATTTTAGTACTAAATGGTCAGCCATGTACGGCTGTAATACTGGTGTATACATTTCTATACTGTGAAGATTTGTTAATATACAATCAATTTTTGTAGATGTATTTATATAATTATTTCGTAGAGTTACTCTCGTTGCTTCAAAATTACTACATTTTATCTCAAATTAAAGTCATTTAGCGTGGCTTTGTGTACCGTTTTTTTTTAATTAGTCAATGTTAAGATCAGCGCATACAACTGTATTATCACATACATTTTGACAAAATTTAAGCGTGTCTAGTAACTTATCAAAGAAAATGTCATAATTCCCAGATGGAGGACGATAAACACAGAGTTTTATATTTGCCACGTCAATTTTTATTGCATAGCGCTCAGAATGCTTTTCAACAGTAAAATTTTTGTTTTACTAGTTCATTAACCTTATATGCATACTGATCCTTAACTAAGATAAGTATCCTTCCATGGATATGCGCACCTTCCTGTAGGAAATAGCTTTTGGTTGGTAACCTTTAATGTGAAAAATATCATAATTCGATGCAGTGCCCCAGTGTTCCGATATATATACAATATCTGGTCGTTCATTTTTCGCTAATACTTCTAGTTTTTCGAGTTTATTAATTAGTGATTGGACATTAAGTTGAATAACAACTATTTTGCGGAAGTCGAGATTGTTCCCGTTTTTGGAGAAAAAAGCTTGCTAATTTTAATATCTGTAGGCCAGACTTCCGGTCTATTAATATTATTTAGTTTATCAAATGGAACACTTCCTTTAAAGGACGAGTAGTCACTAGGATATCGGGATTTCAGTTTCTCACACACGGCATTTTCTCATATATTTTTAAATGATTTACAATATCGTCAGGTTCAGTATCAGGGTCTAGTTTGGAGATGTGCATGTAGGCTTTTCTTTTAGCAGATCTTAACGTCGTTACTGAACTATTTGCTCCTATAGTTGAGTTTCGCTTTGTTTCATTGGGAACTGTTTGTTTACATTTTTCTGCGACGGTCAAAGGCATTCTCATATCATGGCGGCACTTCACTTGGTGTAGCGTATTCGTATATTTGCTATATTTGTCCAAAAACGGCGATGTGTGGAGAGGTTATTCGTTATTTTTGCTTTTTTGAACAAATAAGTCGAATACCGCTAAGAGCAAATACTCCTTACCGTCCTCTTGTCGGTTTTCAATACACATCAAAAGGGTCAAATAAGCCAAATATTTGCTTTAGCCTTCCACACTTGGTTCATACAGTTGCACGCGGCGCTTCGATCGTGATCAACTAGTGTTGTTTTTAATGGCAAAGTGTTTGTGGCAAAATGCAATGGTCCAACAATAACATCATGAAGTTTTTCGAGTTGTACCAAATGCATCCTTGCATTTGGGACTCCAAACATACCAACCACAAAAATAAAAATAAAATAAATGATGTATGGATAGATATCCAAAACAATATGGGACAACCATGCACAATTGCTGATTTAAAGAAAAAGAGGGAATCTCTTATGTCTGCGTTCAGGGGTTATAACACAAAAATTAAGAAATCAGAAACATCAGGAGCAGGCACGTCTAGCGTATTCAAACCAACATGGTTTGCTTAGAAATACATGAATAGTTTTCTGTGAGCCATCTATAAATGCAACCCATCTACGAATACTGAGGTAGGTAAAAAATAAATAAAAAACATTTTTCATTAATTTTGTATATTTATCTTTACGGTGAGGCATGTGTTACATTTACTGGTATTCAAACATATTGGCCTATTTGAGTGATCCAGATAATATAAATCATAGGTGACCTATTCACGAACACGCAGTCGCCAGACTCTTCCCCATACTATAATCAATTTTTCAACATTACACTTATTTTTGTTGTAAATTGAATTGTCGCTGAAATACTGAATATTTGATAACGAAATTGTTTACGTTAACCAGAAAATATTAAATTCTATTGTGAGTACGAAGTACATTAATCATGATTCGAGGTTTCAATCATTTAAAGTAAGCGCAACTGGTGAAGGTTTTCGAGATGAAAACATATATTCTCTTGTGTTCAAGGGATTGTAAAATCTCAAAACGACAGTAGAATACTTATAGTTGATAAACGTATTGGTCCATGGTGATTTAATGTTGACCAAATCTTGTTTCTCTATCTCAATATACAGTGAAGGTCAAAACGAAATGCAGCTTATCGATTTTTTGAAAGGGTGTAAAGGGGGTTAAATAAAATATATACCAAAGACCACCTTTAATTTTTGTCAGATAAATAAACATTTTCGGTGTTGTTTAGATACACATTGTACAATGTATCATATCTCTGGTATTATGGTAGGTACACAGTTTAAAGCAAGTTAGGGCTCAACAAATTGCTCATAGGTTTATAATATATGTTCTAACTTTCATGATTTGTTTTATTTACATTCGGAACTATTTTTGTTCGTAATTTGGGACAACCTTGTAATGTTTAAATAAATACATAACTACTACTAATAACTAAAAATATATGGTGAACCTTTAATTTACTGACCATGTCGGTCAGGTGACTCTGAAAGTTTTTGATAAATTACTGATTTATGGTTACCTAAATATCCCGCATATCCCTTCTAATTCTAACCGACCCAATTGAATTTAATCCATCCTAATCTTGCGTAATTTAACTCTGTTACAAGTTACTTTATTTCATTTGGATTTAGTTGTTCAACTATTCAAGTGAGACTGTATGGCATTTCTAGAGACATTATATGTAAATGAATCGGATGGGAGCAACGCAACGGTTCGAAACTTTTGTTATCTATATGCTAATGGGCGATTTTAATTTGTAATGCATACAGAATACATATTGTTCTTTGCATCAATGATTTATAATAATAGATTAATTATCGTTTTATTTAGACGTAAGTTTTAATATTGTTTTTCATTTGGCATTTTTTCGTGTACCAATTACATATTCAAACATCTAGCATGAGATAATAAATACATGAAATTTGGTTGTTTTGGATCTACAATATTTTTTGCAGTTAAAACTACGAATAGGGACGGTCCAGTGATAAACAAATGGCTCTGGCGCACCAAGCGGTTTCCAAAGTCACGCGACCAAAAAGGCGTACAGAATCAACATCTTGCTAAGGATTAAAATATAAATTTTGACTAATTTCGACTAATTTTGACTAATACAAAAATCTATTACATCAGGTTCATCATAACTTTTCAGTTTATCTTCTAAAAGCTTTAAAAGGTCCTCTAAACTAGAAACAGTACTCACCACCCACAACTTCTTAGAAATTTTTGTTAGTGAAACATTTTCCTTTTTCACACACTAATTGTCACTAAAGTCTTATCGAATGCACACCGATGCTTCAATTTTGGAGATGTTATCGCTGATTTTTAAATAACAAAAAAAATGTATCGTCTTCTTGTTATAAAAATCCAGTGTTTATTTATACCAGTGATCGCCCAGTACCATTGTAAAAATTTGAAGAAAATATACCATGTAAATTTTCAAATTTACATTGTTTTCTTCTTATTATTTCGCAAAGGATAATGATTTCAGTTTTAAAGACGCGAGATGTAAAGACCGACATCTAAATAAAGAAGTGTTGGAGACGACATTCAACTGTGGGAAGCGCAACTGATGAAGGTTTCATAACCATAAACAATATATATTATATATATTGTCTTGCGTACAAAAAAATGACACCTCGAAGAAAGGATTTCAGTCGTGTTGTCTTACCGTTCCAGTTAATGTACATGTACGACGCTAAGGCATATTCAATAAGCAAAATCAAATAACGTTCTGTTCCTAAATAACAAAGAATATAAAAATGTTCATGCCACCATATTATTATTTAATAAATTTGAAATACAAATAATAATAATAATAATAAATGTGTCGTTACATCTCAGCAGTGTCTGGACAGTCTACGACAAAAGCTCTCCGTCTACACGAGTCGATTGAGAAGGTACAAAACCAGTAACCAACGGAAACTAGACAACACACTTTTCCGACAATCAGAAAAAGGGTTTTATAGAAAACTTAACAACAACAATAATAATGAATCCCCTAGTTACCCCAGTAAAACAGACATCGAGGAATTCTGGAAAACACAGTTTTCCACAACAATCTCCTATAACTCCAGAGCCAGCTGGATTAATGAGGAGGAGGCTGCATTTCAGAACTGTGATGCCATGCAACACCAACCATTTAAAACGGAAGACACATCCAACATAATGAAGCACGTCAACAACTGGAAAGCACCAGGACCAGAAGGTGTACAAAATTACTGGATAAAAAAACTGTACGCAACCCACGAAACACTAACAGCCTTTATAAATGACGTAATTCCCTACCCACACAAGATGCCTAATTTCCTTACGAATGGTGCTACATACCTCTTACCAAAGGACTACCTATGTGCACAGGACCCCGCAAACCTTATACAAACTCATAACATCGTGCATTAATCATCGCATTTTCAAACATTGTGAGCTGAACAACATAATTACTCAACAACAAAAGGGATGTGCGAAAAATTCGATGGGCTGCAAAGAACAACTGATAATTGATTCCGTTGTCTGGCATATGTGGACTACAAAAAGGCCTTTGATTCAGATCCACATGATTGGCTCATTAAGGTACTGAAACTCTATAAAGTGAATAATTGTATTATTAACTTTTTAGAATATGCAATGTTCACCTGGCAAACCAAAATCTCACTGAATGAAGCCAACTGTTCGATACAAATTGACCCCATTCCAATCAGAAGGGGTATATTCCAGGGAGACTCTCTTAGCCCGCTGTGGTTCTGCCTTGCCATGAACCCTCTCTCAAACAAACTCAACTCGACTAATTTTGGATTCAGTCTCAAACACAACAACGTACAAGCATTAAAAATAAACCATTTGTCATACATGGACGACTGAAAGTTGATGGCAGCTACAAAACAACAGCTGCATGATATGCTTAAAATAGTAGAAGGGTTCGCTGATGATCTATAGGAAATTTGGCCTAGACAAATGCCGAATTATTAATATAGTTAAAGGCAAAATACAGCAGGGGCACTTCGAAATGGGAGATGGCACCTCAATTGAATCTATGGGGGAAGGTCATACTTATAAATACCTTAGAATAAAGCAGGTTCAACGTATTGATCACTTGACTATGAAAAAGGACCTAACAGCAGAGTTTTAAAGAAGGGTAAGACGACTGTTGAAAACCAAACTAGACAGTAAAAAACTGTTTCAGACTATTAACACATATGCGTGTTCAGTGCTCAGTTACTCTTTCGGTATAGTTAATTGGTGCAAGACTGACATTGAACAATTATAACGAAAAGTTCGAGTTTTACAAGAGGAAGAGGATTGACAGACCTAAGCAAACTATTAGATCAACAAATTTCTATTTTGCGTAGTCATTTCCAGAAACTCGCAGAATTTTCTGATCTACACAGAGTCATGTGCCCGGTTGATGACTCAGCACCACTGCGACTGGCACAACAACATGTCCAATTAGACCACCAGACCACAGATCAGAAACTGCTGAAGTGGAAAGAGAAGCCCCTTCATGGAAGACATATAAATGACGTCAACCAAGATTATGTCGACTGTGCAGCGTTGAACTACTGGTTGATCTCTGGTGATATGTTTCCTGAAACGGAAGGCTTTATATTGGCAATCCAAGATCAAGTAATTCCAACTAAGAACTACCTAAAGTACATCGTTAAAGACCCTTCTATTAACAACGGAAACTTGAATTATGAAAGTCGGTAAGTTCACCAGACTATAAATACAAACCAGAATCTGTTTTAGAAAATAACAACTCAAGCTGTACTGGGACCGCACGATACTGACCGATCGGACTCTTGCTCCCAATAGACCAGATATAGTTTTGGTAGATAAAGTCTCTCGGAATACAACTTTAATTGACATAGCAATTCCTAACAACAATAATATAAATATCAAGTAGGCTGAGAAAATAACCAAATATAGAGATTTGGAATTTCAAATAAAAACTCAGTGGGACATGAACAACGCACGAACTGTATCAATTGTTATGTCAACGACAGGACTAGTCCCAAGACATCTATTAAACAATTTAAAATACCTCGGTCTGGACGAACATCTTTACAAACAAATGCAATAAGCCGTCCTGTTAGGGATAGCCCGGACAGTCACAAAATTCATGGGAAGCTGCTACGACTCCAACTACGGGCCTGATAACCTGGCAAGGGCTCCCACAGAGCTAAACCCTTTTGATATCTAGGATATCTGGGGTTAGTGAATTTTCCCCTAAACGCATGTTATGCGTGCTTTGGAGGGAGTGTGCTGCCATAAATAAATATGGTCAAGTCGGGAATAAAATAATAATAAAGGCCGTCAATTAATGATTAAAAAAAACTCAATCAAATCCGTAGACAAATAGAAAAAAATGGCACTGAACTCATTTGCGTATTTATATACAGATTTTTAATAAAATACACATATAGGTAAAAGTAATTTACCCTGGGGAGGCAGGATTTTGTTGGAATAGGGTCATGTAATGTAAAATAAAATATCCATAAGATGAAATATAACGACAGAAAACAGTATCCGACTGGTAGATTACTTATCTAAAAATAATGGAAATACATTTGCCGCTTTTTTATACATGTATTTAAACATATATTAGTAATTATAAGTATAAAAAATATCAAATACATTTAAAAATATTAACAGTATATCAAACACTAAATTAATACTAAATATAATATTTTTAACCTTTAGTATTTCCAAACTTTACAAAATGCTTTGCGGTTATTCAGATATGTCATGATTACGATTTCAATTTTTAAGAAACCAACTCATAAGTAACTACGAAGATGCTGTATAAATAATTACAGTACATAAGTACTGATATACATATTAGTACCTCTTAAACTGCAATATATGTTAAGATTCAGTATAATTTCATTAATTTAAATTAAACACACAAAGTTTTATCAAAAATATAATGAAATATAATGCAATGGCTGTTAATTTATGTGAAATAATACTTTTATTTGCTGACAATTTTTGTAAGTGTATTGAAATTTTGAAAATAACTCAAAATTTTCACGTTGAATTGAAAAACCAACTTAACCTAACGATTAGCAACATAAAATGTCAAATTGGAATCATATTCGTTACAATGACGATGGCCGTGAACATTAAAATTATTGCCATGTCAGATCTAACTATTTAGCTTAAATCTCACTAATTGTATTCTTAGTTAAATTCTATGAAACTATTAGCCTTTAAAATAGAAACAATATAAATTAAAAGTATAATTCTTTTCGGAAGCATATTTGTGGCATATTTTTTTCAATGTTTAAGCACTTCTGGGAAATAAAACCACACAAGTCACGAAATTTCTGTATATTTCCAAACTTTTCGGAGTCTAAATCAGACTCTGTTGTCAATGACAAAGAAACTATGATCCAATCCACCGGAGAATATCACCTTAATGGTAGTACAAAAAAACAGTTGTGGTATTTCTAACACTTAACTTAATAATCATTTCTAATATCCTTCAAAGAATTCCTGCTGACAAATTCTAACTGCTAAATCTAACTCCCCTAAAAAACTACATGATTCATATTATCGCTAATCCGTCATATCCAAAAACCTTTATCCTTGAATACGAGAACACGTTTTGTGCATTTAAATGTATAGTATTTTCGAATTCCAAAAAATCTTTCGTCCATTTCCTGCCTTCAATCATCCGTTTTATCGCCGTTATCGCTTCTATTCTCATCTCGTTTTCAACTACACAATAACGAAATCGAGAACCTTGGCCTCAAACTTCGTCATTCGTCTTAATCAGTCACGCGAATTCAAACAAACAGGTAATTAGGCAGCCCCCACAAAAAAGAGATTGCCCACCAATTTTCGACCTTGAAATTCGGATAAATTTCAACATGAATGTTAATAAACTGAGAACGCGCACGATAATTCATAACTCCTAATAAAAATTGATTGTTGTTTCTCGAGTTTTTTCAATGCGGTACTTTGCGTTCATAAATCTATGCAATTACAGGTTTGTTTTGGAAATTAGAACTTTCGTCACACCAGTTTGATAAATTGATTTCAAAAACTAAATTTGAAAAACCATCCAAGAATGATGTAATAATTTCTCGTCTATACAACGAACGAGATCAAGCAGCACTGAAGTGATCAAACAGGAGAAAAATTATGGTTAATTTGCTGTTTAAAGTTATTAAAAAAAAAGAAGGAAATTGTCAATCCATCTATCTGTACAGGGCGTTCCTTAACGACTTGGTAATATTTAACTATCCTTGGATACCCATGTTAAGAAAAAATCTCCATATGTTATAAACTGCTATCTCCTGAGATTCATCGGCTGAAATTAAGAGATCAAATTTATTCCATCCGGCACCAATAAGAATCAAATAAATCTAATTCGATTATATGAAACATAGAACGGTTACGTAAAGTTGTAAACTAATTAACATAAAGCAGAATTTACCGCAGAGAAAATTCTCTAATGGATTGACAAATATAGTTTGAAATCGTGAATGATTTGGTAATATTTAATAACAAGGTAAAGGTAAAATAAAATCCATAATGTATATGAAAAAGTAGTACATTTTCTTACAATAATCTATACACTATTTTAAATGTATTTGTTTGTTTGTTTGTTCGTTCAGGCATCCCGTAAAAACAACTGAACTGATTTTGCTGAATATTTTTGTTGAAAAGCTAGGCTTAAAATTTGGTATATATTTATCTCCTTACATTGACGGAAACGGTAGATATAGCAAAAAAACTTCTTCTTTTGGATAACTCAGAGTTACCGATACGTGTAAAAAGTGCCCCCCCCCCTAAATGTTTAATTTCTTGACCAATTTTATAGGTCTGTCTTCCAATGGGATTTCATCTAATAAGATCGATCATCCCGCATTATTTGGAACGCAACATTATTTATTTCCTTTAGCTGCTCCTTGGTGTCTATTTCTATCGCGTAAATGACGAATTTTTAATGGCCGATTTATTGATCTTAATAGATGAAATCTCATTGGAAGACGGACCAATAGTATTCAAAAAAGTTGGCTGTCCAGCACATTATAGGCGAACCGTCAGAGAGCTCTTGGAGATTACATTCCCAAACGCGTGAATTGAGAGAACTGGCCCTATACTATGGCCTCCAAGGTCGCCAGGCCTGACTCCCTTTGATTTTTTTGTATGTGGACGGGCCAAGCTACTCGCTTATGAGAGAGAAATAAAAACCAAAGAGCAGTTAAGAGAAAGAATAAATGTTGTTTTGAAATAACATGGGATGAGATGCCACTCGAGAATACTACTGTTGGAGTCAGAAAAAGTGATGCGATTGATTGCATCCGTAACGGTAGAAACCGGTTTGAACAAAATTTATAGCAAATTATTGCAACTTGATATATATGTTCTATTTTTTGTAGTTCTAACCTTGTAAGTTACAATTTCAAATTTTATTATGATACTGATTACTGTCCAATAAGTGTGATATATCGTTGGAAAGAGGTTGAAGTACAGAAGCTTTTGTAAACATTCGAAGTTCTCGATGTGCTTCTAATTTTTTTTGTGATAAAGTGTTTAACTTATTCACTTTGTTATGGAACCTCGCCATTTGTGGACTTATAATTTTTTCAACCAAATATTTGTATCAAAAATCAAATGCAGATGAGCAAAGAAACATCATAGATTAAATTTAAGTTTATTTGATGAAGGTACAGCGGAAAATAAAAAAGTTACTGAGAATTAAGAAATAAAAACGTAAGATACGAAGGCTGCCTTTTATATTTCGGGATTGGACAACCCTAGTGTTGCAATCTGACAACTGACAGCTTTATCGTAAAATTTGACATTTTTGAGGTTATACGTACTCAGAACGTTTTAACATACGAGCGCTATGTGTTGTTTACAGTAACTTAAAGGATTCATCTCGGCCAAAAAATGGAATTAAATCGTGAACATTTTCGTGCGATTATTTTTCACAACTTTCGATGTGGATTAAGTCAGCAAGAGTGCATGTATGAACTTAATTTAATTTTTGGCGATGAAACTCCATCAAGGACCACTGTTTATCGATGGTATGGTGAATTCAATCGAGGTCGTAGTTCACTCCAAGACGAATTTCGTGAAGGTCGTCCAAAAACAGTTGTTGTTCCGGAAACCATTGATGCTGTGCGCGAACTGTTATTGCAAGATCGTCATGTGACCTATCGTGAGATTGAGTCAACCTTACACATTAGTGGGACCAGCATACATTCAATATTACATAAAAATTTGAATGTCAAAAAAATTTGTTCGCGTTGGATCCCACACAATTGTCAATGGTTAAAAAAAAAGGCTCGTGTCGATTGGTCGAAAGAAAAGCTCAAAAAATACGATCGCGGTGCTTCAAAACACGTTTATGACATAGTGACAGGTGATGAATCGTGGATTTACGCGTATGAGCCCGAAAGCAAACAGCAGTCGACTGTATGGGTGTTTCAAGATGAGCCGAATCCATCAAAAGTTGTTCGCGCACAAAGCACTTCCAAGCAAATGATCGCCTATTTTTTCGGAAAAACTGGACATGTCGCAACCGTACCACTAGAACAACGCAGAACAGTCAATTCTGAGTGGTACACAACCATTTGTTTGCCAGTTGTCTTCCAATAAATGAGGAAAACCAACCGCCGAAGACGGATAACTCTTCACCACGACAATGCGAGCTCTCACACATCGGCTCAAACAACTGCATTTTTGACCACTCAAAACATCGATTTGATGAGTCATCCGCCGTATAGTCCTGACTTGTCACCAAATGGCTTTTTTTTATTCCCTTACGCAAAAAACAAACTGAGAGGTCAACGTTTTTCGACACCTGAAGAAGCCGTTGCTGCGTTTAGAATGCATGTTTTGGAGATACCTCAATCAGAATGGAAAAAGTGCTTCGACAATTGGTTCAAACGCATGCAAAAGTGTATAGATCTTCATGGGGAATATTTTTAAAAACAATAAAGCGATTTTCGATGATTAATATTTGTTTGTGTTCTCTAATCTTGAAATATAAAAGGCAGCCCTCGTATCTTGATGTTATATGGGCTATATAATATAGCACATGAGCTCACCTATCTGCCTTCCAAGTTTGGCGAACCTTCTACAAAACACCCTGTACAACTTGTTACAAAAAAATGTCATCCCTAGCAAACGGCAATTCGAATTACTGTAACCGAAAAACAGGTGTAGATTTTTTAATAAATTTTGTCGGTAAAGAGTAGGTGTGTTAACAATGTATGAATAAGTAGTTTAGAACATTTTCTATAGGTTCTTCTACTTTTTATAAAGTTAATTTTAATATTCATTAACATGCAAGAGATATGACTTGACTCTCAATAACTGACATTATAGATAACCAATTAAGATAAGAAATTAAAACGGCTTCACATGAATTACGAACGCCTTTCAGTTCGTCTAATTTATAGAATTTCCTTATTCAACTACCAGAATTAATTATGAGATCTTCTATTCGAAATATTACTAGATCGTACGAAGTAAAAAATCCATAAATAGTCCCCATTCAAGTAGAGGTCTCGATCTCTAAGAATGTATCGGCCAATTGATATTCATACGCCGTGAAAGCTGGCTACGTGATGGCGATCAGCAATAAAGCTCGCAGGCATCCTCTTTGTGGCTTTTGCTTAACCTGAAACGTTCTATTAACTCACGGCCATACATTTGAGCAGGGCTCAATCGAGATATCCTTTTGTAGCATTGTGAAATGTATATCCCTTTGGTTCATTTATGCGCCGCTGGTTATAATATATGGTGGGTTTGGTTTAACAAAAGAATTGGATTATTTTCCATGTATTGCGGGGAAAGTGCGCGCTCTTTTAACGTTCCGTTCAGTTATGCTAGTGAGTTTTCCTCCATTGAAACTCCTCGAAGTGACTTTTATGATAATGTTACAACAAAATCAATAAATGAAGATCCCACAGTATATGCAGAGTAGTTATTCCGATGTTACAAATAAGATAATATTTATAAGTATTTACACTAAACGTCAAAATCGAGGATACCCCATATATAAACGGGTTCGATAAAACCCAGTTATTTTTCTTAAATACCTATATATTAGTAAATCTGTCCTATGACAGGTATCAACAGAATATTCTCCAAAGTTCGCGATCCTGGGCATCTCCTTTCATCTTATCGTAAGTCCGACCTTTCATGAGGTCAGTCAGCATTTCATTCTTTGGTCTACCTCAACTTTTAGTACTTTGAATGTTTCCTTCCATTATTCGCCGTTAAAGACAATCTCTACTTAAAAGGTGTCCAACCCAGTTAGCTTTCCTTATTCTTATAGTTTGCCTTATTGATCTATCGTCCTTTACTACTCGCAAGGTATTTTCCTAGTTTTCATTTTTTGGTTGCCTACGGTAATCCCAGTATAGACCAATCAATAGACATTTGTTCATGCAAAAAATACTATTAGGATACTGCCTGTGCCATCACATCAAGAACGATTTGTAGTAATATTTTGCTACTTTTTCCACTCGCAACTATGCTTTTTTACTTTATTATAAACAACTGAAACAAGAAAATTGTGTTTTTTTCTTGCGTGTTAATAAAATGAAAAATAATAAATTAATCTCAATGATGTCAACAGGTGAATTGTAAAGCATAAAAGTACCAATGAAATGAGCTCAGGGTGGATCCGATTGGATCTTTAGTAACAGGGAAAAACAAAAAATACTGGAAAATTTAGCGGTTTTCGTTATATTATCATAACTCCGTCACTATCGAAGTTGTAGAACTGGGCTTGTGGGAACTGATAGTAATTGATATCTACCTTAAGCGTGACAAAACCAGGCGCTATGGCTTTGTTAGTTTTTGAAAAAGCGGGATATGAAATTTTTAGTCCACTATTCTTGAAGTGTGTCTCCATGCGACATGGATCGTCAAATATCAATTCAGAGTAGAGATATTGAAAGTAGAGGTATCATTCTACAACGCCTCTATTTACATTTTTCATTAAATGTCTGTAAAATATACGAAAAATGTTACCAAAAAAAAAACATGACCAAAATTTCATGAGCGTATGAATGTGTTCGAGTACTGGGGGAAACAAGGTTGTTGAGGGGAACTGCTGACAATAATTATTATCGATAGTGACTGTCACTCTGACAGATGGTGAAAGAATCTAATCGTTAAAAACGCTTCTATACAGAGTGATTTGTTCGATATTATTATTTCAAATGAGAACTGTTTGTTTATTAATATATGTATACAAATTTCATTACGGTAAGAATAAGATGCGAGGGGGGAGGGGACGTTTGGCTGGCACTGTTTAGAGAGACCAACCTCCTCCTTTATTTAAAGTCGGATAAAATATACATTATAAGATTACAGACTCTCCTATTTATTGTTGGTTGTATTTGTAAATTTGAAATTTTAACACAAAATTGCAAAGAACCTTATGTTTAGAGATTTGTAAACAAAATACGGTGTAGAACAATCAAATGGAATAAATTCGATAACCAATAAAGGAGGACATGTTGGGAAAAACGCTTGGACACGTCGATTTGCATTTTTTTAACAAAAAAATTATATAGGGTGTGTCATGTGGCAGTGGCCAATACCAACTTTCTTATTTTAAATGCAAGCCCCTGTATATTATTAATTTCTTGGATTGTCCAGAAAATTCTAGACATAATTCATGTACAATGCCCTACATTTATCTTGGACTGTTTCGGAAATATTAGGTTTATTCAGATTTATTACAAAAATTAACATTAAAATAATTATAGTTTAACAAAACTAAAAAAAATACGCTTTAATAGCTAACCGAACCAAAAAGCAGAAAGTTTTTAGTCTCATAAGCATGTCTTATTTGTATAAAAAGTTTACTTCATGTTTGCAAACCTTTCCATTTCATAGCAGCAAGTTCTACTACTGCCAACTAGATGGCAGTAGTTAATAGACGAATTAATATTTATGCAAGAACTGTGACAAAAAGACAACAATCGGGAAAATTCAGCTTAAAGAATTGTATTGTCATCGGCCCTTGTCACGTGTGCTGCCAAATTTCAACATAATTGGACTTTAAGTTGGTGAAAATTACGTTGAAAGTTTCCGTTACATAGGTAGATAGATACATACGTACAGATCGACCTAATACAAGCGTATTAAAAAAGAAAATTATGTTATTTCACAATTCGCTACATTACACTCAAAACCTAATAAGTAATACTGATTATTTCTTCATAATATAAATAATTAAAAAAAAATAACCATTAATGTCAATGTAGGAAATGTTCAGAATGCTCGCCACGGCCGTCTTGGGAACATACTAATCTAGTATAGAAATGTCTTCTAACGTTACTCGTTTTTTTCGGTCATCTAATTTGAGGGGTTTAGTTTTGTATACAATACTTTTGACATATCCCCACAAAAAGTAGTCAAATCAGGAGATCGTGCTGGCCTTTCTATCGATCCGCGCCTCCCAATCCACCGATTTGGAAAAATTTGATTCAGATACTGCCGGACATTGATTTCGTAATGGGCCGGTGCTTGATGTTGCTGAAACCATATTGTATTGGCAGGAACTTGTAGGTTTACTGGATCAGGATATAAGTTTGTCAAAGTTGGTACGACATTATTTTGGAGCAGTTCTAAATATTTATCTCCATTCAAGTTGCCATCAGTAGATAGGCTATACCGGTACGAGCCCAAAATCGTCAACTTTTACATGTAATTTCCCATAAGAGAATTGAAAGCCCCAAAACGCCGAAATTGAACCCAATTTACCCCCTCCACTCCCACTTCGCTGTTGTGACGTCATTAGCCACGCCCCCATCGAAGCGCTCTCATTGGCCAGTTGCCATGTGCTCTTTGACATATAAGATGACCTTGAAATCGCCAACGTGAGCTGGCGATTTAGGGGTGAGAAACGGTGAAATTAGTGCCATTTTGGCTTAACGTGGGGGTGTAAACGGCATATTTAGAGGTGCATTCGTCATATTTAAGACCCTTTTGGCAATTGACGGGGGTGAAATTTGATTGGGGGTGAAATTTGATTGAAGGTGACATTTGTTCTGCGAACGTGGGGGCCGCGTTCTCGGACCGTAGCGAAGCAACCAAGATTGCGGGCGCCCCAACTAGGGTCGCTGTGACTTGTTGAAGACGGTTTACTAGGGCTCCGATGAGGACCCCAGTGCTGCTATGAAGATGGATGGGGGCCGCGTATAGGTTAGGATGCTGATGACAGGCTGTGATGTAATGGAGGTTATGTACAATTGGGTAGGGCTGCTGTGACGTGGATGGATGGGGGCCGCGTAGAGGTTAGGTTTCACGGAGTCGGCATATAGGTTAGACAGCTGACAGGTAGGCCATAGAGTTGGGGCGTTGACGTATGGCACGGAACATTAGTATGAGGCGTTGACGTATGGCATAGAAGGCTGGCACGGAACATTGACAGCTGACAGGTAGGCCTTAGAGTCAGAGGTACGGAACACAGTTGACAGTGGACATATTGTACTACAGACAGGTTATGACGTAATAGATAAGCAGTTACCCCTTGAAGCGCTCTCATTGGTTAATTCCAACGTGCTCAGCCATACCGAGCTCTCATTGGTCAATAGTCACCAAGTGATCTGTTCAATGGCACCAAATTTCAATGATGTACAAAATAATTTATATATTTATATTACAAAAACCGTTGCAGTAAAGGGGAATCGAACCCCAGTCTACCGGTTTCCTATGTAAGCACGTAGCATATGCGCCAACAAGGCGACCTTACTTACTCTTTCTATCTATCAGTTGATGAAAAAGGGATCTACGATATGATTTCCAACATTAACTTTTTCAGGATATTGGGATTGTTTCTCTGTCATCCAGTGAGAATTCTCATTAGACCAGTATTAGTAATTTTGACGATTAACATGACCGTGAAGTGAAAATGTGCTCTTATCAGAAAACAAAACCTCTAATTGGATCACATTGTTATCTAACCTTACCATCATTTGTTCACAGAAATACGTTCTCTTATCGAAATACTCTTTCATGAGCGCTTAAGTTTTATTTTATAGGGACGCATTTTACTTTTCTTTAATACTCGAAAAATTAATGTGTGGCTAACGTTGAACAGTGGGGCTGCTTTTCGACCAGAAATATGTGGGTTTTCTTGAAACTCAAGAATAATATCAAATTTCGTATTATCACTTACAGCATTGGCAGCAACTTTTTTTAAATTTCTTACATGACCAAGCTCGCGAAACTGCTTTTCTATTTTGCTAATTGTTTCTTGGGATACAAGCGGCAAATTTTTTATTTTTGGTGAAATAAGCGGGAAACTTCAATTTGTGTCCGTGTGTTATCTCCATAACCAATCATTTGTAGAATGTTTATTTAGTGCATTTCTGTTAAATGAACCATTTTTCTGATATCAGTTAACGAAATTCAAACGCCAATAGCACAATGACATTGATGGCTGTCATGCAGGCAGACAACAAGATGCTAAGGCTCTGTGTTTTGACGAAAATAAACATAACTGTTTTTTTTTTCAAATCAGTTAAAAGGAACGCAGGAATCAAGAGCTAAATGGAAATTAAGTATTGAGTGTAATGTGAAATAAAATAATTTTCTTTTTTTAGTGTTAATTTTTGTAATAAATCTGAAAACACTTTCCGAAACAGTTGACGATAGGTGTAGGACATTGTACATCAGTTATGTCTAGAATTCTCTGGAAAATCCAAAAAATAAATAATATACAGGGGCTTGCCTTTATCATAAGAAAGTTGGTATTGGCCAATGTCACATGACACACCCTATATAATTTTTTTTATTGAAAAAATGCAAATCGACGTATCCAAGCATTTTTCCCAACACGCACTCCTTTACTCTCTTCGAGGTGTCATTCCTTTGTACGCAAGACAATATACATTATATATAAATATAATATATATTGTTTCTGGTAGGGAACCTTCATCAGTTGCGCTTCCCACAATTGAATGTCCTCTCGAACACTTCTTTATGCATTTGATGTATTTCGTTAAATTTGAAGACGCTAGATGTCGGTCTTACATCTCGCGTCTTCAAACGCACTCCTTTATTCGTTATCGAATTTATTCCATTTGTTCCACACTGTATAGACATCTCATAACAAATGTATTAGTAAATCATAGTGACTGATGACTCAACTTTCACCTCATCACATCTTTCAGCTGACAAACTCACATTAATAAGAGCCTGAAAAATTAATAAAACTTGATGAGAATTTATATATTGTTTCCGCACATCATCGGCATTTCGCGCACATCTTATAAGCCAACATATCCCTTTTATCCTTTGACAAATTAACTTCCAACTCATACGGACGTATTAATCATGTGTTTTTGTCGATTTCTTCAAAAACCGAACACGTCAAACTTCTGGAAAGTTTCTGGGAATACTTTTTCGCTTGATTAATGGCATTTTCTGTGAAAGTAATAGAAAAAGGAGTGCTCTGACGCGTTAAAGTTATCGTTTCAATTGGGATAACTGATTGAGACGGATGAGTTCGATAATTTTTTATATTGTTCCGTGAGCAACTTGTTTGCTGTCCATGGAAATTGGTTTACTGACACTTAATGGTAATTATTTTCTAAAAAGTTACAGTAATTATAAACATTATATTGGTTACATTTGACAAAGGCGATGGGAATATGTTTATGACATTGCATTGCATTGGATACGGATTACGGAAGACGTAAAAAACTGTAAGATACAATTTCAACACCCACCCACCCCCGTATATACAATATACGGATACCCTTATAATATCACTCTGGATCAGCACTACATATCAGAAAAGAAAAAATTTTGATTTTAAGGGTACTTCTGGGGGGAAAAACTAAAAAAATCGACCGTTCCCTCCACTGATCTCCGAAACTACTGAACCTAAAATTAACCATTAATATTATTTTTGGGGGGCAAATTATAGAATTAAATAAAAATTTAAAAATAAAAAAAAAATTCAAACGCATCATGTAATATATCAAATAAAAGTTCTCATTCTGAGGAATACAAATATATTTTTTTCATATTTGAAAAAATATATTTAAAAGGGTATTAACAAAAATATACCAAAATTTACCCATCCCCCCCCTTATCTCCAAACCTATAAAACGTAAAGTTTGAAAAAAATTAGAGGTATAGGTTCTGACCTGAAGTTTACTGGAAAAATAAGAAGAAACCTCTACTTTTAATTTTGGGGGGCAAATTACAGAATTAAATGGAAAATATAAAATTAAAATTGTTTCTAACCCATCATGTTATATATTAAATGAAAGGGCTCATTACGACGAAAATAAATATATTTTTTTCATATTTTTAAAATAAATTAATTAACAGATATTAACAAAAATCTGAAAAAAAATTACCCATTCCCCGTGCCTTATCTCCGAAACCATAAACTGGAAAATTTTGAAAAAAATGGAGGTACAGCGCCTCACCTGAACTTTACTGGATAAATAAGGAGAAGCCCCTAATATTTATTTTGGGAGGCAAATTATAGAATTAAATGGAAAATATAAAACTAAAATTGTTTCTAACCCATCATGTTATATATCAAATGAAAGAGCTCATTATGACGACAACAATTTTTTTTTTCATATTTTTTAAATAACTTAATTAAAAGATATTAACAAAAATATAAAAAATTTACCCATCCCCCCCTTATCTCCGAACCCATAAGCTGAAAAATTTTGAAAAAAATGGAAGTATAGCCCCTCACCTGAACTTTACTGGAAAAATAAGGAGAAACCCCTAATATTCATTTGGGGGGGGGGGCAAATTATAAAATTAAATGAAAAATAAAAAATTATAATTGTTTCTAACGGATCATGTAATATATCAAATCACAGGGCTCATTATGACGAATACAAATATATTTTTTAAATTTATTTAAAATGAATATTTTAAAATATATTTAAAAAATTACCCATTTCCCCCGTCATTCCCCAAACTATAAGACCTAAATTTTTTTGTTTAGAGGAAAAATATGAAAAAATCCCTACTTCTATTATTTGGCCCTCAAATAATAGAATTAAACGGAAAATCAATTATTAGAAAACCCCCATAGTAATTTTAGGGGCAAATTATTCAATTGAATGGAAAATAAAGATTCAATTTTATTTTCAAACGCATTATGTAATATATCAGATAAAAGGCTCATTTTCTGAATTACAAATATATCATATTTTTAAATCATTTGTTTAAAAGATATTAACAAAAATATTAAACATAGACTATTTAAATTTTGAAAAATATATTTTATTTGTATTTTTTAATAATTTGAATAACAGATTTAATAATTTATAATTTCAAACTTGACCTATTTTGCCCTTTATTTTCCAATCTACAGAGCCTCAAAACTCAGACAGTAGATTATAAAAGGCACCTCTGAAAGTTTATTAGTAAAATAAAACTCTAATGTTAATTTTTGGGGGCCACATTATAAAATTAAATACATATGTATTCTGATAAAAATCAAGCGAATCCTGAAGCAGATAAAATAAAAAGTCTATGTCTGGAAAATCAAAGTGTAAATTTAAAACGCTTCCTTTAAAAGATATATGGGTAAATATAAGAATATGCACTCATTCCCTGCTTGTCTGAAACTGGAATATTAGAATCTTAAAGGTGGTACGGAACCCTTAGTATGCGAGTTCAACTCGCACTTGACCAAATTATTTATGTAAGGTATTATTTTTTTCAAAAATCTTTAAGATGTACACATATAATATACAGAGTAGTCCAAAAGTATGGAAACCCCTGAATAACTCTTCAGGAATGCATATTTTGAAAAATGTTAAAAAGCATTTTTTTTTTGGCTAATTAACGGTTACCCTAACCTTGACCTTGACCATGAACTGGGCGGTCATATCAAGGTCAAATGCATTTTTACAAATAAGAACCCCCATTTTTGATTCCAGATTTGGAAAATTTTACGTCCAAAATGACCTTGATCATGCCCTTAGTCATGACCTTTACGACGAGCAAGGTCAAATAGATTTTTTAAATAAGAACTCCCATTTTTATTTTCGAATTGTAGGGGGCCCATTTTACTTTGATATTACCGTAAAGTTCACGGTCAAATATAAATTAAGGTCAAGGTCGCTTTGACGTTCAATACTGCGCCCCCTGCAAATCTAGACTAAAAAATAGGAGTTCTCATTTGAAAAAATCGATTTCAACTTGGTCGTGGTCCAGGTCATGACTAAGGTCACAGTCAAGGACGTAAAATATTCCCTTCTTTCCAAATCTAGAATAACAAATGAAGGTGCTCGTTTGTAAAAATGCCTTGATATGACCCTCAAGTTTATGGTTAAGGTGAACTCGAGGTCAAGGTCATGTTTGGTCATTCCAAACTGAGCTCCTACAAATCCAGAATGAATAATGGGAGTTCGCGTTTGTAACATTACAGGTGCCCTTTGTTGTGGTCAAGGACATGACCAAGGTCAGGATCAAAGGCATTTTGGGCGTAAAATTGTCCACTCTTTCCGAATTTGGTATAAAAAATTGGAGTTCTCTTTTGAAAAAAATGCATTTACCTTTGATTTGAACGTCAAGTCAATACTTAATTCCCATTTAGTTCTTGATATTGAGATAGTAAGCAAAAACCATTTTCGTCAAAACACTTAATTTAAACAACATTTATATTCTAGTACACAATTTTGAAATATGAAGATTTATTATACAATTTTTAGTGATGTGGCATAATTAGATGCATTTTATAATCTTTATTACTCCTGTTTGATAGGAATTTTATGTATAACGAAAAATAAATAACTTTTTCTCTAAATAATGTTTTCCATTTGAATCCAATTTATGAAGACACACTGTATATAGAACTCAGAACCCCCATCTTGAAGTTGATTAACTGACATTTATTTCGATTTATTTTCAATCAAGTTTAAATTTATTACATTTTTTAATAATACAGCAGAATTGGATGCAGTTTTCAATTCTAATAAACTTTGTTTGATTACAATTTGAGATATAATAGAAAAATAAAGGTACCTTTACTTTTAAACAAAATTGATATAGCTTTTGAAATCTAGTCTATAGTTGGAAAAGTTACAAAAATACTTATTATACAATTTAATTTGCAATGGCATAAGTAGATGCAATTTTTAATTCTAATTACTTCTATTTAATGACAATTTTAGATATTAACAAAAATAAAGATACTACACTTTTAATCAAAATTCCTATTTGATGACAAACCTCGTCGACAGTTAAAAAAAGGGAAATGGAAGTATTAGAATATACGTTTTAAACCATGCAAATCTGTTTATGAAAAATAACTTTTTCTCTTAAAATTATTAATAAAAAAGAAATCGTTTGATTTACAGATATACACTGTATATACAGACTAATCAAAAATCTTCACTTTGAAGTTGCTTAAGTGACATTTATTTTGAATAATTCAGTTTATTTACAAATTAGTCGTTAAAAAAGTTTATCCCGATTTTCTAAAAAGCGGTACAAGCTATGTTATTGAAAAAAAATATGGGACCACTTCGGTATCCCTCGGAACTAATCCAATATCTTTTTAATTTATTATACCCCACGTTCTGAACAGAAAATGTGTCCATATTTGTTATACCAGCGACTCCACCAAACTTTACTGTATAAGAAAGTAGGTAAAAAAAGATTTTCCCGATCTCCTAAGAACCGGTACAAGCTATGTTAATGAAAAAAATATGAAACCACCTCGGGATATCCCGGAACTAATCCAATCTCTTTTCAATTTATCCCATGTTCTGAATAGAACATTTTCCATATTTTTAATCCAGCGACTCCACCAAAACTTACTGTATAAGAAGGTCGGTAACGAAGTTTTTCCTAATTTCTAAGAAACGGTACAAGCTATGTTATTGAAAAAAATATAAGACCACTTCGCGATACCCCGAAACAGGATCCAGTATTAACGGTCGAAATTCCTTGAGCCGTTTGCGAGTAATCACTGAACAAACATAAAAATAAAAACGTAGATACAGATGAATTCAGAACCTCCTTCTTTTTGAAGTCGGTTAAAAAGATCCAAACATGAGGTTATCACAAATGCAACAATCTGTCCATTTACGATTCTTATGACTGGTGTCCGAACTTTTATGACATACTCGTGTTACTGCCGCAATAAAATGCTTTAGATGAATTGTTGTTACTCCGTTCATAATTCTCGCAGTGATGTTGCGTCGCTACCTTACTTATGTCATTTATCGATGGTAAATGAACCAAGGCCAAAAATAGCATATCGTCACGAATAGCGAACCTCTCTGCTCTAAAATGAGTTTTATGTTTTATCGTAGATCCAACTAGTTTATGTTTTTATTATTCTATATAATTTTTACAAAACTGCAACTCATCTTCATCGATATTTGTTTCTTTTCTGTTTTGGGGCAGCGAATACATATTATCAAGAGTTAGTGAGACAACAATACTTTGAATTCTCATATCTTAAGACTGAAAGTATTTCGAACTTGGTGCCCATGAGAACTTTCGATCTACAAATCATAAACAACGTCGTACCATAGATTCAGCTAATTTGACTGAAAGCCATGTTCCATAAGGATATAGCGGGAACCTTTTAAAATATAAAAAAGTTAAAGTTCAAATAATTTTTTTAAAGAGGAATGTAGATACTCATTTTTTTCACATAATGAATATATTAAATGAAAAAAATTACTATAAGTTTTAAGGAATGCAACTTAGAGAGGCAGGAATTTCTAACAAAAAAATATGAAAGAACCGTCTTGATTTCTACTGAAAAATCACTATAAAATATTTGGCGTTGATTTAGAAACACCCTATACAAATAATATGTTCTGCTTTCTTTTAACTTACGACAAATTAATCTTAGTGCTTATACACTTGTTGTTTCCCAGAAACTTCAGTTGTCTCAATTATGAACATCGAACATAAAAGCATTAAAACTCAATAAAATCCTGTTTCTCGGAAATTTATTTAATAATGAGAGAGCCGCGCGCGTACAAACGAAAACCCTGCAATTCTGAAAACTCCATCCTCTAAATTGGAGAAACAAAAAACTTCAATTTTATGAGAAAACTTACCTCCGTGATCGGGGCAGATAGCAATCAAATCGCAAGACTCCTCGCCCGGATCCCGGCAGCACTCGATAACATCTGAAGTAGTCGTGTCGGGAGTTACGGGAACTTCCGTGGGAACTCCGTCGTCGAAAACTTGCACAATCATCTGAAACAAAAGAACACCGTAGACCTATCGGCTTCTATCAGTTTATTCGCTCTTTTATTCACTCGAGTGCGAACATAAATAATGTATTTTAAAGACAGCAATTTAGAACAATATATGATAGAAAAATTCTAGGAATATACAGTGTGTGAACGGTATGAGTGCAAATATTTTGAGAAATAACAGTTTAGGTGAAAATAAATAATTTATATTTAAAAAGACTTCAAGTGGCTTAAAATAAAAACCGTTTAGAAACCGGGTGCAATCAATCACTATTTTCTCACATATCTCCTTTTTTATCTGATTTAAGGTACAATTCTATTAATTATTTTATCGTATGCTTATCTCTTTCTTTCTATGTCTCTATTTCTCTCTCTCTCTCTTTCTCTCTCTCTCTCTCTCTCTCTCTCTCTCTCTCTCTCTCTCTCTCTCTCTCTCTCTCTCTTATTCTATATTTTCCACATATTTTTTACGTTTTCATTTGTTTTATTAATTGGACCACTCTCTAATTCACCCTGTAACAGAAATTCCCCATGACACTCTTAGGAAATATTAATAAACAATTATTAGCATAACACTCACATCATCATAAACCATTCTAGGTAACCCCATTAAATTCAGCGTGTCTACTTAAATTATCACGTACACCAAATAGTTGTAATGGCACACATTTCGATAATTGATGTGAATCGCGAACCATCAGTCGACCTGTTCAAAATGTAGCATAGTAATGATTAGATGTAGTTAGCATAGTATAACCAAGTAATCAGTAGAAATAAACAGATAGTCTTTACTAGTATTATTGGTCGAGCCTGCGACATTATAATATTACATGGCGATCCTGAACAGAAAATAATGACTAGTCTTCACAACCCTATATTGCAACCACCCTGTAATGTCTCTGTGTATTGGTCACCCAATATAAATTATTTGTCTATCATTTTCTGAACCACTCTGTACAACCATTACTCAACTCCACACGATGTTGCAACCGCCCTGTATAAGTATTGATTCTATTGACTGTTCCTATTTTTCTATTGTTTAAATCATCCTGTATTCCAATAATTTTACTTCGTCAAGTATAAGCAACTACTTATGTTCCACACTGTATAACTTTTAAAACCACCCTGTATAACTATAATTCCACTCCACCTTATATTTCAACCATTCTGTATATGCAACTGCTTCTAACATTTTTTGAACCCTCCGCCCTATAACTCAAATATCCTTACTGCATTTAACAATGTTTTTAACGTTTTTTGATCCACTCTGTATAACTACAGTGTTACTTCACTCTTATTTCAACCACCTTATATACGCAACTACTTATATGCCACCCATTACAACATTTTTTGAACCACCCAGTATAACTTTAATTATATTTTACGTTATATATTCAACCATCCACCCTCCTTTATATGCTTATTAACACTCAATATCACATTTATTTACAAGATTTTTTGAACCCACCTGTAAAACTGTAATTTTACTTCGTCCTATATTTCAACTGCGCACATTGCTTGAAATTCGGTGCACGCGCACACACACACACCTGCCACCATATACCTTTTAGAAGGTAAGGAAGGTCGCCAGAACATCGGGCAAACTACCCAGGGAACAACAAGTAGGGTGGTCAATTCAGAAGCGGAGAGAAACAATGGATTAAAATCCAAGTTTAAACCGCAAAAACCAACCTGCAAACCAGTCGACTGACTGGCAAGTGGTAAAGAGGAAAAAGGCCCCGAGGACCAATAAGCAAAAACCAGCGCCACATTGTACGCTGCTTATAAAGAAAGGCGAGAAGAGCTCCCATGCAGATATCTTGCGAGGTATCAAGAATGATCCCACCTTGCAGGATATAGGCAAAAAAGTCAATAAGATCCGACGAACAGCTAAGGGAGATCTACTTTTGTTATTCGCCAAGGCAGACGCTCAGGAGATGGAGCGCTATTGTAACGCCATCAAGAATAAGCTCCCAAGCGGGGCCACTGTACAATCTCGAATACCGCAAATCGAGATTGAAATTAAAGACTTGGACGAGATCAGTACCAAGGAAGACGTAGTAAACCTGCTCAAAGATAATATCGACGGCCTGGCAGAGATCACTGAGGAGGCAGTGAAATCACTTCGACGGGCATATAGATCAACACAAACGGCAGTTGTTTGTCTCCCAGAGGTCCAGGCCAAGAAAGCCATCGCACTTGGAAAGCTGAAACTTGCGTGGGGCACAGTACGTGTTCGCGAGAGGATCAGCCTTCGACGGTGCTTCAAATGCTGGCACTTTGGGCACAACGCCCAGGCGTGCAGAGGCAAGACTGACCGAAGCAGTTGTTGTTACAGATGCGGAGGCGCTGGTCACAATGCCTCGGCTTGTCAACAACCTGCCAAGTGCTTACTCTGCAAAGAGAAAGATAGTAGGTCAGACTGCCGGCACGTTGCGGGTAGTTGGAAATGTCCGATCTACCAACAGGCGATGAGAGCAGCACAAGCCCGTAAATGAAAGTACTGCAACTCAACCTCAACTATTGCGAAGCAGCCCAAGACCTACTGGTACAGCGGGTGCGGGAATTGGATTGCGACGTAGCCATAATCTGCGAGCAGTATAAAATCTTCGACACCCTGTCCTGGGTAAATGACACAACGGACAGAGCAGCGATATGGGCTTGCGGTAAACTTCCGTTCCAACAACTCCCAAATACCCCCGAACCATGGCTTGTGAGAGCCAAAGTGGGAGGGGTTCACTTCTATAGCTGCTATGCACCTCCTAGTGCACAGCTCGAGGAGTTCGAGTTATTCTTGGACACCTTGGCGGAGGATGTACGGAAGCGTGAATCGGTCTCTATCGCAGGAGATTTCAACGCCTGGGCAATTGACTGGGGATGCCGCGAAACGAGCGCGAGAGGACGAGCTCTCCTTGAGAAAATGTCTTCGCTCAACCTGGTACTCCTCAACACAGGAGACGTAAGCACATATCGCAAAGGCACAGCCAGCTCCATTATCGATGTGACATTCGTTAGCAGCAACCTAATTAAAGGGGGCTGTGAGTGGCTGGTCGATGAGGAGTTTACTAATAGCGACCACCAAGCTATTATATGGGAAATCAACACCACTCCCAAACGAAGATTGTGTGTCAGTCGTGCGAGGTCACAGCCAGTCGGTTGGAACAAAAATGCTTTCGATGCTGATTCATTCGCCTTGGTTATGGAGCAGGAACCATTGTCAATAGCAACAAGCGCAGAAGCCACTGCCAAAGAGGTAATGACAAGCGTTGTCAAGTCCTGCGATGCTTCCATGCCAAGGAGACGGCAGAACAACAGCCGCCCACCAGTTTACTGGTGGAACGACACGATCTCACAACACCGACGAGAGTGTCTCAAAGCACGAAGGCTGCATCAACGAGCACGGACACGCGACAGGGTCACAACAGAAGAACTAAGGCTCGACTATGAGATCAAAAGACAACAACTACGAAGAGCCATTCTCTCAAGCAAGAGATCCTACTGGAAGGAGTTGTGTGACGAAGTTAATCAAGATCCATGGGGAAAACCGTATAAAATCGTGATGCATAAAATTAAGGCCCCTCCCATGACATCAACGAACTGCTCCGAATCATTGCACCGCATTGTCACTCACTTGTTTCCTGCGAAGCCTGAGCTACCCGCTTATCCTTCGTGGCAGGTGAGGGACGAAGATATACCACCAGTGACTATGAGTGAGCTGATGGGCGCGTGCAACCGGCTCCAAAACGGTAAGGCTCCCGCTCCAGATGGCATACCTAACATCGCGCTAAAATGCGCCATAGCCAATAGGCTTGACATGTTTCTACACATGTATGAGACCTGCCTAAAGCAGGGGGTTTTCCCGACTAAGTGGAAAAAGCAGAGGCTTGTGCTCCTCCCTAAAGGGGGAAAGAAACCTCCCGACGAACCGTCATCATATCGTCCCCTCTGTATGTTGGACTCTGCGGGAAAACTCCTTGAAAGGATAATAGCAGATAGGCTGGAGCCCTACGTTGAGCCGAAACTTTCCACCAACCAATTCGGGTTCAGAAAGGGGAGATCAACCATCGATGCCGTGAAGCTCGTTACCAGCATCGCCAGAGAGGCTATCTCGGGAAAGAGATGGAGAAGAGGTGGAAAAAAGTACTGTCTAATAGCCACCCTGGATATCAAGAACGCCTTTAACTCGGCCCGCTGGGACCGCATTTTGGAGGCTCTTGTCAGGATGGAAGTTCCGCAGTACTTGCGCAGAATGGTTTCAGCGTATTTCAAGGACCGCATCTTGTTGTACCAAACTGAAAATGGGCAAGTAGACTATAAGATCACAGGAGGTGTACCTCAGGGCTCTGTTCTTGGCCCCCTCTTATGGAACGTAATGTACAACGACCTGCTCCTGCTCGGTCTGCCTGAGGGCGTCAGGCTAGTGGCATTTGCCGATGATGTGGCATTGATCATAGTGCGCAAGCACATAGAGGAGATACAAACAACCTTCTCATTCGCTATAGCCACAATTCAGCATTGGATGCTCGCAGCGGACTTGAGTTTAGCAGAACAAAAGACCGAAACACTTCTTGTTAGCAGTCGAAAGACAAGGGAAACCATCACCCTCAAAATAGGCGACTCCTACATACAGTCGCAGCCCTTCATCAGCTATTTGGGGGTGCTCCTGGACACACGGCTCAACTTCAAAGAGCACATAATCGCGGCCAGCAAGAAAGCAGCTGGGGTACAGGGGGCATTATCTAGAATAATGCCGAATGTCGGAGGCCCTAGACAGATAAGAAGACAGCTACTGGTAACAGTAACTACTTCTGTTTTGTTGTACGGGGCACCGGTATGGGAGAAATCGCTCGAGCTACCATCGTACCGCCGGAAAATGAAATCAGTCCAGCGGCTCTCAGCGATTCGAGTGGCATCATCCTACCGCACTGTGTCTTACGAGGCGGTGAGTGTGATTGCCTCTACCCTACCAATCGACATCCTGGCTGCAGAAAGGGGACGGCTTTATCGCAGAAAGTTAGAGAAAGACCAACCGACAGGAAACAGCGATGAAAGAGCCATGAGTCTAGGGCAATGGCAGGAGAGGTGGGACAGCTCTACTAAAGGAAGGTGGACATATCGATTGATACCTAACATCAATCGTTGGGTTCTACATCACTCAACTCCTGACTGGACATGGATGCTTTCGAGCATACCTGCACAGGTTCAGGAGGGCAAACTCCCCAAATTGCCCGCACTGTACGGACGTGATAGAGGACGCGGAACACGTGTTCTTCTCCTGCCCCCGATTTCAGGATCAACGTGCTGAAGTGGAGAGGATTCTGGAGACCAATATCGTTCCAGAACAATTAGTAAAAGCCATGCTGAAGGGCCCCCAAGCCTGGAACTTGGTATCAGATTACGCGGAGACGATCCTCAAAGAACTCTGCAGTACGTTCGAGGAGTAGGCTTTAGAGGCTTCCAATGAAAGAGCAGTAAACATCTGCAATGAACCACCCTTGCGAAGTAGTATTGACTAAGAGTGCCGCAGGGGACCATGGTTGTAGGAGAAAGAGGTTAGGGTTTTAGCGGGTATACGGTATACTGGTTTCAATGCAACGATTTACTCCTGCTTTGAAGTCATTGCATCGAGAGTCCCGCACGACGGCCAGCACGTGCTAGCTAAGTACGCAATGTATTTCCCCCCTCTTCGGGAAAAATATATATATATATATATACCTTTTAGATAAGATAACATAACAATTTTTCTTTTCGATACACTAATGCAATATTTCGTGCCATTTCACACGACTGCAAGCCCCGTAAAATGAAAACCGTTACAAACACCCTGTACGATATACTTTCATGATATATTTTGACGTTTAATCTAGATATTTATGATGAAAATTTACTCGTACACTGATGTTTACCCTTTTTTGCACACATTTTTTCGATTTTCAGAAAAACGATATGTTTTACGTTATGGAAAATTACAGGGAATCAAGCTGGAACATCTCTTCGTAAAATACAAGTTAAAATATTCAAATTGATTGAACTGTTTTTGAGAAAACAGTGTAGATTCATTGAAATTCACTGATTTTCTGGAAAACCGTTTATCTCACGTTATAGACAATTATATGGTACGTTTCTGTATTATTACCTAATACATGCCGTTCAAATCATCAAAATTGCCCCAGCCATTTTTGAATAATCACAGGCTATACATAAAAACAAACGTGCCAACGAATTGATTTTTGGAAGTCGGTAAAAAAAATCCTTATAGGATGTAGTTTTGTCAAAAACAAAGAAAATTCGCAAACGAATTTTGCTACCATTTTTATAGTCACAAACGAACAATTTTGCATTGAAAACTAAAACTAATCACTTTAACATTGACAAACCACACTTGAAGTAAATTAACGAAGAAATATCTAGCAAATTTTTCATGTAATTTGATTTGGTAACCCAAACATGGTTGGATTCAGGGGGGAGTAGGTAAAGTAGGTAATCTTACTCCAAGAACATAGAAGAAGGTAACTTCTATGGGTTTAAACCTCATGACGACTATTTTTAATGTAACAACCCAAGAAATATGATCCTCAATTACGTCTACTTTCTCAACATCAACGCCCTTTAATTTACAAACATATTAGGCGACTCTTCCAAAAGTTAGAACAAATCGTCGTCAGAAAATAAAAAATTCCAAATATTTGAGCACTGGACAGATCGTTTATAAAATGAATGAATAGAAGGATGCCAAGATAGCCTTCAGCAACTGGTGATGTAACAGCAAAGTTTTCAAAAATGAAGTTTTTAACCTTAACTGTCTGAGTTCTATCTACTACAAAAATGTAAGCCAATATAAGTAAGATCCATCAAAACCATAGATCGAAAGCTTTCTAACCAAGACATTAAAATTAACCACATCAAATGGTATATGAAAATCTGCATAAATAGACCCTGCGATATATTTCTTGTTTATGTGCAGAGATTCGTTTGAGTGTATCTACAATACTAAAAACCATGCTGCGGCGTAATAAATTTAGATATAAGCAAACTGAATGTATCACATACCCATTTGTCAATAAGTTTACCAAAATGACAATTTTTTTTGTGATAAGTTCAGATGAGTTCAGACCTGTCATAATTTTTTAAATAAGGATGTCTTAAAACTAGTTTTCCAGGAATTTGGAAAATTTCCAACGAAAACAGATTAATTAAATATTTAATCAAATATCGAACAAATACCAAACCAAACGATGGTGTTACGTCATCAGGACCTGGGGAAAAGTTAACATTAAGGACAGCTATGGCTTCTGCTGTCAGATTCCGAAATCACTAATCTGCTAAAACATTCTAAAATATCGTATTTAATCTGCGTGGTAGATAAGTCAAGCATAGTGTAAATACTACCATTTTTTTTCCAAAGTAGCATACAATATACATCCAAATATATTATACAAGAAAACTAGTTGATGAATTGAGTAATACAACTGATTACGAACTTACACTTTATTTAAAAATTGTGACAAGTGTTTGAGGTCCGATGGAGCTTATTCATACAGTGGTACCATAAGCTCCATCGGACGCGAAACAATTATCACAAGTTTTTAATAAAGTGTAAGTTTGTAATCAGTTGTATTACTCAATTCATCATAAGTTTTAACTTCCACCAAGTAACAGCCAACTCAATCCAAGAAAACTAGTTGACAAATCCACACTCCTACTTTTTCTCAGTTAATCGTTCAAAAAGAAGATAACTACTGTTCAGGGCAGTTTTCACAAATTGTCCATTTGTACTACACCTTGATTTTTCAATTACTCAACTTATCTGTATTTTCCAGAAACTATTGAGAGAAGTGTAAACCCAAAGTAACAAACAAAACGGCTTACCTCCTCAATTATTCAGAAACTGCAGAATTGGTTAATAATTATTAAATAGTAGACGATAAAAATTACTAACTAGTAGATTATATTGTTGCTTTGTATATATATATATATATATATATATATATATATATATATATATATATATATATATATATATATATATAAATAGGCAAAGACAAAACGATTAGGTACCATTTTCTCCTCTGTCTCTCAACCGATTTTCTTCATTTTCGTTTTGTTTAGTAGCTACTGACGACCTTCAGTGCTAATATTAATAAATAATAATTAATAATAATAATATTGGTTCATTCATTAAATAAAATATAATAAAAATTCATTATTTACGTCCATAATGTCAACGCCAAACAACTGAATGTGCTGCCGCCGCCAGACTTAGACTTAGAGGGACCAATGCTGTTATATACTTAGAGCATGTACTTCTGGAAGTGGCATATGCAAGCGTTGTTATTGTTTAGTGGTAAAGTAATCGTTATATATTATAATTATACAAGGCCATTCCAGATATGTTAGAAATCATTTTTTTCGTGGGTAGGACATAAGCAGTTGCATATATAGGGTGTTTAAAATATAGAGTAGAGTGCAATTATAACTAATAAAATAATTATATAGGGAAGCCCATTAGCGGTTGAATTTACAGGGTTCTTGGAATAAAAGTTGCAGTAGAATTACATTTATACAGGGTGGTGCAAAAAATATTATACAGGCGAAAATGGAAATGCAACATTTCGTAAACCATAAGCAGTTGTATATATAGGAAAGATGAAATATAGGGTGAGAGGAATTATAGATATACAGTATGATGATAAAAAATGTTAGAAAAGGTAATATTTTATAGAGTAGCCCACGAAGAATTCCATATATATATGATGATTGAAATATAGGTCGGAGTAGAATTATAGTTACAAGATTTCATAAAAAAAGGGTAAATACGGTAGCTCATAGGCAGTGGCATATACAGAATGGTTTACCGGGTGGTTCAAAAATGTTAAAAAATATTATGCGTGGTCCATGAGCAGTTGCATAAACAGGGTGGTGAAAATATATAATGAGATCGAATTATTATAATGACGATTTCAATAAATGTTAGAGAATTGAGTGCAATTATAGCTATAGAGGGAGGTTAGAAAAAATAAATTTGTACGGTAGCCCATTAGCGGTTGAATTGTTCTCATATTAAATTAAGAATTACGCATTTGAACACAAATAAAGTCCTATGAATTAAATCTGAAAAAAAACTTGAATTTTGTTACTTATTTGTAGAAGCGAGATGTAAGAACGACATCTAGGATTTTCGAGGAAACTATCACACAGAAGTTCCGAATCTGGATCCGTTTCGTGTAATTGCTGTTCTTCCTAAAGTTCTAGGATAGAATGTCACGATAAAATTTTCAGGTTACTTAACCTGCCAGAGATATTGACAGAATTGGTCGAATTTCGACCACTGGGCGACAGCTAGTATTAGGTAATAGATTCCGCATATAAAGTCGCGGACATTTGTTCAAATCATTTAGCAACAAATACTAAAACAAAATACTGTAGGACGTCGAATTGTATCATGACAGTTGTTTAGAATCTTGCTATTAGGTCTAAGGAATCATATATTGATTATTGAAAGGTGGGGCGGAATAAAGCCGAAACAGTAAAAATCACCAATCTAGTTACTAAAACAAAATACTGTAGGACGTCAAATTTTATCATGAAAGTTATTTAGAATCTTTCCATTAGATCTAAGGAACCATATAGATATTATTTAATGGTGAGGAGGACATTTGTTCAAATCATTTAGGAACAAATATAGCCGAGACAGTAAAAAGCATCAATCTAGGTGCTAAATATAACAAAATACTGTAAGACGTCGAATTTTTGCCTGTTGTTTAGAATCTTGCTATTAGGTCTAAGGAACCTTATAGACATTATTAAAAGGTGGGGCGGAAATATGTTCAAATCATTTAGCAAGAAATAAAGCCGAGATAGTAAAAAGCATCTAGGTACTAAATATAACAAAATACTGTAGGACCTCAAATTTTATCATGAAAGTTGTTTAGAATCATTTAGGAACAAATAAAATCGAGATAGTAAAAAGCATCAATCTAGGTACTAAATATAAAAAAATACTGTAGGACGTCGAATTTTATAATGAATGTTGTTTAGAATCTTTCCATTAGATCTAAGGAACCGTATAGATATTTTTGAAAGATGGGGCGGAAATTTGTTGAAATCATTTACCAACAAATAAAGCCGATTCTGATATTAGTTATAGACAGGAGCATGTCTTGAGCATTGTTCATCAATTTTAACGAGGGCAAGAAAAATAGAATACTGTGTATGTACACACTTTTTACTGCATCCTTTCATTCCAAATAAATTGCAGTTGCCCCCCCCCTTGCCCCCATAAATACGCCAATGATAATAATTACGCCTAATTTTATAGAATATTAGTTTGCATTTATTAGCAGAAGACGAACAACAACAAACTAGTGTTCCACTTTGAACCACAAATCAGAACACAGTTAACAAAAAACAACAATACTGTAAAGTATTGTAGTTAATTTATTTTTTACATCGAACTCATCATTAACGAACGGTATTAAACCGTTTTTACTTTTGTTATTAAAAATAAAAAGTGAAACGCAATTCCTAAGACAAAACGTAATAATCGCAGTTAAATGTTGTTTCTATCAACCGTGAACGATGCATTTAAAACTACTACTAACAATAAAACTTCATGTAAATGCAACTGTAAACCGATTTGTTCCGTACCAGATTCGCACTACCGGTAAATGAATAAAAGAAACATATAAATTCTAACAATACTCGGTAAATAAATTGATATACTGTGGACATAAATCATAAGATAGAACAAAATTTTATGAAGGCAGTTACAGTAATGTTTAGCATCCTACAATTTGAGTTGCAAAAAATATAATAGCCCACAGATTACAGTAGTTGCAAAGATTTCTCGTTATTTTGTATTTTTGAATTTATTTGCCAGAACAACATCCAAAACGAGAAATGCATTAAATTGTATTACATCAAATACAAAATCAACAACCACAACTCTAAATTCAAAAAACTGCGTTTTCCAAATGTGATTGTAGTAAAATTTCTTCTTACGGGGTAGTCAAATCCACTTACCAGGGGCTACCCTTAAAACTTGGCCCATTAGTAACTAAGGAAGGAAAGGGTCCCGGCCCTCAAGTGTGACTTGTCAAAACTTTACACAAGGAGTTCGCAGGACACAACCACTCAATTTCTAAACGAGTTCTCAAATTCAAATTATGCAACATGTCTTGAAAAGTGTATTGCAAGAAATACAAGTAGCGCTCCCCTGTAAGTGATTCGGCATAGATAAAATGCCCCACAATAGTAGACCCTATGAGACCACACCAAAAATTAAAACCAAATTTTATCAGGGGTCGTCTTTGTTCTACATGGAAAGGGTTTTCTTTAGCCCAGATATGCTCATTTTGTCTATTGAACATACCTAGTCTCATCTGACCATAACACCTTTAATAGAAACTGTGGATTGTCAAGGCAGATGTCTCTAAACCATGTATAAAAACAAAATACGTCGATGTTCGTCACCAGCATGCAAAGTTTGAGAAACTGAAGGTTTGTACGGGTGGAACTTGTGCGCTTTCAGTATCTTAACTACAGTTCGTTAAGATTTGCGAGCTTCTGCCGCAATCTCACGAGTACCATTGCCAAAACATTTATTTGTGCTGCTTCGATAATTTAATTACGTTCCTTTGGTGGTTTAGTAAAAGATCCATATCTGCGTAAACTATCATAAATCCTCTTAAATGTACATAGAGCAGGTTGACGACGATTAAAATATCTATGAAAGTATTCCTCAGCTGCACGAACTGAATTTTTATGGCATATGATATAACATTCAACCATATTCAGTTTCTCTTCATTAGAATATCGACTGTCAGTTCAGCACTACTAATGGAATTACTCTCAAATGAGGAAACCTCAAAGTGAAAACAATCTTTTTCATGGCTACCTACGTTAAAAGTGAAAATAAGAGAGAAAAGTATCCATAACTCCGTTATTTTTATGAATAACTATATCGAGTATTATCTCGTTGAAAAGCTCTAAAAATGTCCGATTTTTTGAGGCCATAGCCAACTATGGTTTCCATTCAAAAAAGATAAGTTTGTGTCATATCTCGAAAACGACAGCTGTTACGCAAACGAGGACATGACAATCATATTCGAGATAAAATTCCCTTCAATTTTGATATTTACACTTTTTTATAAAATCAAAAACAAAGGAGCTAGAGCGATTTGACTAAATATCTAATAAGCCATGACTTATTACAAAAATCCGAAAGTGTCATTAAATTGGGCCAGTAAAACTGCAAATCTTTCCCAATTTAACCATTGCTCTATCTCCGCTAGTTTCCCAGATCCCCATACTGACCATCAAAAAAAACTCACCCTGTATAAATGTAACAAAATCATACCTGTGTACACCTGGCTGCGAAGACCGTGAGTCTCTATATATATTGCAGTGAAGAGTACGATATTTTATTTAAAAAAAAACAAATTAATGAATTTTTTACGAAAAAGCAATTAATAATAATTTAATTAAAATACTAGCGGCCACATTTTGATAGGCAACCTGCTAGATATATATTCTCCTAATCATAAATATGCGTAAAAATTTGTTTTTTATCAAACATTCGATGGGTGCACTAATACTACAGCCGGATCTTGTACTATAAAGGCATTTACATTAACAAAAAAATGTATTCTTAATTACCAGATATTGAGAAAATTATATGGTTGCGTGTTTACATATCCATTCGCAACACTGACAGAAGACAAAGTAAACAGTTGTTATTTGATCATCACATCGTTTCCTACATCAGTAAAAAATTTAATTACAGCTCGCAGAAGAATTACTCGGTCGTGCTCGCTTAAGATCATCTCGCATTCTATTGTAACACAACTTCTTGTCTTGAGCGATTTGAAACACATGTTATTAAGTCTATCAGAGACACTCTAATGATTTGATTTGCGGCACTTTACGAGGAAACACAGACTCACGGTCTTTTGCGGAATAATAGCGGACCTCCTTGTTCCTGGTGCTCATCAAAAGAATTATTATATTCATAAATTATCCTGCGAAAGGAAGTAGGTGTATTGAACTACGTTTGACCGACGTAATTTGATTTAATATGTCCGCATTGTATTGTAATCAATCAAGGTTTTTTAACGGCTTTATAATGGCATAATATGATATTGTACACGATCTCAGATAATAAATGCAATTTCTCAATTATGTTATTATCCTATCCCACCATTGAGGGTTTTAAATTTTAAGTATTTTAGAAAATATACATTTGTTTGTCCTGTATTATAACATTGTCACGAAAAGGTAGGAACTTGTATATTCAAATTAATTGTCACTGTCATGTTGACAGAAATTTGTAATTGACAGTTCGGGAAAATTCCAGAAATTTATAGGTTTGTGACATGGAACATACTAGAATCTTCTAGAAGGACAAAACATATATACAGAAGCTTAGAAGAAATGTACGAGGGCTGCCTTTTATATTTCGGGATTAGACAACCCTAGTGTTGCAATCTGACAACTGACAGCTCTAACGTAAAGTTGGACATTTTTGAGGTTATACGTACTCAGAACGTTTTGACATACGAGCGCTATGTGTTGTTTACAATAACTTAAAGGATTCAGCTAGGCCAAAAAATGGAATTAAATCCTGAACATTTTGGTGCGATTATTTTTTACAACTTTCGACGTGGTTTAAGTTAGCAAGAGTGCATAGATGAACTTAATTTAATTTTTGGCGATGAAACTCCATCAAGGACCACTGTTTATCGATATTATGGTGAATTCAATCGAGGTCGTAGTTCACTCCAAGACGAATTTCGTGAAGGTCGTCCAAAAACAGTTGTTGTTCCGGAAACCATTGATGCTGTGCGCGAACTGATATGGCAAGATCGTCATGTGACCTATCGTGAGATTGAGTCAACCTTACACATTAGTGGGACCAGCATACATTCAATATTGCATAAACATTTGAATGTCAAAAAAAATTGTTCGCGTTGGATCCCACACAATTGTCAATCGTTCAACACCACAACCATTTGTTTGCCAGTTGTCTTCCAAGAAATGAGGAAAACCACTCAAAACATCGATTTGACTTCTTTTTATTCACGTACGTAAAAAACAAACTGAGAAGTCAACGTTTTTCGACACCTGAAGAAGCGGTTGCTGCGTTTAGAATGCATGTTTTGGGGATACCTCAATCAGAGTGGAAAAAGTGCTTCGACAATTGGTTCAAACGCATGCAAAAGTGTATAGATCTTCATGGGGAATATTTTGAAAAACAATTATGCGATTTTCGATGATTAATATTTGTTTTTGTTGTCTAATCCCGAAATATAAAAGGCAGTCCTCGTATAAGTTATATACAGAAGATTTTTATTCGAGTTCAGCCCAGTCAGTTTAGTTTGACAATAAATTATGAATGAAAATGTTGTCATTGTTGTCTAATCAAGTTTTTATTAATGGGAACACAGTGTAATTAGAATATGGAGTACTAAGTAACATATTGGTGAAGACAAGAGCAGAAGAAATAATTTGGTCAAGTACGAGTTGGACTCGTATACTAAAGGTTCAGTACCACCTTTGAGATTTGATACAATGTAGATGAATCAAAGTATATATTTTTCTAATATCCCAGGTTCAGACATTCAGACATGCAGGGACTGAGTGTATTTTTTTATTTTCCTTCATATCTTTCAAACTAAGCGTTTTAAATTTATAAAAAATATACACGTTTATTTCTTACAACGAACCTTATTATTTTATCTGCTACACGATGTATTTGATTTTTATAAAAATATATAATTCATTTTCTAATTTAGCTCTCAAAATTAATATTAGAATTTTCGCTTTATTTTATCAATAAACTTTCAATGAAGCCCTACATAATCTTTTGTCTGAATTTTAGGCCCATTAGTTTGGAAGATAAAAGGGAAAATGAATCAAATTTTAAATAATTAACTCTTAAAAAATTATTTAAAAATACAAATAAAATATATTAGTAATTTTATCACGTTTCTTGTGCACTTAAAAAAACAAAGTTTTATTATCCATTTGTTTATAATTTAATGTTAGAATTTGTTACTTTTATTATTAATGTTGGGTGAGCCCTATATTCTCAATTTGTATCCCAAATTTGAGGCTCAGTAGTTCGCAGAAATAGGAGGTAATGGATCGAATTTTGCATATTCTTAAATATTTGTTAACAAAATATTAACACAATATACTTGTTTCTTGATAGTAAGCCCTTAATTTATTTGCAAAACTCTCCTCTTATAAATAGTTGCCAATAGAATAATTCTAATATTTAATATTTCAAGCACCCCGCGCTTTTTAATCTGAATCTAATTATTTTGTTAATAAGTTAAATTTTATTATATTTTTATTTTGAGGTAATTAATCATGATTCATTGTTCGACTTTCTACTGCTGTAATATAAACCGTTCATAATTAAAAATTATTTTCTGCTTTTTAGTTCGGTTTGCTTTTAAAGCGTGTTTTTTAGTTTTTTAAAACTATAATTACTTTTTTTAATATTTACAAATAAATGTGGAGATAAAATGGGATTTAAAAATGCGTGAAACCAGTATAATGACTATTTCCTTTAAAGTTTCTTTTAATAGATTTATTGGAAAATAACATTACACTTTAGCAAAAAAGGTTGTATACTGAGGCTGACAGTCTGATTCTGATTTATTTGTTAATCGCATTATTGATGAAACATGAATCAATACTGTGTTTTCCTTCACCGGTCTTCACTAAACCGTGACTGTTTGTAGCCTTATACTATCGGCTTTTGGATAAACTGTTCATAATTAAAAATTATTTTCCACTTTTTAGTTCAGTTAAACTATAATTATTTTTTTAAAGTTTTTAGTCTCATGACATGCTTGTCTTTAGTATTTATAATTAAAAAGTTTACTTCATGTTTGCGTAACCTTTCCATTTCATTGCAGCAAGTTCTACTACTACCAACTAGATGGCAGTAGTTACAGACGAATTTGTATTTAGGCAAGAGCAGTGACAAAAAGACAACAAACGGGAAAATTCAACTTAAAGAATTGTATTGTCAACGGCGCTTGATACGTGTGCCAATTTTCAGCTTAATTGGACTTCTTTAAGTTGGTGAGAATTACGTTGAAAGTTTCCGTTACATAGATAGATACATACGTACACATCGACCTAATAAAGGCGTATTAATTAGTGTTAGCATATTGCTATTTTATATATGAAAAGTGTATTTCATTGCAATAAAAATGTATTAAGTTTCAAAATAAGTACTACTGAATATATTGGGAATTGTGAGAAGATCTTGTTATGACCTTCTGACAAAGGTTTGGTGCAATATATTAATTTATGTTACAAACTCCGCTACGAACTTGAAAACTAGATGTTTATGTATGTACTTATATTTCTATGTGACAAATTTATGAAACCATATCACGCTGCAAGTTGTATTAAGTCATATGACGGCCCGGTTGTTAAATTCAGTTTTATGTTACATTTTATTGCGCTGTTTTCCTCAGTCTCTTTATGGCTTTTACGCGTCATTCTGATATCCAATATGCAGTCGGGATTTTCTCGAAGATATATGAATTGTTCTACTTTGTGTAGATACAATGTTGGCGGTTGGACATATATTTATGTGAAAGCATTCTATAATGATATTGTTGTCATTTTGTTGTGTGAAATGGATATAATGTATTTAAATAAAGATCAATAGCTAAATTTGTGCAAGTTCATGTCTTCAGCAGCCATATTTTGTAATCTGTTATATTATAACGTTAAGATAGAATGCAAAATTATTAAATGTTTTGTGACTCCGAATCACTTTTTGCGTTATAATGACAAATGGTTTGTTAGTTTGTAGGTAAAGGCCAGGTGCCAACTGTTTGAAATCTGCTCTGCGAATCAGCCACCTCGAGAGTTGGCTGTCACCACACTCGATTAGGGAAGAATTTTTCAAACCGTAGGAATTATTGGAAACTGAAAAATTACAGAATTCTTATGCAAAACGGCTGCCCTATTTGCCTAATTCTTTTTGTTGTGTTTGTAATTAGCAAGAGAAATTTCTCGAAGATTCCTCGGACTTCCATCGTCTTGGAATGGTTGATCTCACAACGGTTCGAGAAACCAGTTACATTGTCTACCAAATTCAGACTAATACCAAGAGAAGGTTTGTATGAAAAAAATGCTTAAAAGGTTGTAAGGAAATTTAAAAAATTTGGACTTAAGTATCTACATCTGGATCGCTAAATATGTTGGTAAGTGCAAAAGTCGAGAAAAGTTGGACCAGATCAGTTAATTTTTTTCAACTAATCTTTGAAGTACGAGGAATGTTCTTATCAAGAGAAAAATTGGAAGATCGTTCGTCTGTGCACGAGTCCACGAGTCAGACCCCGGCCAGTATTATCATGGGACGAGAATTATGACTACCATGCGATTTGAAGTTTGGATATCCCCCAGGAGAAGAGACCGCAGGTGAAGACTATGTCAGCCAGCTACGTCAAAAGATGAACGACATCCATGAACGAGTCCGGTTAAACATCGAGAATGCCAGTGCCCGAATGAAGGAAGCCTACGACATCAGAGCCGAGGGCGGAGAATTCCAAGTTGATGATCTTGTTTGGTTGTATAACCCGCAACGTCGTCGTGGATATTGGCCCAAGCTACAGAGATCTTGAGAGGGGCCGTATCAAATTGTGAAGAAAATCAACGATGTTGTCTACAGAATAAAGAAGCTACCTAGGGGAAAACCAAACGTGGTACATTTCAACAGGTTAGCCCCTTACGCCGGAAGTCATGACGGCGAAGTTGACCAAGCCCAAGTCCGCAGCATCCGGCCACCCGATGATGAGATGACCTTCGAACAGTTTATGGCACTGTACTCTAATGGGCAGAAAGTGCAGCACGACGTGACCACAGAGGAACCCCGAGACCTGTTTGAGGTGCCCATAGAATATGCCCTGGCTCATTGTGTGGCTCGAGATCTCCGGATGTCCAGAGAAATATCCAAGGTGTTTGCCAAAAAGTACGGCCAGTTCCAGAAGCTACGGGAGCAAGATCCAGCGGTAGGGAAGGTCCTTCATCTCGAAGATGAACAACCAGTGGGTACCAGAGACATCTTTTATTTGGTAACGAAGACATTCTCGCAGGACAAGCCAACATATAGCGATCTTTGGAAGACTCTGGTAGAATTGAGGAATGTGATGATGGAGAAGAATCTGATGAAATTGGCGGTCCCAAAGATAGTCTGCGGGTTGGATGGACTGAATTGGAGGATGGTGAGAAGTATGATGGAAACAATCTTTCGATTCAGTGGCATCGACATCCTGGTATGCTCTCTCAATACTCGCAGCCCAGATTCGAAGACCGTTGACTGTTACTTCCACCAAACTTCCCGTTGTCGAAATCGAGGGTCCTGCAAATATCGTCACACCAGGAAGGATTCTGGGACATTCCGGGACGAAATGGTCTTAAGAAGGGGGCAATGTTACGAGAATTCATCCGAAATGTTTCGTCTCTCAACAGGCCGACCGCTGCCGTTTCTTGGAATTCGCTTAAAGCTTCCAGAACATGATAGAGTTTCCAGATGATTCGTGAACTTACCAGACAATTCGGAGAGAAATATTTAAATATGAACAGCTGGCGATAAGAGGCATTCAGTTAACGACGGTCGTATTATATAGTTAAGATAAAATGTAAATAAGTTTCTGTGAATATAAATTGTGTTAAAGTAGTGGAAATAAATTAGAGTGAGTTGGACTGTGTTTTTAAATAAATCCAAGAACTGAACGGAACCCGTGTGTGAAAATAAAACATTACAATACAAATGACCAAGAAATTAAAAAAAAAATTCGTAATGTCAAATTTCGTAAATCACAATTTGTCATTACGAAAACTTTTAATTTATTGTTCATTTGTGTTAATACCATTTAAAACGGGGTCTGATTTAGACCTTGAAACGTTTGGACTTTTTCAAAAATTTAGGCTTTCAAGTTTATGCGGTGTTATTCCCAAAAAACAGAGATGCCACAAAGATTACCGATCTTAATGATCCATAACGGAATTTTCCGCTGATGTTTTCCGCTTGTTTGTGGTATCAGGTGTTTCATTTTGGGTACTTAATATTGTCACATTTCATGAGATTTTATCAAAGCAAGACTTTTGTTGTAAATTGTAATATTATCAGACGTACTTTCATTCTACTGCAGTTCGCAACAATTTTTAAAAGGATCAATACTTCGGCTCAAAACAAATCAAAAAGCTTTATAACATTTTCAGAAATATCCTATAGTTTTGCCAAAAAAAAAGTTGGAAGTTAGGTAGCCTTTATTACAGTGAATAAAATAGACTATATCCGGCTTCAAAATGCTTGTAAAGCTAAATAAATAAATACTCAATAGCTTATACACATTTAATAACTGTATTAACAAAGAAAATTATTATTTAAACTCTAAATATTCTGTTATAATTTGACGTACTTTTCTCCGATCAGATATGGCAACGTGGCATATAAACACGCCTAGCTTAGTACATATTCACTTTAACTACAGCTGACCGCTGCCACGATTGTTTTTTCTGTATCGGTTTTTGTGCGAAAATTTATATCTAAGTGAAAGTGATTTGCGTGATATTCAATGTAGATATCGGATTTGATTCTCATTTTAAAAAAGAAATGGAAAAACAAATAAAATCGGTTGTGGATTGTCAGTTCGAGTGCGAGGGTATTAGTTTGTAACAAATAATGGCAGGTTACAGAATTAGGGAAAGACCTGACATGTTAATTAATATTTGTGGGCAAAGCAGACGTAATAGCAAGAATGTTGAATATTGAATATTTACTATGAAGAATTCTTTGTTCTCCTGAGCTCTATCATGATGACGTACATATAAGAAATGTTTGTTTAATATACTTTGTATCGAATTATTTCTATATCCTTTGTAAACAACTTTGTATCTTCCCGTCTTCAACTTGATGCATAAAATAAATTGTCAAATATAAATATCCATTTCAATATATAGTTGTTAAGAGAGTACATTTTTAAAATTATATTTCATAAACTTTGATTTACCTAAATAAATCTAACGGCACTCGAAACAATATTATTCAATACACATAAATTCTCAAGTGTTCATGTTTTTGTGGTGACTTTTTTCTTTAATATTCTAAAAGTGAATCTGATTTTATCTCGAAGTATTTGGAATTTTCTCGCTTATTAAGGCCTATAGACCACAGTGATACGAGTTTTTTGTTTTATTTGGTGTATACTATCGTCACCTAAAATATATGCACTCAAACTATTTACACCCTGTATATAGATATTCCTGACAAATTCATCAAAATGGAACGCCCCAGGCAAAAAATTTAAAACATTGTATTCAAAAGCTCTCTTTACTAAATAGTTGATAAAAAAGTTAAAGGGAGCGCAAATGATGAAGGTTCCAAACTAGAAACAATATATTATCTTGCGTTCAATTGGTTGAAAAATATAGAAAAGATTCTATCACAATTCCTTTCATAGGTTTTAGTTAAACTACTAGATGTCGAAGTTCATTTCGCTATCAAATATTAAATTCTGTTATATGTACTAAATACATAGATAATTATTCAAGATTTCAATCAGTTGAGGGAAGCGCAACTGATGAAGGTTGTCGACTCTTGCGTTCAATGGATTGAAAAGTCTCGAAAAAATAGTATTATCTAGGCTGAAATATCTCTGGAAAATATATCTCCTTTTAGTAGATACATACACATTGAACAATACCGAAAAAACACTTGTAACTACTATTTATAGTAATGAATGCTCATAGGCTTCGGCTTGATAGTTAGAACAGCAGCAATTTGTTCTTCACTATTCGTAATAAAAAATTGCAATTAATTTCTTCCAGATCAAATATATATTTTTCTAATTAGAATAGAAAACGAGCCTGTAATGCTGTACCTCGACGAAACCGCATCTTGCCGCAGTAATAAGAGCGCAATTAAAAAAGTAAAGCTTGCAAAACTGGGGCATATCTCTTCAGTTTATTATCACAAATTTTAGAACGTTTGTGAAGTAAATTGTATATGCTGCGACATTTTTGACAAATTTATTATGTAACGAATATCAAAAAAGAACAATCGTCAAGAGTTATTTTACTTTTGAGATGTGGTATATAGATTAGTATTTACTATGTATTTTCAGTGGATGACAAGCTTATATGAGAATCTATATAGTGATGGGCAAATGTGTGGAACCAAGTAAATATCTCTGGAATAATTACAGATATCAAAATGAAATTTGAAAGGTGGATACTGCACTAGATTGCCTATTTGTTTCCAATTTTTTTTACAATTTTGTAATTCCTGTTTTACCGGAAGTAATGTCGATTTTAAAATGTGCAATGAAACGCCCTGTATAGTATTTTAGTTTCCGATGAAACATTTTATTGTGAATTCAAAAATATCGGGTTTGATATTGTTTACTTCAATACCTACCGAGATATTAACAGAAAAGTAATTAAGGAAAGGAAAAATTCGATGGTAGCTAAACTCGGTTCAGATTTCATTTAAGCCCGATATAAACAAACCGCTTGGTAAGGATTTGTATTTCTATTGGCCAATCGGTGGCATTATACCGTCACAGCCAACAGCACTGCTTGTTCCATAGTCGAATACACGGGCGTTTGTTTAAATCAGGCGCAAATTAAATCTGAATCAAGTTTATTAGTCCATGAAGTTCATTGCAGAAGTGACAGTAGTTGTCAAAATAAGTTATTAGTTTTTTTTATTTGAACGTAAAAAGATAGTATTGTTTTAATTTGATCGTAAAATGGCCGAAGTAAGTGAAAGAGAAAGAATAGAAATATTAATGATGATTCGGTATGGGGAGAGGAAAAGGACGCATCAAGAAGTTTGTGCCCTTTTTAACATTGTTCATCCGAATACACAAATATCCCGTTCAGTAGTGACGAAAACTTTGCGAAGGTACGACACAAGTGGAACAGTTAGCAATTTACCAAAAAGTGGATGATTAAAAAGTGCAAGTAATGAAGGTGTAGCTCAAAATGTTGCTATTTATTTGGAAGAAAATCGTCACTTATCCACTACCGACCTCGCCAATATGCATGGAATTAGCCGTCGTTCAGTAGGAAGGATATTAAGGCGAGAAAAATATCATCCATACAAAATTCGCCTGGTTCAAGAACTCTCCGAAGACGATTTCGACAGACCTTTGCAATTTTGTGAAACGATGATGGATATTTGTAACCGTGATAATAATTTTATAAGAAATGTGGTGTTTTCAGACGAGGCTATATTTTGTTTAAATGGTACGGTTAATCCACATAACTGCCGCTACTGGTCGCAAAGATATCCTAATTGGGTACAAGAGGCTCATACACAACATCCCCAAAAATTGAACGTTTGGGCTGGCATTTATAACAACAGAATCGTGGGACCCTTCTTCCTACAAGAAACTTTAAACGGTATTATTAAAGGTATTTACAGCTCTTGGAGGCACAAGTTATTCCGGCATTGGAGGTAAATGGACAATTACCAAATAATATCTGGTTTCAGCAGGATGGAGCACCACCCCATTACGCTCGCATTGTTCGAGATCATTTAGATAGGACATTTCATCACAGATGGATTGGAAGAAGGGCTACTCATGAATGGCCTGCACGAAGTCCCGACCTTAATCCACTAGACTATTTTCTGTGGGGTTACGTAAAGTCTAAGGTTAATGTTGATAGACCAAACAATTTGCAAGAATTAGCTGCAAGAATAACTCAAGACATCCAGAGAATTACACCAGAAGTAATAGCTAATGTTACTAGACAATTTAAAAACCGACTTGCTTATTGTCAAGAAGTAAACGGTGCTCAGTTTGAACATCTAATACATTAAGTTTAGTTAAGTTAAGTTTCAATGTTTTGAAAATCATTTAGATTTAGTTAATAATTATGTATTTCTTTAATGGAGATTAAATTTTTCCTTTCCTTAATTACTTTTCTGTTAATATCTCGGTAGGTATTGAAGTAAACAATATCAAACCCGATATTTTTGTATTCGCAATAAAATGTTGCATCAGAAACTAACATACTATACAGGGTGTTTCATTGCAAATTTTAAAATCGACATTACTTCCGGTAAACAAAAAGTTCAAAATTGTACAAAAATTTGGAAAAAAATAGGCAATCTACTGCAGTATCCATCTTCCAAATTTCATTTTGATATCTCTAATAATTCCAGAGATATTTGCTTGGTTCCACACATTTGCCCATCACTGTATAAATAGGCAAAGACAAAACGATTAGGTACCAGTTTCTCCTCTGTCTCTCAACCGATTTTGTTCAATTTCGTTTTGTTTAGTAGCTACTGACAACCTTCAGTGCAGAATGCAAATATATTTATTTGTAAATAATGAATTTTTATTATTATTTTATTTAATGAATGAACCAATATTATAAATTAATATTAGCATTCTGCACTGAAGGTCGTCAGTAGCTACTAAACAAAACAAAAATGAAGAAAATCGGTTTAGAGACAGAGGAGAAAATGGTACCTAATCGTTTTGTCTTTGCATATTTATATATGTTTTTGCCGATTTTCTAAGAAACAGTAAACACTTAGGGATCCCCCTTAACAGAATCCAGTTTATATGATCCAAATTCCTTGAGCTGATTTCGAGTAATCGCTGAGAGCAAATAAAAAAAACTTAAAGGATGTTTCTAAAATAGAGTTCCAAACTTCTGCTGCGTATAGAACTCATTAAAATAAGCAAAAAATTCTGTATTAACATGTGCCACAAAACGCACCCTTAGGAAGTTATATGCCCTTAAAAGGGCTCAAACAAAACTGTTTTTTTTTCTGTCATTGACAATACAGTTGAAAATAACTACAGAAAATTCTATGGGTCTTACATAACTTTTGAAGTTAAATAACATGTGCTACTCCATTTTTCGACATGCAATCATGAGCGTCCTTGAAGGGGGTTTTCGGTGCTTAAAGAGCAGAATAATTTTTAAACTCAATTTACTCGAAATCCATTGGAAATATCGATTTGGACAAAGATAATATTTTCTACGTAAAATTTTTAAAAATCTGTAGAGAAAATTGTAAAAAAAAAATTAATAAAAAATACTTTTACCAAAACAACCTAAAGAGGACGCTTATAATTAGCATGTCGAAAAATGGAATGGCACATGTTATTTAACGTAAATAGTTATGTAAGGCTCATACATTTCTTCTATTTACTTTCGACCGTTTTTTCAATAACAGAAACAGTTGTGTTTGAGCCCTTTTAAGAGCATATAACTTCCTAAGAGTGCGTTTTAGGGCATACGTTAATAGGGACTTTTCGGCTTATTTTAATGAGTTCTGTTCATAAACCCTATTTTGAAGTCGGTTAATAAAAACTTGGTGAAAGCCATTAAAGTTTTGACTGAAAGTACAATGAAGAGCATCAACATACTTACACATTCCATGACAAAATTAACGACTTTATGTACGAAATTATCGGTTTTGCAAATACAAATCCAAAATCATTCTATAAAACTTGCAAACAATTTCAAATGAAAATAAAATAAAAAACTGAAACGTAAATTTCCTTCGGTTGCCTCAAATTATTTTTCGCTCAATTTCTAATCAATAAATTCTTGTGCTTAATCGTATTTCCATTTTGGTAGCTCCTCAAGACAAACGAGTCAGATGCTCTTTGAAATCTTGATCGACCCGATTGCCGTTTGCACTCGTAAAAAGTGAAAATTGATTGCATGAGAAATCAAACTCTCGTTAAGGACTCGTACTGCATTTCGTACAAAAACAACCCTTCAGTTTATCGGAAGTGTTTTTTTAATTAACAGAATTTATTCAACGACCAGGCGAATTCCTACAAATGTTTTAAAGTAGAATTTTTCGAAAATAAAAATAAACAAATTTTCCCATTCCGAACATTAAGAAATAATTAGTAAAGAAAATTCTCCTATTAATAATACATATCTAGAAAATAAGTTCGTCCCTATAAAAAAAATTGCATAGTCTAAAACCTAAAAAGAAATCATCGAATGTCACTTTTATCAATAACTGTATACGAGGTTTGTCAAAAAGGTGCATTTTCCTTAATAGTGAAGGATTTACAATTTCTTTTGGTAATATGGCAACTGGATATGAATTAACGTTTTCTAAGAAAAAAGTTGCCGATTGTTACAAAGGTCGCATGTTAATTTGAGGTATACATGTAGGTGAGTTCTCTGTGTCGCTATCATTTCCTGACATTACTATCGTTACCGTTATACAAGTTTATCGTTATCATTATACAAAATGTTATAACATGTAGCCAATAAGCAGTTTTATATATATGAGGCGTTGAAGAATTATAATTACTAGTGATCGCCCAGTGGTCGAAATTCGACCCTATTTCATGAAATTGTAAAAAGTATATTTTTATATGAAACAGGGTTGTGGAGAAATCGGAGAAGTAGATGTAATGACCAAAATTTTTCACTCATATTAACAAATCTATTGAAATAAAAAGAAAATAAAAATGTAATCAAATATCGGTAAAGGAAATATTTTTGACTAATGAATGACTCCCCAAATTTTTAGCTGTAACCGCTCCTGGCAAAATATTCGATATGATAATTGGCAGATTGTTCTTTGCAACCTAAAAGCTTTCGTCATTTGCGGTTTCAATAAAGTTCAGGAATATTAAAGAAAAGAGAGGACCAACAACCCTAGGAGAAGTTAAATATTTAATACATTCTCTATTGTCCGCTGTCTGACAATTTTTTTCACAACACCTTCGGGAAGGTTGTGATAATAATATATTGATCAAATAATTAAATTCACATTAAAAACAGAATATTTAATATGAAAGTTGGTGCAACGCGTCTGAAAAATCAATACTGATCTACTACATTGACTATTTTACCACTAAACAATAACAACACTTGCATGCTTCCAGAAGTACATGCTCTAAGAATATAACAACATCTAACTATCGCTCCCTCCAAAATTAATTACTTTATGTTTAAAGTTTGACCGTCTTGAACGTAAATAATGAATTTTTATTATATTTTATTTAATGAATGAACCAATATTATAAATTAATATTAGCATTCTGCACTGAAGGTCGTCAGTAGCTGCTAACCAAAACAAAAATGAAGAAAATCGGTTGAGAGACAGGGGAGAAAATGGTACCTAATTGTTTTGTCTTTGCCTATTTATATATAGATACAGTATGGTTAGAATACGTTAGAAACTAACTGTTTTGTTGGATATACAGGGGGTTAGAATATAGAGTGTAGTGGAGATAATAGTTATACAGGTTGGTTAGGGAAAAGCTAGAAAAAATGATATCGGGAAACCCACAAACAGTTGAATACCTATGATAGTTGAAAGATAGGGCGGAGTAGAACAGATGTTATACAGGGTGGTTTAAAAAATGGTAAAAGAATGCTATACCAGTTAGCGTGACGGGATGTGACATGGGGAGACGGGGGCTCTAAGGAAATGTTTTTGTTTCACTTTTCTGTTACGATAGAAAATGGTATGCTTAATCAGATATACATCTGGACAGTTGTTTATTTACAAATGTTTTGATGAAATTCCAATCTATTTTCAATTAATATTATCCTAAATTTCGACTAAGATTAATTGACATCATTTAAAACCTCCTCATTCGCCATATATTAGGATACATTAACAAGTCTGGTACAAGATTTTTCCGATTTTTTGCAAAATGGACCATTACATGTCTTTAAAAAAAATGGAAAAAAAATATGGGACCAATCTCCAAGTCTATTCTATCAAATAAAAAATGAGTAATGGAAATTGGTTCATAGTTGCAGGAGTACTGAGATAACAAAGTCTTAAAAAGAATAGAACCGAATTTAGAACCTCCTCCTTTTTTGAGCTCGGTTAAAAAGAAAGTTTTGTAACACTCAGTTCGTTGAAATAGACTATCAGTGTTACGCCAAACTACAAAACCGAAATTATTTTTAACACGCTTTTATTAGGTTAACCTGTATGTATATATGAATATATCTATGTACTTACGGAAACATTCAACGTAATTTACACCAACTTAAAGAAGTCTGATTAACTTTGTCATAATATACTGACTGGGATCATCACAATAAAGTGAAAATATCTAGACTAGTTTGCAGGTTAATATATGAATTATTATAACGGACCGTTTTTAAGTTTTCTTTGAAAGAAATTGAAATTTTGAACAAAAAACATTATATAGTTTAAAAAAACACGCTTTAATAATAGCATACCGAACTAAAAAGTAGAAAATAACTTTTAATTATGAAGAGTTAGTGTTACAGCAACAGAATGTCTAACAATCAATTATGACTAATTAATTCGGAATAAGATTAAAATAGAAATTAAATTAGTAACAAAAGTAAACTTTAACAAGGCATTTTTTGACATGTAATGTAAGACTATTAAAGGGTGTTTTTTTAGAGATATATAACTTTGAAATGGAATAAAACAAGGATATATTTTTTAAATTGACATGAAATTTATTTTATTTGAAAGATAATTTTCTAGCATTATAATTTGAATATAACTTCTGGCATATGACCGCCACGGCTGGCTCAGACGTAGCCTAATCTGGAGGTCCAATTTTCGATGACTTTTTCCAACATTTGTAGCCGTATATCGGCAATAACGCGGCGAATGTTGTCCTGAAAGTGGTCAATCGTTTCGGGCTTATCGACGTAGACTGGCGTTAAATTGCACGATCTTGGAGGCCAATTCACGGGTCCGAAACGTGAAACTATTCGGTTACCAAACGTTTCGTTCAACAAATCAATTGTGGCACGAGCTGTGTGACATGTTACCTCGTCTTGTTGAAACCACAGCTCGTGTGCATCATGATTGTTCAATTGATGAACGAAAAAGTTAGTAATCATGGCTCTATGGCGATCACCATTGACTGTAACGTTCTGACCAGCATAGTTTTTAAAGAAGTATGGACCAATTATTCCACCAGCCCATAAAGCACACGAAACAGTCAGTTTTTCTACGGCAGTTTTGTATATTGACGTATCCATTCAACCAAAAGTGAGCTACATCGCTAAACAAAATTCGCTTATGAAAATCGGGATCAACGGCAATCTTGTTTTGGGCCCATTCACCGAATGGTGAATCGTGTGGCTTCAATTCTTGCACGAGTTGAATTTTGTAAGCCCGCAATCCAAGATCTTTCCGCAAAATCTTCCATATAGTGGATGGACACTTCAATTCCTCTGCACCATGGCAGATAGACTGATTCGGATTTCCCTCTACGCTACGCTCTACAGCAGCAATGGATTCTTCTGTAAGCACTGTACGACATCTCTGTGGATGCGTATTATCATGTCGAGTAAACGTGGTGCGAAAACGTTGCATAGTCAATCGAATTAATTGCTCTGATGGACGATTATGTTGACCGTAAAAATTACGTAGTGCGCGATACGTATTTCGAACAGAAGCATGATTTTCAAAATAAATTTGCACAATTTGGAAGCGTTGTGCAGGAGTCAGTCTATTCATGATGAAACGCCAAACCAAACTAAACAAGATGGCCGCCGGTTAAAAGAGTGTTGCCAATTTAAAGTTCTATACCGCTAAAAAAACACCCATTATAAGATAGAAATAAAAGAAGTTCACTTCTTAAACCTACGAATCGAATTTACCTTGAAATATCAAAAAACCGATACCATACCAACGTCATTTTAAGTTACAGATTGCTAAAGAAATTTAAATTGTCAATAGCACTGGTCGTGAGAAATATGTTGTACGTAACTAACTATCCAATAACAGTAACTTATCCGTTGTGTGTGTGTGTGTGAGTTTGTAACGCGAATTTGAAATTTCAAATGAACGGAAATAATAGTTGAAATAAAACGGTGATAACGAAAGCAAAAAATCCCCAGCGTTCGTCCTGTTAAGGATACTGCCGATTCTCATCACATACGTTGGTGAGTGCTTACTTACTGCTTGGAATTCGCATCATCTTAGATCTAGTGAGCGGAACTCGTTTCACGTCGTTTGTGTGGAAAACAAACGCATACCGACGACTGGAATCCTTATTAGAACTCGTGATGAACATCCGAATATTTCGTTATACTTGCATTTATAAATGCTGTTCGGAATTCAATCAGGATTCTAATGGAATTATATTAAACTAGAACTATATATTTATCGTTTTAAGAAAGGACTTAGAAAAAATTGAAAATTGAAAAAGAATATGATATGACATCAACTTTCCTTTTTGAAACCTTTGTATTTGAAAAAATTAACAGCTGCTGAAATGAATTTCAATAAATTTTTCTGGAAGTCATTGATTATTTTGTCTATTCATTTGAGGTTTCTCTCCTCAGATTTTTCCTGTTACAGATAAGTATTTGAAAATTTTAAATGGAGAACAAGGTGTAGTAAGACAATTTCAAAGTTATGGATAATATAATATTATTTAGAAATGGATATTGAGATTAAGTAAGGGAGACGGATTAGTATCAGTTTGATCATTTAACAAATTCGGAGAATTTTTGTTTTTGTTGATTTCCAGGGATTCAAGAAGATATAATTTTTTACTTTTGTTTTGTAAAATTTCGATTGTATTTTGAGGTATATGGTTTTCTTTTAATAAGTGGTCCACAAATATAGATTTATTGTATTGTTGATTTTCAAAAGCTTAAGTGTGTTCGCGCCATCTTGAATTGAAAGATTTTCCAGTGTGACCAATATAGAAGTTGAGGCAATTCCCACAGTTCAACCTATAGCCACTCGAGTGAGAATTTTTGTCAGTCTTATCTTTGTTATTTTTTATATGCCTAGATAAATTGTTGTTTGTTGAGAAGGCTGTATGTATGTTCCTGTTCTGTAGAAATTGGGAATTTTTTTGTGAGGGGGTACCATTGAATGTGAGAGTATGGTATAATTTAGGTATGGGATTGGGGTCAGTGGAATATAATTCTTTCATAGTAATTTTCTTTAATTTTCTATTTAATAAGTTGTCAATAAGTTGAGTGGTGTATTAATTGTTGACAGCCATAAATTTGATTCCTTCAAGTTCATTATCAAAGTCGGTTTTGTTGAGTGGTATTGTCACGAGTCTGTGTAATATACAGTGATATGCAGCAAGTTTATGTTGTATGGGGTGGTGTGAACTTTTGAGGATGGTAAGGTCAGTGTGATGGTTTATGATAAATGGCGAAAGTGTGTTTGTTGTCTTGTCTTTTAATTGTTACGTCTAGGAAATTTAGTGTGTTATCTGTTTCAGTTTCAAGTGTGAATTTTATGTTGGGGTGTTGTGGGTTTAAGTAGTTGTGTAGTAACTGTAATTGTCGAGATGTAGATGTAAAACAAGCAATGATATCATCGACGTATCGGTACCAACACAGGATTTTGTTACTGAGATCGTGTTTGAAAATTAACGTTTCTAAATGGTCCATAAATATTTCCGATAGAAGGGGACTTAAAGGATTGCCCATAGTTAGGCCTTGACTACTGTTGTGGATATTGTTGTTAAATTTGAAGTAGTTTTGGTTGAGACACAGATGTAGAGGAGAAACTATTTCATTTTTAATTATAGGATTATTTTATTATTATATTATTCTTGTCTATTAGGTTTATGATTAGATTGATATATTCACCAGGCGGTATGCTGGGAAATAGATTGACCACGTCGAATGAGAGTAGTTTGGCAATATTGGAAAGAGTGATTTTTTGGATATTTGACACTAGATCAATGGAATTCTTGATACTGTACGTTGTTTTAAGATATCAATAGGCGACTTGGAAATTTTAGAGGCTAAGGCTGAGAAATAAGACACTATGGGCCTGATGGGGTGGTTATTTTTGTGTAGTTTAATATATATATTAATATATAAGTGATAAAAAATAATGAAAATTTAACCAAGTGTTTGGTGTTTTTAAGTAATCTTCAAAATGAATTTTCATCAATCATCGTTTTTTATATTATGTGATAATTATCTGATTTTGGTTTGAAGAAACTCCTACTCCAACTCTTGAGTCGTTGTTAATCGCTGTTTGTTGTAGCTGGAGCTTTATTCTTAGATTTTCACTTTGACACAATTTTGTTGTTTGTCAAAAACAATTGACAGTGACAGTTTTGGCGATTGGTGATCGCCTAATACTTATGGTACAGTTTTTAGCTGTTCTAGCACTAGACCTTTCCATGCCAAATCCAGGTCAATTGAAGATTGATGGCAGTCATGCAGCTGGCTTCCTTGAGTTTTTTCTTTCAACAAGATCTTTGTTTTATCCCAGTGTCTCCTTTGGCTGCCTGTGCTGGTTACTACTCAGGCCCTCAACCTGCCTCATCCCCAAGAGTCACTAAGTGACTGAGAGTTCGATCTAGACTCTGAAACTAGTCGAAACGTCGAGTATTTAATAAACTCAGAAGTGGTTATCACCCTAGCCTAATTCATATATATATATATATATATATATATATATATATATATATATTTGTTTTTAAGTTTTCGCGGGCACTAAATGTGTTAGGTGGTTTCCAGGAATTCATCCGCCTAGTTGATAACTGATCTCTGCCGGGATCGATGGCAAAATGACGACGTTTCGGCAGAATCACATCTGCCCTTACACAGAATTTTTGGAAATCTGTACTACGTTAAATAAATAATACATTGTGCTTTGTGCTTTCAGATAATAAAACATTTAACACAGCTCAGAACTCTGTGTACAGTACTGTTTGTGATTGTAGCCATAAATAGAAGAAAGAAGAGAGAAAGAATTTCGGGAAAAACTCATATAAACTCATACATCAGTTTTTTCTAATAAAGGCCTAAGTCTGAACCAACTCGCCGCGTTTTGTCTATGACGCCGCGAGTTGACTCAACTCTGCTGATTTTCTAAACTTTTTAAATTCAATTTGAGTAAAATATTCTTGTTTGACAGAATCAGAATTTATTTATTTATATAGAGTAAAATGAAGAGTGGGCCCAAAACTGTTCCTTGTGGAACACTAGTGGCAGATCCCGGATTGTCAGTGGGGGGGCTTTGTTCAATTTTGGGGCTGAAGGTAGGTTTTAGCAAAATAAAAACTAAAAAAGCATATAACTTGATGATTTCGGTGGGAGTCCATTAGCCCCCACCCTGGATTCCCCAGTGTGCAACACCTATATTGATTTGAGATCGATAATTGTCAATTTTAATTCTGCTTAAGATTACTAAGATAGTTCCTTAAAATGTTTATTGCTAGACCCCTGGAACCATTCTAAGCAAGTTTTGTTAGTAATTTTTCATGCAAGACTGTGTCAAAGACCTTTGCCAGATCAAGAACAATTACAAAGCATCCATACTGCCTGGTATGGAGGTACACAAAGCGGTAATCGGGGCACCAAAAGTTGAATAAACAAATGACTGTAATATTTGGTTCGCCACTCTTGACCTAGACTATCCATAATTCAAGCAATAATCAGCAACATTTTTGGTTTTTGAAATTATTCATCCATTGAGTTGCAATTTAAAATAATTACCGGTACTGCCAGCGGACTTTGCTGAGTGTCACATTCCTGATCCAAGCTATCGATTTCAGCAGATTTGCTGAATGCCATTTCCGTATTTCATCTGTAAAAACAAAAATTTATAAATGAAACAAATATATTGACTGTAAAAAGTCTAAGATTGTTTGCATGAAACTATTAACTTATAGAAGGTCCTGAGACTAACTAGTAAAAACAAATTAGATTAGTTTTGGGGCAACGCGTGATTTTGTACACTTTTTGAGTAAAAAGGGGGATTCTATTGCCGAAAAGTGGAATAATACTGTAACGTGTAAAAAAATTGTAGCCTCTTGACTTGGCTTATGATTTGATTGATGGAGATTATGTATCTCTAGAACTGTGGAGCTGTTAGTTGTTGTGGCTAGAGCTGTTTTTTTGTAGGTTCTCTGAACTACTTATCGTTCTGGTGCCTCCTCGAGTATCTTGTCCGTTGTCTGTTCGACTTTTCGCTAAGCCGGCGATATCCAGGACGATATTTTTTGTTGTTAGCACAATACAAAGTCTGTTAATTTTGATTCCATCCATAAAATACTTTCTTTAAAAAAACCTGTTAGATTAATGTATATCATCTATTTCGTAATTTCTCTTAATCCGCTCTTGTCCACCGCCTTAGCTTCTTCAATTCGAGTCTGGTTCAAGTGGGGGTTAAAAAGTGGTAGTCAGTTTCCAAGCGAACGCGGGAGAGAGCTATTGCTTAGACGGCAGGACTATGTCCAAAAAATTTAGGGTAAAAGGAACTAACGCGTTCAAGGGTTTTTATGGTTTAATATGGTCAATTGACCTTTAGTAAGATAAAATTCAAAAGTGCTACTAAATCTCGCCATGCGTTTTTGAGAACGGAGTAAATTTGGCCAGTTTTCGGTTTTTTGGCTATAGCGCAAAGACTATGCATTTTTGACGAAATATGTCGGTAACTTAACGAAAAAGTAACATTTTTTTTCTGCAACAATTAAATACCTTTTCTCAAGTCGGCGCCTAGTTGCAAAGTGCAACTCATTAATGTACTTTCCAAATTATTTACACTTTAACTTGGCACCAACTTCACAAAAAGTATTTAATTGCTGAAAAAATATATTTTTTGCTTTTTCGTTAAGTTACTTTTTGTTTTTTTACAATTTCTGGTGATGTAATGACTGAATTAGATTCAGTTATCAAATCTAATTAACTTTTTGGATATTGACAAAAATAAGCTATTTAGGCTATTGACTATGTCATATAATAAGGAACTAACACGTTCAAGGGTTTTTATGGTTTCATATAGTCAATTGACCTTTAGTAAGATAAAATTCAAAAGTGCTACTAAATCTAACCATGCGTTTTTGAGAACGGAGTAAATTTGGCAACTTTTCGCTTTTAGATTTTTGGTAGAGAATTGAATTTCCTATTGAAATGGTATTTTTTTAAAGTAAAAAAAAACATTTTTTTATAAAATAAACTCCAAAAACAAATTAAAAAAATCGAAAATTTTCAAACATTTTCCTTTTTTTCTATTTTTGATTATATCTAACATTTTTCTGAATAGATTAGGTATAGGCATTGTTTCATAAAAAAGAAAGCTTTTGAAATTATCTTTAAAATGGCGGCCTATAGATCTTTAAATGATTGAAATTGATGGAGATATAAACATTTGAATTTAGCCATTATTTTTTTTTACTTTTTCTTTAAAAAGTCTAATATTTCATATTTGAACGTTAAAAAAATTATTTTTATTCAATAAATATCTTATGTAAGAATAATTTAATAAAAAAATTATTTTATTTTGTTAATTTAAAGTCAGTTTACATATATTTACGTAAATTAATACTTAATTCATCTTTAAAGTAATAATTTTAAAACTAATTTTTATATGCACTGTCGTTTACATTTAAACCCATTATGTTTAAATATATTTTATAATGTCTTTATGAAAAAAAAATGGAATCAAAATAAAATTTTTAGACGTATATATTTCAAATGTATCTTATATATCTAAAAATCTCTCTCGTATGTAAACCGCTTTGAACCGTCACTTTTGTACCATCTTCTACTAAATATCAACATATTTTGAAATTAGGGTGAGGGACCTTGAAAGACTCACTTCTATTATCTATTTTTCCTTCAAATTTCAAAGTTTGGGTCAGTAACCTTCTAGAGTTGACGTAGCACCGTTGATTTTTAGAGCATATTTGAAAATGGAAAAGTGTTTTTTCTATTGTAACAGCGATTTGAACAGTGATAAAACGAGAACTTTAGGTAAAAAGAGTATTGAGTGGATGCAAGAAAGGATGTCAGTCAAACTGTGGATGCCGAAAATTAGGGATAAACTGCTCAAAGTTTTTCAAGGAATGCATTGGCATTAATTGCGAAAACGTTGATACTACAGATATTTCGGAGGAAGATATAGCTTTTGACGTGGATACAGAAACAGACATTGCATTCGAAAATATTTCAATTACACAAGAATTGTAAATTTTATTGAATATATTTACTTTATATAACAAAAAAATTAAAAACATTTGTAATTTATTATTTGAATTCTACATCTCCAACCATTTAAATTAAATATTTCTAATAGAATAATATCTAATATTATTGACAAATGTATGTTTATGAAATTATTATTCCATAAAAATCTTTTTTTACCGTTTAAATATGAAATAATAGACTTTTTAAAGAAAAAGTTAAAAAAAGAAAGAATGGCTAAATTCAAACGTTTATATCTCCATCAATTTCAATTGTTTAAAGATCAATAAGCCGCCATTTTAAAGGTAATTTCAAAAGCTATCTTTTTTAAGAAGCAATGCCTATATCTAAATCTATTCAGAAAAAAGTTATAATAAAAAATAGAAAAAAGAAAAATGTTTGAAAATTTTCGATTTTTTTTAATTTGTTTACTTTAAAAATATCATTTCGATAGGAAATTCAATTCTCTACAAAAAATCTTACGGCATATTTCGTCAAAAAATGCATAGTTTTTGGGCTATAGCCAAAAAACCGAAAAGTGGCCAAATTTACTCCGTTCTCAAAAACGCATGGCGAGATTTAGTAGCACTTTTGAATGTTATCTTACTAAAGGTCAATTGACCATATGAAACAATAAAAACCCTTGAACGCGTTAGTTCCTTATTATATGGCATAGTCAATAGCCTAGTCTGGAAGTGAGCGAAAGCCTTTGCCTTGCCATTGTGCGATTTTGAAGATTATAAAATGGCCTTTTAAGTTGGCTGGACGATTTTTCCGTGTCTGGTAGATGATGGTCGAGTGATATATTACCTGGCGGAAAATGCCATCGAGAAGACACAATGATGTCTGAGATTTTTCTTCGTTGTGAAGGTAAGTGAAACCATTTTAGCGAAATAAATTCGTCAATAGCAATATTCTATTTTAGGGACGTACGGGATGTCCAGGACGTACGGTATGTACGGTAGCCCGGGTATGGTGGATCTTGCAGAATATTTTTATGGGGCATTTTTACGGAGGAATTTTATAGAGCATTTTTAAGATGCATTTGTTACTGTTAGACCTAGTCTTTTAAGCCTGATTCTACTTTTGGGCCGATATATTAAGTTGGTTTTTTTGTACAAAGAATTTTCTACGTTTGGGTCGATTTAACCATTTTGATGGGGTATTTTCTACAGAGAAGATAAGTTTTGGATGGAGTATTTGTGTTTCCGACACTGTAGCATTTTTGTGGAGGAGACATACTTTTTCTATGCAGTTTTGAGTGCATCTGCTGGCTGCATTACCGTTAATTTAATGTGATTCAATTGATGACCAGCCTTTGATGAATTATCTGGAGATATTTGGCTTTGAGTTTCCAGGATCAAGAGTACAGTACAAATAGACATTACAGTAAATGTGTGAAATAGCCATTTTCCGATCATATTTGTAAAGGTAAGGTTGATTTTCTGTCGACAGATTATACGTTATCTTTTTTGCCAAATCATTTTGATTATGTGATTATAGTTGAGTACATTTTTCACAAATTTCACTAAGTATTTTTTTGTAAATATGTAAATTTTCACACTCAAATCTCATTTAAATATTTCAAATATTTCATATTACAGTTTGTAAATTTTGCTAGTTGACCAAATTCATTTGTGCGTATCAATTTTTTATTTAGATATATAATTATTATTTTCTATTTTTTTGTATTCCACATTTTTTTGATTTTTTATTAAACTTTCTGTATTTACATTTCGCAATTTTTTTATATACCTAGCCCATCGATTGTTTTGTTGAGAGATTTCTTGAAGCACAAGTGAAAATATTGAATACCTTTTTTTGAACACAATCAGATAAAAAGCAGTGGTTCAAAAGGAACATAAATAATCTCAATATAGCCTATGTGAATTAAATCATAACCGCATACTATTTTTTTAGTTTTTAAGGTATGTTCACTTATAGGTTTTCAACCAAATGGCGCACTAAATTAAATATTTTTTTTGTGTTTTACTATCTTACCCACACCCATATGTTCCCGATGAAAAGCAGCTGTCTTAATGAGTGGAATATTTATGAGTAACACATGTACAATGTATTATTGTCTATATTTTTAATTTTTAGTTGTTCTTTTTTATTATTTATGTAGGGGTAATAGATGTGAAGATACGACTGGTTGAAGGTAATTTCTTGTCCGATTACCTTTAAATTTGCAGGGTTTAACGTGAAATAATTCCAAAAATTTACGTTTTGGAAAAAAATTCACTGAACATATTTTAAGTGCTTCAAAAAATCTTAACAATAATGATTTTAAGCCATTAGCATAATAATTGACGGAGTTATATTCAAAAAAGCAGCTCAATGATTTTTATTTTTTTAAATTACTGCAAATATATTTACCACCAGATTTTAAAATAAAGGCTATCCTTCTACAATTTTCTTTATTTAGATGCTTACAAAATATCCTGAAAGTTTCGGCTCTTTAGGATGCATATTTTTGAAAATTTTAAACTTAAAAAAAATAATAATAATTGAATTTTCAAACAAATGTAGTTTTTTTGAACATAACATGAAAAATAAAAGAAATACAAAAAATGTTACAGCACAAAAATTTTGCATTTTTCCTGTAGAATATTTTGTTTTTTTTATTTCCATAACACAAAAATTAACCGAGATATCACCGTCAGAAGGTAGCAGTCGAGAGTGGAGACAATGTTTTTCAACCACCTTAATCTAAAAAATCTCGAAAACAACGCTTTGAAAAATATTGAAATTCATAGGAGTTGTAGCTGTTACAATTCCCTGTAAAATGGATTTTGAATTTTTACGATAGCTTGAAACCAAGCAGCTGTTGAACATTTGGTCATGACACTGTGTTTTCTTGGCTGTAGTTGGTATATTTTGAAAATCGTTAGAGTATAAAAAATATTTGAAAATAAAAACAAATTGTACTTTTGTTATTACGGGTGGTTCTTAAGGGTTGAAATTGCTTCTTGTACCATAACTCTACAGAAGATTTTATTTTTTCATACATACATACATTGTAGTAGTCGAAATGCTGATGAGTACACACGCGTGTGCTCAGTGCTCCGATAATTTCATTGTTAACTCAAAGAATATTCAATGTAATCTGTGTGAACAGTATTTTCATCTACAATGTGTTAGACTGAAAGATCAAGTGTCAAAATATTTGCAAGACATTGAAAACTTAAAGTGGTTTTGCGGAAATTGTATACGAGTTGTTAACGACAAGTTAAAAAAACTGCTAAAAAATGATGGAGATAAAACTACCGAAATTTTGGAGAAGACTAATAAGCTACTTGAATTAGTCGAATTACAAAAAGCTGAAAAAACGAAACCTCTTTGGTCCGAAATTATAGGACAAAAAAAGAAAGTCGAGCCATTAATAGTTAAACCAAAAACTGGTGTAAAAGATTGTCAGTCAACAAAAAAGGAATTAATAAAAAAAGTAAACCCAGCAGACATCGCAGTATCAATAACAAAAATAAAACCGGCTGCCCAGGGAGCATTAGTCATTCACTGTGATAGTAAAAAATCATTAGAAAAATTAAAAACCAAAACGGAAGATGTATTAGGCCAGGAATATGAAATAAAAGTTGGCAGTCCATTAAAACCAAAAATTAAAATAATTAACGTCAGGGAAGAGGATGTTGCAGATAAAACTCAGTTCATCTCTCAACTTGTAAGTCAAAACTTTGATGATAGTGTGGACATTAGTAATGACATGGTGGTAGTTCATAAGTTTAAATCTAAGATAAAAAATACATGGAACATAATAGTTGAAATGTCTAATAGTCAATATAGTTATTTAGCTAAAAATAGAGATAGGATATTTATAGGGTGGTCAAGCTATAAATTTTTTGAGTTTATAAGTGTATTAAGATGTTTTAACTGTTGGAAGTACGGTCACAGAGCAGATAAATGTACCTCTAAAGTAATCTGTCCTTATTGCAACAACAACCATAAGAAAGAAGACTGCAGCTGTACTGAATATGAATGTACAAACTGTAAGTTCGTGGTAAGTACACTAAAATTAAAAAACATAAATTTTCAACATCATGTATTTGACCCAAGTTGTGAAAGCTATTTAAGACAAGTTTCAAAAAATAAAGACAGAATCAGTTACAAATAGCAATCAAAGGCTGTTTTAACAGATTTGGTGTTGTGTATAAATGTACAGGGTTTAACCACAAATTTTGTTCAATTAAAACAATTATTATCTGATGTTAATCCTATTATTGCAGTAATAACAGAAACTCATATAACAGTTGATATTGTAGAGTCTGAATATCATATAGAGGGTTACAGCAGTTCAGTAAACTTTTCTAATAGTAGACATACGGGGGGAGTAATTTGTTACGTTAAAAATAATGTTAAATATCAAGAACAAACAGTAATTAGTGTACCCAAAGAGTTTTGGCTTTCATTGCTTAAGATTAAGGTGGGTCGTCAACCTGTCATAATAGGAGGAGTATATAGATCACCTAGTGGATCTAAATCAACTTTTTTAGATTATCTTCATCAAACACTTGAGCGTGAAGATTTAGGTATTAATGATGTGATAATTATGGGGGACCTAAATATTGACCTCTTAACAGTAAATCATGACACGATAAGACTCATGGACATTGTGCATTCCGCTGGCTTTCGACAAATAGTTAAACAACCCACAAGAGTTACTCGGGACTCTAGTACATTGTTAGATTTAATAATTACTAACAATAATTTTAAAGAAATCAAACGTAAATTTCCAAACTTTACCGATCATGATATTATTGGAACTGAAATTAATGTTGTTCCAAAGCACGACACAAAACTGATATGTTCGCGATTTATCACAAAAGAAAAAATTGACAATATTAAAGTAGATCTAATTCAGCAAAATTGGGAGTATACATCTACTGATGTTGACTTGCTATATAATTGTTTTATGTCTAACATAAAATCAAGTTTAGATAAAATAGTTCCTGTAGAAACAAAAAAATACTATAATCGTAATGGTTGTATTGATGATGAAGTCAGAAATTTACAGAAGCAAAGAGATTTGTACTATAAAACGTTTCGATACACAAATAGCCCATTAGACTTTGAAAATTATAGAAAGAAAAGAAATGAAGTTGTAACATTAATAAGAGAGAAAGAAAGATTATTCTATGAAAAAAATATTGTGGAATGTAAAAATGACAGTAAGAGGATGTGGTTTACATTAAAACAAATAATAAAAAATAAAAATACGAAGTTTGATATTAACTTAATAGACATGGGTTCAAATAATGTTAAAGAATAATTAAATAAATTTTATTTTAACAGCATAGAAGAAATTTCTCAAAGTATTTCTGCTCCTACAAATTTTCTGGAAATTGATATTAATGTTAATTCTAGTATTGATACTTTTCCTGTCATTTCTATAAATAAATTACAAAAAATAGTGACTCAGTTAAAAAACAAAGCAACTGGTGATGATGTGCTTACAATTTCGTTACTAAGAGATCTATTCTCAGTAGTAGGGTATCCTTTATTGTACATAGTAAATACTTGTTTGCAAACTGGTGTAATACCAGCAGTTTTAAAATGCAGTACTATAATACCTGTACCAAAGATAAATCAACCCAGCAAACCAGAAGAACTAAGACCTATCAACTTACTTCCAGTAATTGAAAAAATTATTGAAATTTTAGTATATGAGCAGTTAGTGGAATATCTAAACAATAATAAGTTGTTGTTTGTCTGCCAATCTGGATTCAGGCATAATCATTCGACTGAGTCTGCATGCCAATTAGTGTGTAATAAATGGAAAAAGGACATTGATGACGGCAATATTGTAGTTAGTGTTTTCGTAGATTTGAAAAGGGCATTCGAAACTATTGATAGGAAAAAACTGTTATCAAAATGTGACGCTTACGGAATAAAAGGTGTAGTCCTTAAATGGGTGGCAAACTACCTTAGTGATAGGAAACAGAAAACAAAGTTAGATGGTAGCTGTTCAGATGAAATCCGAACAAACTATGGAGTTCCTCAAGGCAGTGTACTAGGGCCGCTACTCTTTATTTTATATATTAATGATCTGCATTTCTATCTCAAACATTCATTTATCAATCTTTTTGCTGATGATACATTAATTTCAGTCTCTGGTAAAAACTATAACAGCGTGGTTGAAGTCATGAATGAAGAGTTAAACATTCTTAACGGTTGGCTTATGACCAATAAACTGAAACTGAATGCTGAAAAAACCAAGTGTATGATACTGGGAAGCAAAATCAACTGCACTAGATTTAGCAAAGGGAATTTTTCAATAATGATTAACAATTCAGTAATTTCCTATGTCAATGAGATAAAGTATCTCGGTATTATATTTGACCCACAACTAAATTTCAACAGGCATATAGACTTTTTATGTAAAAAAATAGGTAAAAAAGTTGGATACTTTTACAGAATTTGTAGAAACTTGTCCTTATGGTGTAGAAAAATAGTATACAACACAATAATATTTCCACATTTTAACTACTGCATGTCAATATTACTCTCCTGCTCATCAGAACAAATTCATCGTTTGCAGCTACTACAGAATAAAGCAATGCGGATTGTACTCCGGTGTAGCAGGTCAACTGCAATAAACTATATGCTACTAAAACTTAAATTTTTAAATGTTAATCAGTTGATTCTGGAATCCGCTTTATTGCTCATTTTTAAAATTATAAATAAAAATGCTCCTTCTTACCTGCGAGATTATGTTATTAAAAGGTCAGATATGCTTGATTACAATTTAAAATTTAATGATCAATTCTATATACAAGTCTTCAATACAAGTTGTATGGAAAAAACACTGTTCATTCGAGGGCTTAAAATATATAACGAGCTTCCACTTACAGTTAAGACATCACATAATATAAAAAGTTTTAAATCTAATCTAAGAAAAATGTATTTTAATTTATAGGTTATTATTGTTTATTCTGTTGATTGTCATATTTACTGAAGTATGTATGTACAGATTGTTAGGTAGTAGTTTTTTAAGCTAAATAAAGTTCTATTCTATTCTATTCTATTCTATCTAAAAAATATTTGAAAATGATAAAAAGAGAACTTGTTTTCTTAATTTTGTCGTTGAGGATGGTTTTAAGGGCTGAAATATTATAAATACTATATAATAACGTGTAAGTAATGTTGCACAATGTCAAATAATACTTGTTCTACTCGTTTGAAGATAATTTTAGCCTAAGAAACGTCTATTTTTATGTTTTACTTATTTTTTAGTTTAGGGGTTAGTTTTCCCCCCTTAAAAATAAAAAACACATGTCAAGCTTATATAAGTTTTGGTTTAGAGGGTAAAAAAATCGGTTCACTAGCAAACATTTTTCAGGTTCAGACTTTTTTTCTCCCCAGTCACTGTAATACAAGAAGTTGTGTTTGGTGAAAAGTGTGTCTATTTTAGAGAAACTTTTAAAGTTCTTAGACGATAAACTGATAAATATTAACAGTATTAACAAAAATTAGCCAACATGTATGTATAAAGATAATTTATTCCTTAAGAAGCTATTGATTATTGCCGTCTTTTAGGGTTACGTGACTTTGAAAATCACTTGTTTATTATCCTGCATAATTAAATAAATATATATAATTAAGTGTTAAAAAAAGTAATTACTCTTGCAAAAATTATGAATGATAAATCAAAGGTTGAATCCTTACAAAATAACAGCAAGCTGTTATGGAAGTTTATCATTAACAAAATTAACAAAAATCGCAACATTAAAACAAATAATATTGACAAAATTCGACTCAATCATGAAGAAATATCCGATACTCAAAGAATTGCCAACGAAGTTAATAAATTCTTCTGTAATATTGGACCCGAATTAGCCAATCAAATTAATAGGTCAAATAATAATAACATTGAGCAACCAACACCAAATGGTAAAAGCATGCTTCTAACACCAACGAATCGTATAGAACTAAATAACATAATTATGAACTTAAAAGAAAAATCCGGTGGAGTATAACACTACCTCTGAAATATATATTTAACAAATGTATTGAAACGTCTACGTGGCCAGATGCACTGAAAATCACTAAGGTAACCCCAATCTACAAAAATGGTGATAAATTATTATACTCTATTCGAGGTGTCATTCCTTTGTGCGCAAGACAATATATATTATATATAATATACATTGTTTCTGGTCAGGGAAAAATCCTAGATGTCGGTCTTACATCTCTCGTCTTCAAATAAATTATTATTTACCAATTACAGGCCAATCTCGTTAATATCAAATGTATTACATAAAATCATTCTTGACTTCGTAACAGACTGCAACATAATCTCGGATAAACAATACGGGTTTTTAAAAAACAAAGGTACTGAAAGATGCCATCTACCTAGTTCACCAGTTAATTACCGATAAAAGAGAGAGCCTGCCATAGCAACTTTCCTTGATTTGAAGAAGGCTTTTGATACAGTTAATCATGAGATATTATTGGAAAAACTAAACAACTATGGGATTAGAGGCATACCCTAAATCTCATAAAAACTATTTGACAGATAGGTATCAGTTTGTAAGAATTACTAACTACAAAAGTAGCAAAGATAAACTAGCTACGGGAGTACCACAAGGCACTATACTAGAACCATTACTGTTTCTCCTATACATAAATGACCTGCTATTTAGCTTACCCAATAATTCCATATTCCATACCGTAGTAATAAGTAGCGGTAATTCTTGGAGCGAGACCCAACTCATTACCGAAAGAGAGAACTACATCAAAATAATCAGTAAATGGCTCCATAGTAACCAGTTATCATTGAACCTGAATTAAACAGTTTATATAACCTTCGGAAGCTAGATAGATAGCATACCAAAAAATTTAGAAATAAACATAGAAGGCCAAGAATTGAAAAGAGTAGACACATGCAAGTACTTGGGTGTATATTTCGACAGACACCTTAAATGGGAAAGACACATAGAGTATGTAGTTGGCAAATTTAAATATTTAATCTTCATCTTCAAAAAACTGTCTGAATTTAGGCACGCAAAAACATTACTAAGGATTTACTATGCACTATTTCATAGCATTGCAACATATGGGATACTAGCTTGGGGAGGAGCGTACAATAAAGTGATTGATGTACAAATCAATATACAAAACAAGTTACTAAAATGAGCTAAAATAGATAAACTAACAGTAGATCAAATTCCTTTAAGCCTAAAACATTATTTTATATTGGAATCCCTCAAGTTTCATTATGACAGCTTAAAAGATAAATATTTTCATCGAATAGTGTAAAAAAAATAAACCACTGTTACTTCCAAAAACAACTAAAAACTGCAGTAAACAGAATTCTAAATACAAATCCATTAAATATTTCAATAAACTAGATAACAATCTTAAAGCTATGAATTGTCGAAAACATATGATAAAAAAAGAATATTTGTATATCGGTATATGTGAGTATATATGTATTAGTATAGAACGTAAAACAGTATATGTATATTTTGGATATGTATATGTTTTTACTGATATAACGTAATTACTTAAATATTGCAATTAGCAAGTAGGATTATTGGGCCATGTTCGCCTCAGTATGAGAGTATCATTTGTCTAATGTAACCTTTTGGTGCTCATTAGACAAGTTAGTTTAGGAAATCATGTAAGATAAAAAGATAAAGATGCATTGGTAAATTTTGCAAACCGCTTAATTGTCTATTGTCTCCTGGTTTGATTTTTGATCAATTTTGTTTGAGTTTTGAGTACTGCGAGTACGTGATTTTTTTGTGATGTTTGAAGTGAATTTTTTAGTGATGAAGTTGTTAGCTATTGGATATACATTATTGGTTATAGTGCAATATAATCTAGTTCAATGCAATTCTCCAAAGTTGTATCAAGAATTATCACTAGAACCGTTTACCGATAATCAGGGATTATACCTATTATTTTAACTCCATTTATTCAACAAAATAAAATCAAAGAAGCTCAAACGGCATCTGAAGTACATTTCAATGAGTTTAAAAACATTAAAAGTTATTCTGGCTATTTTACTGTAAATAAAGCCTATAATTCCAATTTGTTCTTTTGGTTTATACCTTCTCAAGCTGATCCAAAAAACGACCCTATTGTTTTGTGGCCGCAAGGTGGACCAGGAGCTACTTCGTTAATGGGTTTATTTGGCGAAAATGGACCATTTAGTATAAAGAAGGGATTTATATAGATAATCCAGTTGGGACAGGGTACTGTTTCACAAATGGAGGTTATGCACAAAATGAAACTCAAATTGGGGCAGAATTGTATAGTGCTTTGATTCAGTTTTTCACTATGTTTCCAGATCTCCAACAAAATGATTTTTTTATTAGTGGTGAATCATCTTTTAGCGTATAATTCAATTTTGTATTAGTTTTTTTGTATTCTCCTAGCTCCTGTGTACAGAGAGTTCATCTCTCTCTTACAGGATACATTACATTGTATTATGGCTTAAGTGATTTTCTATGTAATGTGTATGAGCTACTAAATAAATATAAATAAAATAAATTGTCTGAAATTAAATTTGAAATACTTAAGTTGTAAAAATGTCTATTGAACTCCTTAAGTTCTCAAAGAAAACAAATTACCGTATTAGAAAAAGATGAAGAACTGCTATACATGAGAATTTTTTAAAAGGTTTCTAGTTTTAAATTGATTTCTACGTTCGAAATGTTCTCGTCTTCAAGAAACAGATCAAATTGCACCTGTAACCATAAACTGAATTAGGTAAAAACCCAACAACATATTTCATTTAAAGAAATTGACACCATTGGATTTAAGCCAGGAAATATAATAGCAACGATATTTTTTTAATACGCTTGAAGGCTCTCGAACCACGCAATGGGTTTGGATTCAAGCACGAGGCAAAGTATCGCATTTACTATACTCATGTTGCACAAGAGGTCATGGTTTACCCTTTTACTGTCCGTAAAGCAAGTCTTCGTTTTTTTATTAAATCTAAATACACATAAGTACTATTTGTGGACATATAACGCACACAACATATCCCGACCATCTTTTATCAAAGACTCCTGATAAAATGTATATAATATAGCAAATATGTCTATAAACATTTAAAAATTCATTTGTTAGTTTTTTTTCTTTCACTCTGATATTTGATATAATTAAATATATTCTTAAATTCGTAAATAATTTATATTTAAAAAAACCGTTTAGAAATCGTGTACAATCAATAACTATTTTCTGATTTAAATTTTAGCGTATCCTTATCTCTTCCTCTCTCTCTAATTTGTTTTTTATATTATCCACATATTTTTTAACTCTTTTATTTGTTATATTATTTGGTCCATAAGTTGGTCTATAAGTGTAATTCTAAGTCACCCTATATTGCAACCACCCTGAATATGTTTGTGTGTAGTGGTCACCCAATGTAAATTATTTGCCTTCATCATTTTCTGAACCACCCTGTATAACTAGAATTCAACTCCACACGATGTTGCAACCCCTCTGTATAAGTATTATTCCTCTCCACTCTATTGAGTGTTTCTATTTTTCTATTGTTTAAATCACCCTGTAAATTTATAATTTTACTTCGCCTAATATGCCAAGTATAAGCAACTACTTATGTGCCAGTCTATATAAGATTTTTTTAACCACCCTGTAACTATAATTCCACTCCACCTTATATTTCAATCATCCTGTATATGCCAACGGCTTCTAACATTTTTTGAAAGCTCCGCCTTATAACTCGAATATCCTTACTGCAAATGCTTTCTTACCCATTTTTTTATTTGTTTATCCACTCTGTATAACTATAGTTTTACATCACTCTTATTGCAACCACCTTGTATACGCAACTACTTATGTGGCACCCAATACAAAATTTTTTGAACCACCCTGTAAAACTGTAATTTTACTACGCTAAATATTTTAACTGCGCACATTGCTTGCTGGTTGAATTTCTATGCACGCACACGCCTACCACCGTATACCATATAGAAAACATCGCTCACCTAAAAAAAATCATTTCGATACACTAATGGAATATTTTGTGCCATTTCACTCGACTGCAATGAAAACCGTTATAAACACCCTGACATTCAAGCTACATATTTATGATGCAAATCCAAAATGACATTTGCATAGATGTTCATCATGTTTTTGCAAATATCTTTACGATTTTCGGAAAACGGTATATGTTAGATAATTATACGGAATCAAGGTGGAACATCTCTTTGTAGAATACAATTTAAAATACTCGTAATTAAACTAGTTGAGTCGTTTTAGAGAAAACAGTGTCGATTTATTGAAAGTCACTGAAATGTGGTACCTTAAATACTGTTTTTTTCTGATTTTCTGGAAAACCGTAAATCACACGTTATAGAAAATTATATGATACCTTTCTGTAATATTCCTTAATACAGTGCCGTTTAAATGATCACATTTGCCTAAGCCGTTTTTGAATAATCAGTGAGAAAATAATTTGGTCAAGTGCGAGTTGGATTCTAATATTCCAGTTTCAGACAAGAAGGGAATGAATGCATTTTCTTATAATTACCCTAATATCTTTTAAAGGAAGCGTTTTAAATTTATAAAAAATATACACTTTGATTTTCCACACAGACTTTTTATTTTATTTGCTTCAAGATTCGCTTGATTTTTATCAGAATACATATGAATTTAATTTTCTAATTTGGCCCCCAAAAAGTAACATTAAGATTTTATTTTACTAATAAACTTTCAGAGAAGCCTTTTATAATCTACTGTCTGAGTTTTGAGGCTCTATAGATTGGAAGATAAAGGGCAAAATAGTTCAAGTTTTAAATTATAAATTATTAAATCTGTTATTCAAATTATTTAAAAATAAACCAAAATATATTTTTCAAAATGTAAATAGTGTAGTTTCTAAAGTGGGAATTAAACAACTGATTTAAAAATATAATATATTTGTAATTCACATAATGGGCCTTGTATCTGATATATTACATGATGCGTTTGAAAATTGAATTTTTATTTTCCATTTAATTGTATAATTTGTCCCTAAAAATACTATGGGGGTTTTCTAATAATTTTTCTTATAAATTTCAAGTGAGCCCTAGTACCCCTAATTATTTTCAAAATTTTAGGTAGTATGGTTTCGGAAATAAAGCGAGAAATTAAATTTTTTTATATCTTTATGTTAATATCTTGTAAACAATTAATTTTAAAAATATGAAAAACATATATTTGTATCCCTCATAATGAGCCCTTTCATTTGATGTATTGCATGATGCGTTAAAAAATATTTTTTTATTTTCCGTTTAATTCTATAATTTGGCCCCCAATATTAATATTAGGGTTTTCTTTATATTTTTCCTGTAAACAAAAAAATTTAAGTCTTATAGTTTGGAGAATAACGGGGGAATGGGTAATTTTTTAAATATATTTTAAAGTATTCATTTTAAAAAATTAAAAAAATATTTTTGTATTCTTCATAATGAGCCCTGTGATTTGATATATTACATGATCGGTTAGAAACAATTATAATTTTTTATTTTCCATTTAATTCTATAATTTGCCCCCCAAAATGAATATTAGGGGTTTCTCCTTATTTTTCCAGTAAAGTTCAGGTGAAAGGCTATACCTCCATTTTTTTTCAAAATTTTTCATGGCATGGTTTCGGAGATAAGGGGGGGAATCGGTAATTTTTTTAATATTTTTGTTAATATCTATTAATTAATTTATTTTAAAAATATGAAAAAAATATATTTGTTTTCGTCATAATGAGCCCTTTCATTTTATATATAACATGATGGGTTAGAAACAATTAGGTATAATTTTATATTTTTCATTTAATTCTATAATCGGCCCCCCAAAATGAATAATAGGGGTTTCTCCTTATTTTTCCAGTAAAGTTCAGGTGAGGAGCTAGACCTCCATTTTTTTCAAAATTTTCCAGTTTATGGTTTGGGAGATAGAGGGGGGGTGGGGGGAATGAGTAAAATTTTTTATATTTTTGTTAATATCTTTTAATTAATTTATTTTAAAAATATGAAAAAAATATATTTATTTTCGTCATAATGAGCCTTTTCATTTGATATATAACATGATGGGTTAGAAACAAAATTAAAAGTAGAGGTTTCTCCTTATTTTTCCAGTAAACTTCAGGTCAGACCCTATACCTCTATTTTTTTAAAACTTTACGTCTTATAGTTTTGGAGATAAGGTGGGGGGAATGGGTAAATTTTGGTATATTTTCGTTAATATCTTCTTAAATATATTTTTTTAAATATGAATAAAATATATTTGTGTTCCTCATTTTTAATTTTCATTTAATTCTATAATTTACACCCCAAAATTAATATTAATGGTTTCTCCTTATTTTTCCTGTAAAGTTCGGGCAATGTTCAATATTTCCTATTTTTTTCAAAATTTTAGGCTAAGTAGTTTCGTAGATCAGGGGGGGGGACGGTCGATTTTTTTAGTTTTTCCCCCCAGAAGTACCCCTAAAATCAAAATTTCTTCTTTTATGATATGTACTCCGGATCGGGTCACCAAACTATACATTAATACTAAATTTCAACCTCTTCCGTCCAGTAGTTTGAGAGAAAATTGCTGTGATGTGACAGAGGCAGAAATCCGGAGTAATATTATAAGGGTATCCGTATATTTTATATACGGAACCCTAAAAACGTGCCGACGAACTGATAACCTCCTCGTCGATTAAAAATATATGTACCGTTTAACAAAAAGAGACGAAGAAGAAGACAGCATAAGTATTTCACTTCAGTAATAACCTTAATTATATGTTTCATATTTTTAATATTTAAATAATTTACCTTTACAATTTTGCTGTCAAAATCTTATCAATAATCCTCTATAAACTATTAATGAACTGATGATATAAGCGAATTACTGTTGATGTCCCAAAATGACGTAAATTTGCCCCACAGAGTGGTGTAATATGAAATTAACTTAATATGTATCGTCCAAACACATCAGATTATTACATCCTGTAGAAGAATCGTCATAACAACTTATGTGACAGCTTAAAATGACTAATTTTCGGAATCTGTCAAACCAATATTTCGCTGAATTTCAATGAACTTAGTGTACATTTTAATACTTATAACAGTGACCTGCGCGACTTTCGTCGCCAGTGACGAAGACGACGAGAGCCCTGCAGCAGACAAAGAAGACATTGCTTGTCTAAACGGCGAATGTGAAGCACCTGGAGGTGCCTCAGTATCGGTAGAAACTAAAAAAGAGAAATCAGGCGTGGGTGGCCAGGCTGCCGCTATTGCACAGAAAGCAGCTCAAGAAGCTAAAGCTGCAGAAGATGCTCAACAACAAGCTGGACAACAGGCGGCAAAGCAAGTGAAAACGCAACTAGCCGAAAAAGCAATGGAAGCAGCCAAGGCTGCTGAAGCTGCTCTTTGTGGAAAGGAAGCTTTGGTGTCCCAAATACAAGAGGAATTGAAAGAAGCAGAAGTTGTTGTAAGTGCAATAAGCTTAAAAAAAATATGTTGTACAGTTTAATAACTTGATACATTTCAGGTCAATGAGGAATCCTCTAGTCTTCAACAGCTTCAACAAACAGCTCAGTCTGCCAATAAAGCAGCCCAGCAGTCCCAAGCTGAACTGAAACTGCTCCAGACGTCTTACCAACTAGCCCAAGGAAATGCTGCCAATTCCCAGCAGGCCCTCGACGGCATTCAGCAGCAACTAAACGAAAAAGAACAAACTTTAGAAGCTGCAAAAGCTAGAGATGAGCAACTAACGAAAAATCTAGCCAGTGCCAAACAAGAGTTGGCCAAAACTAAGGATTCTGCCAAAAAGGCAGAACAAGCTGCTTCCGAAGCTAAATCTAACGCCCAACGAACTAGGAGAAAAATTGGCAAAAGAAGTGTCAAGAAGAAGTGACGTTCTAGTTCTGTATGTTGTATTTAGTGGCGGATATTATTTAGAAGATGGTATTTTTGATATACTTTACGGTAATAGCACATCGATTCATTTGGTTATATATTAAAAGTAAAGTGTGCATGTCACAAAAATAATAATAAAATAAAAATTTGGCATTTCAGCTGTATTTTTGTGATTCTTTTCTACAATGGGAACAATAATAAATAATTTGGTCCAGTGCTAATTGGACTCACATACTAACACTTCCATACCACCTACGAAGAAATGGAGGTAAATATAAAAATATTAAATTTTCTAAATTCCCCCAAATTTATCCTTAAGGATCTTCGCTGTAAACTCTATAAGTGAGAGTCCATATTCCATAATTTTTCAAAAGTTTATGTTTAAGTTTAATTCCTGACGTTAAAAAGAAAATGTTAGACTTTCGTAATTTTATGAAAATATCCTTCAAACTACTCATTTTGCAATAAAAACTATATCTATATTTCTCATAAAGGGCACTTTTATTGGATACGTGACAAGATGCACTGGACTTTTTTAAATTAACCATTAGGTTTTTCTGTAAACTCTAAGTTAGGCCTTATATTTCCCTTGTTTCAATATTTTACTTGTCTTTAATATCTTTTAAAATATACAGTAAAAAATTTCAAAAAACATATTTGCATTTTGCCGCAAAAACTTCGATGAAACTCTAGACTCGCTTTTTTACTGTTAAGCTCAATGGTTTCAAAGACAAGGAGGTGAGGTCTTACTATAGACTACACAGATCATTTGCATCTATTTTCGTATTGCAATGAACACCATAATAAATTACCAGGCTTACAGATGTAACATATTGAACTATACAGGAACGAATTAAAATGGCTAACAAATTAATATAAATATAATGGGTTAGCATAGGTTAAAATTTTTTACTGTATCACACTTCCTAATGTAAATCTTAACGTTAAAGGTGTTTTTAGGAATTTTTTATCTTAAAATCGAACAGAGATTACCCCTCTTCAATTCGTACGCACACTTTCAGTGTCATTTTTTCTCAAGTCCTTTAATATATTATCGCGAAATGAATTTCGACATCCTTTAGTTCTTTCAGTTTATGTTCCATCGTGATAAAAGAGGTTACCTGATTCAAGTGTTTTAAATTCTTTGTTTTTCCTCCTAACTTCACTTATGAGGACTTCCGGTTAAGTTCACATGTACATATAGACAGAGTGCGTATAAGGAGAGTGTTGCTAAGGTACAGGCTAAATGCTGATTGGTTCCGCCATTTTTTTCACTAATTTCCGGTTTACTATAGCAACGGAAGAATAGATGTGTTTGTCGCTGTTTTACCAGATCTAATGATTTAAAGTAAATCTCACGATATTTGTATAATTTTATCGTTTTGATAAGACCGACATCTAGGATTTTCGAGAGATGTCGGTCTTACATCTCGCGTCTTCAAATTTAACGAAATGTTTCAAATACATAAAGAAGTGTTCGAGAGGACATTCAATTGTGGGAAGCGCAACTGATGAAGGTTCCCTGACCAGAAACAATGTATATTATATATGATATATAATGTATATTGTCTTGCGTACAAAGGAATGACACCTCGAAGAGAGTAAAGTATTGAGAGTTGCTGTTTGCGTACTTCCGATAGTGGGGGAATTTAAAAATGAAACTAACTGCCCCAATTAGGTTTCAGAAAATTTTTAATAACTCCATTATCAATATTTTATTTTTTTAAGACAAAATTGGTAGGTACCTTAAAACCTCTTGAGTGATATTTTTCGATAAGTCGAATGCGTAAAACATTTTGATTTTTTAGGAATTTTCTCTTCAAGCAATCTGGCAAACCCGCATGATTTATAGAAATCTGCACCGGTCTCTATAGTTGCATACCACACAGGGCGTCGAGTTGTCGATTTGAAGGTTGATTCTTATTGGTTGAAAATGAGCGAAAAATGGCGGTGGCTTCCGGGCTTGGCACCACTCTCCTTATAAGCACTCTGCATATAGATAGCCAACTATTAAACATATAAAACTAAAGTAAAAGTAAAATCTAATTATAATCCAAAGAGTAAATTACAATATAGTAAAAAAATAATAAAAAATATATAATAAATAATAGTTTGTTTTTTAGTTTTTAGTTCATATCGAATCGCACACTCGAAGCAGTGAGTTGTCTTCACTATCGCATTCTTTAGTTTTTTGGTGTTTAATTCTTAACCAAGCAATATGTCTGGCCGTGGAAAAGGTGGCAAAGTTTAAGGAAAAGCAAAATCACGATCCAGCCGTGCCAGGTTAAAGTTTCCGGTAGGCCGTATTCATCGTTTATTGAGGAAAGGAAATTATGCCGAACGCGTCGGCGCCTGTGCACCAGTATATTTAGCAAATGTTAGGGAATATTTTTGACTGTTGAAGTTTTGGAGTTGGGCGGTAATGCTGCACGTGATAACAAGAAGACCCGTATTATTCCGAGACATTTACAACTCGTCATCAGAAACCACGAAGAATTGAATAAATTGTTGTCTGGCGTAACAATCGCACATAGTGGTGTCTTACCCAACATTCAAGCTGGCCTGTTACCAATGAAAACATTGAATAAATCACACACCTTCAAAAGTCTATTGGCAATGTTGCTCGTTGCGATAGTGATACCGAGTACACGACTCTGTTGTTGCATCCATTTTCAATTTCCTTTACAAATGAGCTCAATAATGAGTGATTAGTATAGCAGACCCAGGTAAGTTCATTCCGGAAGTTCCAGAGGCTTATTTTAGATTTTCTTGGGAATAATACCACATCAGAGTTCAAACTTGTGTATATTTTAAAACCAAACGTTTCAAAATCCTGTCGGATTTCGTTTTCAATGGATATAAATTTATAAATTAAAATTCTCGCCAGTAATGAATGAGAAAAAAACATCAGTACACTTTTCCAATCGAGACGGTTGTTTAATTTACATTCATCTCTTGGATAAAGAAATTAACAGATTAATGGTTTTATTAAAATACTGTGTAATTTTCAATAACAATTTAAATCATCTGTATCTGACTAATTAGATGGAAAGATCAAAGTCAATCCTGTTTCGTGAGCGACCCCTTGGATGAAGAATAATTTCACTAATGGCAATGATATCCCTTTGATTTTTGCTGCCTCTGGTTATAACTTTACACTTGTAGCTGAAAATGGACAGAATGTATCGTATTAAGTTCAATTCCTGAACTACATCACGTTTCTAGGCAGGCGCCAGTGGACGTGATAACCGAGGATAGTTACAGCGGGTGAAATTGGTATTTTTTTTGGTCATGCTCATCATAGAGCGTTACCATCAAGCTGGCGGACAGGGGTAAACTTGTCAAAAATAACTTCGTCATTAAATAAAAAGAACGCCATTTGCACCATTTTGTTGTTTACACAAAAGGAATCATAATCCAAAAGGACGTCCAGCTAAATGACATAAATATATTTTTCATGACGTCATTAATGTGGTCTGTATGACGTCATACACAATTATTTTAAATGCAAAGCCAGATTTTTTATTAAGGATTCGGAAAGAGCCGAAAATTTCATGCCCGAATATGACTTTGAACATGACCTTGAACTTGATCTTCCGGGTGATCCCAAGTTCAAAGTTTTTTTTTTGAAAAATCAACCAATTATAGCTAAATTAGGAGTACGGGGGTTTTCGACATCGCTGATTTCGAATCTGAAATCAGTTTTGCAAAATTCACAATCCAAGATGGCGCACCAATTTTTTGAGAAAAGTCAACCAATTGATGCACAACCAATTAACGGTAATCGATGTTTTTAATCCTGATCCGAAAGATAACTGATTCAAAGAGGGTATTCCAAATTAAAAACAAATTAAAGGTGAACTTGGCTACTAATTGTTTTAAAAATTTTCATATTCGAAATCATCGACGTCGAAAACCCCCGTATACCAAATTGGGAGTAGGTTGGTTGATTTTTTTCAAATTGCCAGTTTTCAAAATCTGATTCCGAATCTGAAATCAGATTTTCGCAATCCAAGAGGATTTCAAAGAAAAATTGATTTCAAATTCGAAATCAGCGACCTCGAAAACCTCCCGTACACCTAATTTGGCTATAATAGATTGATTTTTTAAACAAACTTTGATCTTGGAATGACCTTGAACGTCAAGTTCAAGGTCATGGTCAAAGTCATATTCAGACCTGAAATTTTCCGCTCTTTCCAAATCAGTAATATAAAATGTGGCTTCGAATTTAACAAAAATGTGTATGACGTCATACAGACCACATTAATGACGTCATGACAAATATATTTATGTCATTTGGCTGTACGTGGATTATGATTTCTTTTGTGTAAACAAAAAAATGGTGCAAATGGCATTTTTACTTAATGACGAAGTTCACCCCTATTTTTGACAAGTTTACCGCCAGCTTGATGGTAACACTCTACGCAGACGCCTCTCGGGAAATTGCTTACATGCATCACAATCTTGTATGCAGCCAATTTTGGAACGTTTACTCGATGATGAGCATGACCAAAAAAATACCAATTTCACCCGCTGTAACTGTCCTCGGTTATCACTTCCACTGGCGCCTGCCTAGAAACGTGATGTAGTGCAGGAATTGAACTTAATACGATACATTCTGTTCATTTGCCCGATGACGAGCAAAAACCGGCTCTATCTCTTAGACTACTAGTGTAGTAAAGTTTTGGCCACCCCGAGAATTCTCGAGACAGAACAGTTTCCCAGCGTGAGCCTGTTTACCCACCTGGGGTACAATTCTCTTTGTTATATGATTGGACATGTTTAGAGTTCTGAGGCACATCTTACTAAGCTGCCTCAGTACGGATTAGTAAGGAGCAATGGATCCCTTTCTCATGATCATCGGCTGGTGAACCTGCGCTTACTGACTCCGGCAGGAATCCTCGTTCTGGTTCAACTCTGTATTTTATGGTCAAGTAATTGCATCGCATACTGTCATATCCAGCGTCGACTCTAAACATATTCTGCCTATCTCCTGGAAGCGCTTCTTTTCCGAAGTGTCGACTTCTGAACTCTATACTCCTGAACAATGTCACCATTTAACATTGGTTAACTCTGACCAGCGGGTTGTGAGGAAGTAAGGGTAAGTATTTTTTCTAGCTCTTCCATTCCTGGGCCATACAAATCATCCCATGATGGTTTAAAGAAAAAATATGTTTCATATACAAGATATTCTGAATAAAACATTCAAAACACATACACACAACCAAACTTATATGGACTTACCTAGGAATTGCATAAAAACAGTATTTTACTACTAATAAATAATTTCAAAATAAAAAGCAGGTAATCCAAACCAAATTTATTTAAAAAATATAATGAAAATAAATGCAAAAATAAATAATATTACACCAATAACAAAAATTGTGCATATCACCAAACACTAAAATTAACTAGAAAACGAAATCTAAAGAATAATAATACGTTTTTAGTCATTTAATACTCAGTATTGCCACCTGTAGCATCAATACAAGAACGAATTCGACGTGGCATGCTTTCTAAGACCTTAATATTTTTTTCTTGGGAAATATTTCTCCATTCCCCTAATGCTGCTTCTAAGAGCTACTCTACTTTGCCAGGGTTGTTCTGACGAACTCTTATCCTTCTTTAAAGCATGTTCCACAAAAGTTCAATTGGATTAAGATCCGGGGAATAAGTAGGCCATTCCAAAACAGTCACACCTTCCTAGTCTAAACAATTTCTTGCTGCTGTGCTGGTATTTGGAGGTGCGTTATTGTGCATAAATATGAAAGAATCATCAAAAGCACCTCTCCAAAGGCTGACTACAGGTTGTAGCACTAATTCCCTATACATTTGACTTGTTAGAGTTTGTCTAATGGGTATCAAATCAGTATTCTCATCACTTATGATACCGTTCCGAAACAATACAGTCCTGGCTTGTCTCACACGAACTTGCAGCAGGCGAATTCGCCGTTCATGTGATTGTAGTCCGATCCTTGTCTGATCCGGATATAAGATATTTCACCAGTCTTCAATTGTCCAGTTTTGATGCTCCAAACTCCAAACAAGCGGAGCAATTTTGTGGTGACACCTATGGGACCATTAATGATCTTGTACCGAACAATTCTCGACTGCCAAATATCTTCCTTATAGTTTCCATTGAAACTCTAACACCCGTATCTTGCAAAAGTTGTCTTTGTAGATTTGGGTTGGATGTTGTGGGATTTCTTCGTGCTATTTGAACTAAGTGGCGATCCGCGCGATCTTTAGCAACTCTTCCACGATTTATCGGTGGCCTATTTTTTAAAGTTTCCAGTTCCAGAATACTTTTATAGGTTTTTCTAACAACCCCTTATAAAACTCCGACCGTTTGTAAAATTTCCTTTGTGTCATACCATGTTCTTCCCTTTTGGACTTCTGATAACCCCACATAAGGCATTTTTAGGGTTCCGTATATACAATATACGGATACCGTTATAATATCACTCCGGATCTCTCCCTCTGTCACATCACTGCAATTTTCTCCTAAACTACTGGACGGAAGAGGTTTAAATTTGGTATCAATGTATAGTTTGGTGACCCGATCAAGAGTACATATTGTAAAAAAAAAATTTTGTTTTTAGGGGTACTTCTAAAGGGAAAAACTAAAAAATCGACCGTTTCCCCCCCCCCCCGATCTCCGAAACTACTGAGCCTAAAATTTTGAAAAAATAGGAAATATAGAAAGTTGCCCGAACTTTACAGGAAAAATAAGGAGACACCGTTAATATTAATTCTGGGGGGCAAATTATAGAATTAAATAAAAATTTCAAAATATAAAAAATTTCAAACACATCATGTAATATATCAAATGATAGGTCTCATTCTGAAGAACACAAATATATTTGTTTCATATTAAAAAAAATTATTTAAAAAGATATTAACGAAAATATACCAAAATTTACCCATTCCCCCCCCTTATCTCCGAAACTATAAAACGTAATGTTTTGAAAAAAATCAGAGGTATAGGTTCGGACCTGAAGTTTACTGGAACAATAAGGAGAAACCTCTACTTTTAATTTTGGGGGGCAAATTACAGAATTAAATGGAAAATATAAAATTGTTTCTAACCCATCATGTTATATATCAAATGAAAGGGCTCATTACGACGAAAACAAATATATTCTTTTCATATTTTTAAAATAAATTACTTAAAAGATATTAAGAAAAATATAAAAAAATTTAAATTAAATGAATATTTTAAAACATATTAAAAAATATTTTAAAAAAATTACCCATTCTCCCCGTTATTCCCCAAACTACGAGGGTAAATCAAATATGAACCGGACTTCTGTTTTAAAAAATTTATTGGTACGATCAATACAAATTTTAATATATATTATTTTTCTACATAGTCTCCTCTCTTATGTATACATTTTTCCCACCGAATCGGAAGTTTTTTAATACCTTTCTCAAAGAATGAAACTGGTCGTGTCGATAACCAATTGCGCACAAACGTCTCTACACCTTCGTTGTCCTCAAAGTGGTGGCCTCCCAGTTCTTCTTTAAGTGCCCCAAACATGTGGTAGTCACATGGCCACAAATCAGGACTGTAAGGCGGGTGTTCAAGGGTTTCCCAATGCATTTTGTTCAATTTTCCTTGAGTCAATGCAGCTGTATGTGGCCGAGCGTTGTCATGCAACAGAATCACACTTCGGATAGACATATCCCGCCTCTTTTGCCGATAGGCAAGTTTCACTTGTTGGAGTAGTTCGCAGTAATACTCAGCATTAATTGTACGACGTTCGTGCAGAAAATCTGTTGCAAGAATTTTCCCTGCAGAAGGACGGGTCTTGGCTTTCCGCGGTGCTGCCTCTCGGCCATCTGAAAACTTTTTGGCCAGTCGTACACTTGGGTCCTTGAAAGTGTTTCATTGCCGAACTGTGCAGATAGTCGACGCAAAATTTCAGACGGTCTAACGCCCTCCCGCGCCAAAAATTTGATAACAACACGTTGCGCAACAGACGTCTGCACCTCTTGCTCTGACATGATGCTACTAACAGCGCATCGACTACGCCTCGCCAAACCGACGAACTCTTCTTAACACCCCTACCTAACATATATCGAGACGTCACGCCACTCGAATTACCTACAGGGCGAGAAACAGAAAAGTCCGGTTCATATTTGATTCACCCTCGTATAAGACCTCATTTTTTTTGTTTATAGGAAAAATATGAAAAAATCCCTACATCTATTATTTGGCTCCCTAATAATAGAATTAAACGAAAAATAAGTTATTAGAAAACCCCCATAGTAATTTTAGTTACAAATTATACAATTAAATGGAAATTAAAGATTCAATTTTCAAACGCGATAAAAGGCTCATTATGTGAATTACAAATATATCATATTTTTAAATCATTTGTTTAAAAGATATTAACAAAAATATTAAACATCGACTTAATTCCCACTTTAGAAACTACACTAGTTAAATTTTAAAAAATATATTTTATTTGTATTTTTTAATAATTTGAATAACAGATTTAATAATTTATAATTTAAAACTTGACCTATTTTGCCCTTTATCTTCCAATCTACAGAGCCTCAAAAAAAAGTTTAATAGTAAAATAAAACTCTAACGTTAATTTTTGGGGACCAAATTAGAAAATTAAATACATATATATTCCGATAAAAATCAAAAAAATAAAAAGTCTATGGGTGGAAAATCAAAGTGTATATTTTTTATAAATTTAAAACGCTCCTTTTAAAAGATATAAGGGTAAATATAAGAAAATGCACTCATTCCCTGCTAGTCTGAAACTGGAATATTAGAATCGTGAATGTGGTACGGAACCCAAAGTATGCGAGTCCAACTGGCACTTGACCAAATTATTTATTATATTCTCGAAAATAATATTTAATTACTATTGACGCGCCACGAATGCTATAATACTAATGCTGCCAATATACTAACAATTCTTACTACGTACATACCTCCACATTTTTTTTTTCAACAAACGTATTGGCTTTTTAACATTTTCCCTTAATTTATTTTATAATTAGTGGTTCATTCTACATAAAATGGTTGTGGGTATTTCCAAATTATTCTGTATTATAATTGCATCATCATAAAAGTCAGTTTAATGCACAAAATCATTGTTTTACAATTACAAGACGTGCAAATAAGTTTATAATGCTGTGAGAACTTAATATTCCACAGCACGGCAGACAATCGTCTGTCTTGAGGCTATTCTTCAAAACATGATACTTATATAACGCGGCTTTCGCTCAAGGATTTGCGGTAGTCCTAATATTTTTGTTTAAACAAAGAAGAATCTCGAAATCCAGGTGATGCTAGAGGCGCGAAAAAGCTTCAATATTATATTTCTGAGGTAACGAAAGTGCTCTTTAATGTTCATGATTTTCTTAGAGTTTCGTCACAATGGTGAATGAATATTGTTTGACAATGTTTTTTGATACGTATTGAAGTATTTGAATAAAAAATACGCGAAATTTTTGCAGTTCTTATTTATTAGCTCAAACTGTGTCATTTCCAAAATAAACCACTAGAGATAATGCTTCGCCAACAGTGGTCAACAGGGTTTTGATCTAGAGGAGAACAAATCATAAATTTTCTCTAAATATAGATTGAAGTACACTATGTACTAACTAAAACAAGTAATTATAGGCAATGTCCCGCAAGATCGTTTGATTGGGGAGGGGGGCCGCCCCTGCCTGGCGACGCTCACTGAGAAAATAGCTAATTCAGGCGCTTAAGTTTTGACATAGTGGTTAAGTTCGTAGTTAAGTAGCTGATAGTCACAACGAACATATGTTAAAAATATCTGCAAACTCATCAAGTTCTCATTCATTGCACAAAGGGGCAATACTAGTTCTTTATCTGCCAGTATCTCCCAAAATTCAAGCAAAGAAATGGATGAATTCTGATGTGTTAGAATATTTTAGATAACCGTTATATTAATGCAACGCTTGTAAACAAGCAATTCGAGAACAGTATCCAAATGTGCGATTATGAGGCACTGAAAATCTGCGTGTAGGTGGGGCAACTCAAAGAGGCACACAAAGATGAAGAAGACTGCATAGTGGTAGTTAACTGGATATGTTAGAGCTATTGTTGTTTCTGCTCATTCAATGAATTCTTCTAACAAGACAGGATTCACCCTCATTAGAACATTTACTTTCGTTATCACCTGAACAATGTTGCGGTTGAACTCACTTTCTCAACTTGAGCTTTCAAGTCAGCTGATTTAACTGCTTGTGACTTATTAGTTGAAATCACCTTTAGTAGAAAAAAATGTGAACGCTAACTTTTGCCTTTTAAAAAATGATATGTTTTAAAAGATTTACAGCTGTCTTTAATGCAGAACGTAATTATAATAGGAACTTTGGAATTATTTTATGATCACGACAACGCTTAAGAAAAGTTAACGAAGACAGGATCCTAGCACTTTTGTGACGAAGTTTACAAAATAAGGGTGTTTGCTGAGCGATGATCTCTCCGTAGAAGTTTGTCAAATGAGAACGGAGGTTTATAAATGTTACTTACCTTGCGGCTACTACATTCATTTCATTTTTTCTCACGAACACTTCAAAACTTCACTTTTTTTTCAACTTGTCACAATGATGTACAAATTCTAAATGAGTAATAGGTACGAAGAAATAATAATTAGCCTCCTGAAATTTTCAGGTAAAAGAAGGGTAGGAGGCACATAATGGGATTATTTTATGATTGAGATGAAATTTCGTATACGTTCTAGGAAATTTTATTAGTGGATAATGTAAGTGATTTATTTTGTGGAAATGTTAATGCAAGATTTCCAGATGGACGAAAGTTTAAAACCTTTGTCTCGGTTGAAATTTTTGGGATTTTTGGCGATTTCAACGGTCTCACGGAATTTTCTGGTGAAATAATACGGAGATTTGGCCACGACAGAGGAGCTGTCGAAGAGGATTTGGTGGCCCATTTCGTGATGATATTCAGCTACAGCAAAGTTTGAAAGCAGGCCCTTTTTCAAACAACGTTTGCGCTCACCCAGACGAGTTTTTATAGATCGACCTGTTTCACCGATGTATACTGCCCACACGAGCATGGAATGGAATAAACACCTTTAGATGAAACAGGATTTTGTTTATCCTTTGGAGAGGGTAACATTTGTGAGATTTCCAAAATCTCACACATGTTACCCTGGATCAAGATAAAAATGCTGAATTTGAACAATGAGAATGAAGCATCAATCAAGATTCATGTTAATTCACAAAGAAATGAATATTGTTGATATAATATTTATAGTTTTTGCATTAGCTAGTAATAAAGAACCGCTCATATAGAAATAAAAATGAGAATAAAAAGTGTTATTCATTTAAGAGAGTATAAAAATTGATATATTGCAGGAAATATAGTTGATTTGTAAACTTTGTTATGTATCTACATTGTTTGATTTTTCTCCTCCAACAAAATCAGCACAGCAAATCTTTGAATTTTTTCTTTGTTGCCATTTGCTTTTTGTCATTATTCTTATAAGAAAATATTAATTAAAAAATTAAGAATTATGTTAAGCTTAAATTCCAATTTATTTTGGAAAGAAAAGTATTTAAATGATTAATTTTTCTAATTACAAGAGTTATCGAATCTTATTTTTGTTAACAAAACAACAATTGTGATTAATTTTATGAATTTAGTAATGAAAAACGTGGAAATTTAATTTAATTGCCCTTAAGGATGAACTGTTGTAATACATTTTTTCTTCGTCTCTGACTCACTCTGAATTGTAATTTTGGATGTTTCCTTGATGTATTTACAAAATGAACTATACCGCACTTTCGGTTTGATGATTTCCTTTCGATTTTATGGAGTAACTAATTTATAATCTACAACACAGCAAACACAAATTACGGTTTTAACACAACCAGTATTCCAAAAATAAAACGCGAAATGGCGCAAATGCCTATTGACAAAGATACTTTACATGTTTTATCATTAGAACAAGTTAATGTGGATTTTGTTCTACTATTAATTTTGTCACGTATTTTCGTAAATGACCTGGGCTAAGGGTATAACTTATTCCTTTAGGACATTGATTTGTACAAACGTCTTGTATAAGGCCCTAAACGCTTTAGTTCTAAAAAATTCGTTAATATAAAGTACAAAATTGCTAAACTAGGATTCAGAAAACAACAACTTGGGATAAACGTCTTCTACATCTTGGAAAAGGAAGTTAATTGTCTTGAGATTAGTTATTATGAATAAAAAATAAATTTAACTAAACGAATTTAGATTGCTTAGAGTAGTTGTGGTGTTTTCAAAGATACCTTGACGACCTTGATAACACTTTATTATATGAAAACACTATTTTTCCGACACTTTTAATTCAAACACCAAGTGAACGAAGTAGCAAGTAACAACATACGTTGTATAAATTTACAACGTTTTCACTCAATCGGCCATTTTGTAATTGTCTGTGTTAATTTATAATTCTTTTGTTTCATTCTGAAATCTAAAAGTGATTTCAGTTTGCTTCCACTGTTTGGGTAGTTTCTGTAAACTGGAAAGAACCGTTTTGCATATCAATTATTTCTTTTGGAAAACTCGCTGGAAATGATTCAATAAAATTCAGAACAGTTGCAATTGGCATCATGTTAATTAAGAGCGCAATTCAATTTCCGTAATTTGCCTTTTTGTTTCGCAATTTTCGCAGGACGCTTTTGTTAACTGATTTTTTTTGTTCTGATGTAACTCATATTATTCATTTGAAATGTTTGAAATCTAAAACTTAATAGAATGATGTTTCCTTAAATATTAGCTCTAGTACATTTAGTTAGAGAAAAGAACAAAATCAATCCTAGAAAGCTCCATAAAACTGGCAGTGCCAAATCGGCGAAAATTAAAAAAATATATCTCAGAATCTGTAGCTAATTAGTTGCTAACAAATCGATTTTGTTGCTCGAACCGATCTCGAGAAATTGGCTAGCTTTACGTAAAGGTAGCATGGAAAATACCTAAATATGAGATAATCAAAAAATCAAATAGACCAAAATTTGTTGCTAATTTTTTAGATTTCTCGGGATTGGTTCAACCAACAAAATCGTTTCAATTTTTAGTTTTTTTCTTTTAGTGGGCTCTTACAGCAACAAATTAACAACAAATTTTGGTCTATGTGTTTTTTATTATCTCATATTTAGATATTTTTCCTGCATTTCTCGAAATCGCTCAAGCAACTATATCGTTTAATTTTTTAATTTTTTTCTTTTAGTGAGGTCTTGCAGCAACAAATTTTAGTCTATTTGTTTTTTGATTATATCTCATATTTAGGTATTTTTCATGCTAACTTTACGTAAAGCTAGCAACGTCGTCAATTTCTCGAGGTCGGTTCGAGCAACAAAATCGATTTGTTAGCAACTAATTAGCAACAAATTCTCGGATATATATTTTTTTATTTTCGCCGATTTGACACTGCCAGTTTTATGGAGCTTTCACAGCTAAAGCTAACTATTTACAGGCTTTTGACTCAATTCCCGTAATGGCTTCTCTTCTGCCTAATCGATGTCCTTATCTCTCTTGTCAGAACCGAAATAGGCATGTTTGTATGGCAAACATGAACACTTTTTAATGGCCATACAATAATTTATAATTCAAAACTATGGAGTGTAGAGCAAAGGATGACAAACTTATATGGGAATAAAACTGAAAAAGTGTCCAGCGGACGCTTTCAAATAAGAAGTTCGAGAAATGGCCAGAATGGCGCAAGTGTGACGAAAGGGCATGTTATGAAGTTAGTAATTGTAATCGGATTGAAATTCACAAGTCCTACATTTAGAAATGAAGTGGCTGAAAAAGTGAGAATGATTTAATTATTCGTAAATATAACCTACAAAATCTGTTATGTGAACTTCTCTTTGTAAACGTTTGTCTCCGTTTTTTCTGCAAGTGATATGAGTTTATAGTGTGTTAATTGTGATATAAATGTGTACCCAGTTTTGACTTTTTATAAAACGCAGTGATTTTATAGTTGTTATTTTGTAATAAAACTTTTTGAAATAGTTAAACAATGGGAAAAAATGTATATTTGTAATATTTTTATATTTGTTAACAAAAAGATGTGGGTGAATTAGATATAAATAAAAATTATTTATTTTTACATTCTTATGTTCGTATTACATATTTATTTTGAAGTGTTCCTTTACAAAGTTGGTGTTTCTACTTCCTTGTTCACCTCTCTCTCTCTCTCTCGATAAAAGGTAATTAACAATTATTTTGATTTATCGGGAAATGTATTCCGACATCCAGGAATTTCAGGAAAATCTAGTTCACAGATACTCCAAATCAGGAGTCGTACTATGTATAAAGCCGTTTTTCTGTAAATCCTAGGATAGAAATCATACGAAAAAATTCGTAGATTTACTATAACCTGTCAAAGAAATTACGATAACTTATCGAGATTTTTCAATCCATTGAACGCAAGACAATAAACTGTTTCTTGTTGAGAACCTTCATCAGTTGCACTCCCCTCAACTGATTGAATTCTGAAATAATTATTTGTGTATATAGTTGACATAACTGAATTTATTTATTTTATCGCATAAAAAAATGGGATTGATGTTCATGTGGCCAAATCATGTTTCACCGGTATCTATTCTTGTGTCAAAGTAGTCTTCATTAAATTCTTGGAACTGTCTGATTTTGTAGGGAACTTCCGTTTCAGAATTCTTTGAATATTACTTTGTGGAACTGATGTTAACCCAATTGATTTGTTGGATTCCATTACAACATGTCCTGATACTGCTACTTCAACGTCATCGATTCTTCTTGGCTTCTTTCTTGTTAACCACGAATCTCGTTCAGTTGAATGTGCTCCAGAGCTCAGTAATGTATTGAGTAATCACTAATTACGAGCAGTTTCTCTAGCACAATTATTACTCTGAACATAAATAACAATAAATTAAATTTTTTCCACTAATGTGGATGTAAGAAAAATAACGAAGCGACTATGAAAAAATATTTACTAGCTTTTTTTATTAAATTTTTTGTTATGTGAAAAGTGATACACAGGGTAGTTTTCGTTAAACAGTTTATACAATGGAGGCCATATCGAACATCTGTTATAATAAAATGATCCTTAAATCTTGATGCAATATCAAAATCAACACACCGTTGAGCTCCTTTTTATACGGGCTTTTAAAACGAGGTGCTAGCCCTGGGTGATTTAATTAACGGTTATTGTAGCCAAATATGTCCCCCTTCGTAAATATTTTGACGTGTTTTTGCGATTTTCGAAATAATGCATATTTTGGTAAATATTGCAGAAGGCTCGTTTCTATTGGGACACCCTGTATAAAAGTCTACCCTAGCTATTCAACTCAAAATGAAATTTTGAGGTTTGTTAATGACGAAAACTCACAGAGGCTATTTACAAAACTAATTTGCTGTGGAATGACCTGCCTAGCGAGTTAAGATTACAAAATCAAACATACACATGCAACATATGCCAAATAATACCACCACACACAAAAAAAGTTGTCTGAAATGTACATGCGACATGTGATTTCCGAAGTATTTTCGTCCGCTGAACACGAATCCGGAGTCAATTTTCAGCAAAACGTCGAGGAATCTTCTGAAAAATGAATTTTTTTCCTAATGATAGGTTTTATCAAGGGCGGCTGTCCCTTAAGTGCACTCGTGCGCTGAACCACCAAATTTAATAACATTTTAATAAGGTTAAAAATCAACACAAAATGTTTAATAAATATCATTTCAATACCAACGAATTTATCAAATAATTTGGTCAAGTGCGAGTTGGACTCGCATTGTAAGGGTTCCGTACCACCTTCAAGATTCGCTGTATTTAGTTTTTTAATTTGGCCCCCAAAAATTAACATTAGAGTTTTATTTTACTAATAAACTTTCAGGGAAGCCTTTTATAATCTATTGTCTGAATTTTGAGGCTCTATAGATTGGAAGATAAAGGGCACAATAGGTCAAGTTTTAAATTATAAATAATTAAATCTGTTATTCAGATTATTTAAAAATACAAATAAAATATATTTTTCAAAATTTAAATAGTATAGTTTCTAAAATGGGAATTAAGTCGATGTTTAATATCTTTGCTAAACAAATGATTTAAAAATATGATATATTTGTAATTCACATAATGAGTCTTTTATTTGATATATTACATGATTCGTTTGAAAATTGAATTTTTATTTTCCATTTAATTGTATAATTTGTCCCTAAAATTACCATGGAGGTTTTCTAATAATTTTTCTTATAAATTTCAAGTGAGCCCCAGTACCCCTAATTATTTTCAAAATTTTAGGTAGTATGATTTCGGAAATAAAGCGAGAAATGCGAATTTTTTATATCTTTATGTTAATATCTTGTATACAATTAATTTTAAAAATATATATTTGTATTTTTTCTCATAACGAGCCCCTTCATTTGATATATTGCATGACACGTTAAAAAAATATTTTTTATTTTCCGTTTATTTCTATAAATTGCCCCCCATTATTAATATTAAAGATTTCTTTGTATTTTTCCTGTAAATAAAAAAAATAGGTCTTATAGTTTGTGGAATAAAGGGGGAATGGGTATTTTTTTAAATATTTTTTTTAATATATTTTAAAATATGTATTAAAAAAAAATAAAAAAAAATATATTTGTATTAATCATAATGAGCCCTGTGATTTGATATATTACATGATACGTTTGAAACAAGTTTAATTTTTTATTTTCCATTTAATTCTATAATTTGCCCCCCAAAATGAATATTAGGGGTTTCTCCTTATTTTTCCAGTAAAGTTCAGGTGAGACCCTATACCTATTTTTTTTAAATTTTACAGCTTATGATTTCGGAGATAAGGGGGGGGAATGGGTAAAATTTTTTATATTTTTGTTAATAACTTTTAATTAATTTATTTTAAAAATATGAAAAAAATATATTTGTTTTCCTCATAATGAGCCCTTTTATTTGATATATAACATGATGGGTTAGAAATAATTTTAATTTTATATTTTCCATTTAATTCTATAATTTGCCCCCCAAAATAAATATTAGGGGTTTCTCCTTAATTTTCCAGTAAAGTTCAGGTGAGGGGCTATAACTCAAGGGGGGGAATGGGTAAATTTTTTTATATTTTTGTTAATATCTTTTAGTTTATTTATTATTTTCCATTTAATTCTGTAATTTGCCCCCCCAAAATGAAAAGTAGATGTTTCTCCTTATTTTTCCAGTAAACTTCAGGTTAGAACCTATAAAAGTATTTTTTTTCAAAACTTAACGTTTTATGGTTTCGGAGATAAGGTGGGGGGAATGGGTAAATTTTGGTATATTTTCTTTAATATCTTTTTAATTAATTTTTATTTAAATTTGAAAAAAATATATTTGTGTTCCTCAGTATGAGACCTTTCATTTGATATATTACATGATGAGTTTGAATTTTTTTTTATTTTTAAATTTTTATTTAATTCTATAATTTGCCCCCCAAAATTAATAATAATGGTTTCTCCTTATTTTTCCTGTAAAGTTCGGGCAACGTTCTATATTTTCTATTTTTTTCAAAATTTTAGGTTCAGTAGTTTCGGAGATCAGGGGGGGGGAACGGTCGATTTTTTAGTTTTTCCCCCCAGAAGTACCCCTTAAATCAAAATTTCTTCTTTTGCGATATGTGCTCCTGATCAAGTCACCAAACTATACCTTCATACCAAATTTCAACCGCTTCCGTCCAGTAGTTTAGGAGAAAATTGCTGTGATGTGACAGAGGCAGAAATCCTAAGTGATATTATAAGGGTATCCGTATACTGTATATACGGAACCCTAAAAATAATTTAAGCTCTAATCCAAACTTGTTTTAAGACATATTCGCTTGAAAGAATGTTTCACCGTGCACTTCGGCTAGCGCACTGTGAAACTTATATAGCTTCTATGAGATATGATATAACACGCTTAGCGCTGATTCTCGTACGCCGCACGGAGACACCAAGCTATGCTGGTATTTATCGGACGTTTCAATAATTCAAATTTTTGTTTACGTGATTTAATTAGTAGTTGTTTTGTTTTTGTCCTCGTAGTCTATGAAAGAATATTTATTATACAGAGTGTGTGTGTGTGTGTTTACATAACTGTGAAAATGAGTATCAACCTTAACATTGACTATATTAAAAACAATAATAAATCGTTTCAAAACCAATTAGATATAAAACTGGCTAGTCCACCTAAGCCATATCTTAACTGAAAACAAGAGTGCAAAATGAAAAATAAAGTATTTACACCAAGTTTTAAAAGTAAAATTTATAATAAAAAGAAATGGTTGTGGTTGTGATCGCATCAATACATTATTTTGTTTTCCTTGCATTATTTAAGGCGGGGAATCCATTTGGACAGAAACTGGAGTGAAGGATTAAAACAATTCTTAGAAGTACGATGTCTCAGGACTGGCTAAATGCTCTTTCTGTGCTTAGTATTGAAAAAATATATTCAATCAATGCGAGACTTTAATAAAAAGGTCATTGAACATTTCTCTTTCGAAAAAAGTCGACGAATATTTTAATTAATAAAAAATAAATGCAGTATTAGCGAAGCTATGGTTTTTTTTGTTGCATCTTTGAATGCCAATACTTGACCAGTAAAGTGCACCACCAGTTTCATAACCCACCAGCCGCCACTGGATCTTATAGATGGGTAATGTTCGTTATGAGCAATACAAAGTTTCCTAAAATTTTTGCCTGCTAAATACGGGACCGTATGAGGGTTTTTAATCTACCTTTATTCTTCAGCGAAATTCTGGAGAGTCTTCAGAAAAATGAAGACTTTGATCTTACTAGTTGAAGGTTGTCGTGTGACACATGTTTTCTATAGCATTCTTCCGGTTGAACTCGGATTCAGAATGTATATTTCTATACCGACCTTCCGTCTTCAGCAAAATTCAGAAGAATCTTCAGGAAAATTATTGTGAAGACTCTTCGGGGCTTTACTGAAGACTGAAGAAAAATAGATGAATTCAAATTCCGGCGCCATGTTCAGTACACAAAAATACTTCGAAATCATACTGGAGATTTTTTCGAATTTTCTTGAAGACTGGAGTAAAAAAAGATTTCGCATCAAAGTTCAGCTTGTATCACAATCAAAGCTTGAACTAAAAGCTGGGAGTTTTCCTGAAGACGGAAGGTCGGTATAGAAATATATGTTCCAAATCCGAGTTCAACAGGAAAAATGCTGTAGAAAACATGTATCACACGACAACCTACAACTAGCAAGCTCAAATCTTCATTTTCCTGAAGATTATTCTGAATTTTAAATTATATTGCTCATAACGAACTTTACCCATCTATAAAATCTATCATTAGGGGAAATTTTCATTTTTCAGAAGATTCTTCAGCGTTTTGCTGAAAATTGAACGGTGATGGAGCAATTTTGACTGTGGATTCGTGTTCAGAGACCGATCGGAAATCATATGTCGCATGTACATTTCACACAACTTTTTTTTGTGTGGTGGTGTAATGTAATCAACAAAAAGTTTGTCTAGTAGTAGTAGTGTTACAAAGCAAATAGTAAATAATTTAATTAAAGCTGAGAAACTAGAATCAGAGCAAAAATTAAACTCAAAAAACCGATAAATGTCGAAAAAATTCTTTCTACAAAGGCATTAGAATCAATTAAAAATTTTTAAACACAGCTACTCGCGAATATTACGTATTTTTTCAACTAGCCCACGTAATCATAAAAAATTGAATATCTTAACCGCATTGCTGTCACTCAACAGTACGAAATCTGGTCGTTGAAAGTTGTTTCTAATTAAGTTGATGTGTTTGTATATATTTGTTAATTACTCTGTATATGTTAATGTTTCCACAAAAGAGGTGCTTGAATACAAATTAAGTGTTTGTAATAAAATAAATTATGTAAATATGTCCTTTAGTCTGTGATTACGAATCAAGACTTGTTGTCATATTAACGTCTGGTATGAAATAGATGGCTGCGACTTATATTGCCTATGTTACGAAATATTTTAAACTTGTAGAGGTTAATAAAAGTGAAAATATTTTTGATATACAAATTAATTAATTATTAGTGGTTATTGCAAATCATCATAAAAATCCCATAATAACTGAAAACTCATTAACAAATCGAACTTATCCGGTCGTGTGGAGGAAACTGTTTCTCAAGCTTATGAGGGATAATACGTGGGTCCCGAAACGAACCTATAAAAACCCTTTTTTTAAATTCGACGTTAGCTATTAACATAGACACCTTTAAACATTCTATCGTTTTCATAAACTTTGGGTTTCGTTTTAGGGTTCCGTATATACAATATACGGATACCCTTGTAATATCACTCCGGATTTCTCCCTCTTTCACATCACAGCAATTTTCTCCTAAACAACTGGACGGAAGAGGTTGAAATTTAGTATCAATGTATAGTTTGGTGACCCGATCAGGAGTACATATCGTAAAAGAAAAAATTCTGATTTTAGGGGTACTTCTGGGGGGAAAAACTAAAAAAATCGACCGTTCCACCCCCTGATCTCCGAAACTACTCAGTCTAAAATTTTGGAAAAAAATAGGAAGTATAGAACGTTGCCCGAACTTTACAAGAAAAATAAGGAGAAACCATTAATATTAATTTTAGGGAACAAATTATAGAATTAAATGAAAATTTTTCAAAGACATGTAATACATCAAATGAAAGGTCCCATTCTGAGGAACACAAATATCTTTTTTTCATACCTAACAAAATAGTTAAAAAGATATTAACAAAATTATTTAAAAAATTACCCATCCCCCCCCCCTTATCTCCGAAACCATAAGCTGTAAAATTTTGAAAAAAAAATAGAGGTATAGCGCCTCACCTGAACTTTACTGGAAAAATAAGGATTTTGGGTAGCAAATTATAGAATTAAATGGAAAATAATAAATTATAATTGTTTCTAACGGATCAAGTAATATATCAAATCAAAGGGCTCATTATGACGAATATATATATATATATTAAATTATATTAACAAAATATTTTAAAAAATTACCCATTCCCCCCTTTATTCCCCAAACTATGAGACCTATTTTTATTTGTTTACAGGAAAAATACGAAGAAATCCCTAATATTAATATTGGGGGCCAAATTGTAGAATTAAACAGAAAATAAACAAATATTTTTTTAACGCATCATGCAATAAATCAAATAAAAGGGCTCATTATGAAGAATACAAATACATAATTTTCATATTTTTTAAATTAATTGTTGACAAGATATTAACATAAACATATAAAAAAATCTCATTTCTCGCTTTATTTCCGAAACCATACTACCTAAAATTTTGAAAATAATTAGAGGTAGTGGGGCTCATTTGAAATTTATAAGAAAAATTATTAGAAAACCCCCATAGTAATTTTAGGGACAAATTATACAATTAAATGGAAAATAAAAATTGAATTTTCAAACGCATCACGTAATATATCAAATAGAAGGCTCATTATGTGAATTACAAATTATAATATTTTTAAATCATTTGTTTAAAAGATATTAACAAAAATATTAAACATTGACTTAATTCCCAATTTAGAAACTTCACTATTTAAATTTTGAAAAATAAATTTTATTTGTATTTTTAAATAATTTCAATAACAGATTTCACACTTTATAATTTAAAACTTGACCTATTTTGCCCTTTATATTTCAATCTACAGATCCTCAAAATTCAATTATATCATATTTTTATATCATTTGTTTAAAAGATATTTACAAAAATGTTAAATATCAACGTAATTCTCACTTTATATCCTATCTGAAAGTTTGAAAAATATATATTTATATTTTTAAATAATTTGTCTAAAAGATTTAATAATTTATTATTTAAAACCACAGAGCCTAAAATTCAGATAGTAGATTATAAAAGGCTTCCCGGAAAGATTATTAAAAAATAAAACTCCAAAGTTAATTTTTGGGGGCCAAATTAAAAAATTAAATACATACGTATTCTTATAAAAATCAAACAAATCCTGAAGCAGATAAAATAAAAAGTCTATGTGTGGAAAATGAAAGTGTATATTTTTATAAATTTAAAACGCTTCCTTTAAAAGATATTAAGGTATAAGAAACTGCAATCATTCCCTGCTTGTCTGAAACTGGAATATTAGAATCTTGAACGTGGTACGGAACCCTTAGTGTGCGAGTCCAACTCGCACTTGACCAAATTAGTTATAGAAATATCGATCTTTTGTCCTAATTCAGTTGCGGATATAATATCATCGGAAATAAATCTCTTTCTCTGTAGCATCTCTATGAGATCCACGAACAGGTAGAGGTCAGATGGGACCAGATCTGGTAAATATAGCGGTTTGGAAGCCATGGGCACACCGAGGGGGCAGAGGAGGGCAGCCGCCCCCTGGACATAAAAAACATCCAGAACATTTTTTTAATTTGTCCCTGTGTACGTCCCTGATGGGCGCAATGCCACTGATAAATCGTCTCATTTCACAGTCATTTTTATCGACTTGTTGATCGATGAATTTTTTGGTGAAACAGCGATTTTTTTTGTCATGTCATGTGATATTGGCGGATCCGGGGACTAAAGGTCTGAAGCCACCACAAAATCAACTGAGTGGTATCCTTTTTTAGTGTTTATTGTGTTAAAATCAACCTTCAGTCAGTGAGATCAAGACCCACTAATTACAATCCTGGTTAACCCATTGCCATGTGATGACTTTTCTGCTTGATTGCGTCATCCAATGGATTCAATAACTCCATACTGTAGCCGCTGTTGATCATCTGTCCCGAAATGCAGAGGCAATCACCTTGCTTGCTGATTTATAGCTCCATAAACATAAACAAGTACAGTAATAAATTAACAACAAATTCTGGTCTGTTTGTTTTTTGATTATCTCATATTTAGCTATTTATATAGGGTAGAGCATGAGTAGTTGCATATATGGAGTACCTGAAATATAGGGCGTAGTTGCAAATGAAGGATGGTTTAAATGAAGTGTGGAGAGAAATTATATTTTATACAGTGCTTCAAAAAATATGAGAAAAAATTGTAAAATAGCGTAGCTCATAATCACTTGCACAGATAGGATATCTGAAATATACGGAGGAGTTGAGTTAAGTAGTTTAATAACTAAAAATTGTTACTTAGGGTGCCCCATAAGCAGTTGCGTTTTGGTGAAATTTATTAGGAATTGATGGATTTATATTTATAGAGGGTGGTACAAAAAATGTCAAACTGGGTGGCCGATAAGTAGTTGCACATACAAGGTGGTTAAAATAGAAGATGGAGTAGAATTATAGTTAAACAGTGTGGATCAAAAATTGTTGGATTTTTTTTTTAAATAGAACATGAGCTGTTGCATATATGCAATAACTAAAACATAGGGCGAAGTAAAATTATAGTTATACAGTCTGATTAAAATATGATAGAAAAAGTTGCGTATAAGGGGTGGCTGACATATAAGGTGGAGACAAAGTATATTTCCCAGATGGTTAAAAAATATCTCAAAAATGGTTATTTAGCGTAGTCCATAAGCAGTTGCATAGATAAGATAGTTGAAATATAGAGTGGATCAGAGTTATAGTTAAGTGTTTGAAAAAATGTTATATTTGGTGGCACTAAGCAGATGCATATACAGCGTAGTTGAAATATTTTGTAGAATAAAATTATGGTTATACAGGATGGTTCAAAAACTTATAGACAAATAAGTTATAATGGGTGACTAATGGCAGCAGTATATACGAGATAATTTAAATATAGATGGAAGTAGAGTTATAGCTACAGAAGGCAGCTTTTAAAAATATTGGCCATCAACAGTTACGGTTTGGGTGAAATATCTTGGGGAATGGTAAATTTTGTTATACAGAGTGGTAGAAAAAATGTTATATTGGGTGGCCCATAAGTAGTTGTATATATACGGTGGTTGTGATCGGGGGCTTACTAGAATTATAGTATTACACAGTGGATAAAAAAAAATTAAAATACTTTTGTTATATAAGGTAGACCATTCTGCTATATGGAATACTTATTATATAAAGTAAATAGATTCAATAAAATTTACAATTCTTGTGTAATTGAAATATTTTTGATTGCAGTGTCTACTTCTCTATCCACGTCATGAGCTATATCTTCCTCCGAAATCGCAATTAATGCCCATGCATTCCTTGCAAAACATTTGAGCAGATTTTCGGCATCCACAGTTTGATTAACATCCTTTCTTGCATCTACAGGCAATTTGCTCAAGTAAAGTTGTGGGAGCAGGAGCTGCAGAGGAACAGATTGGAAATAGGCCATTTTTCGATTTCTGCCAACCCCAATCAAATGGATTTAGCATTAGATTAGAGAGCCTTTGAAAAAGCTGATAACGGCAGTTGCTTAAACTATTAGTTTTCACACCATACAAAGCAATGACGATTTCAAAATATGTTTATGTTTAGAAGCAGACAGTACAAAAGTAACGATTCAAACCGGTTTACATACGAGAGAGATTTTTAGAAATATTAGATACATTTGAAATATATACATCTCAAAATTTTATTTTGATTCACTGTTTTTTTCATAAAGTCATTATAAAATATATTTAAACATAATGGGTTTAAAACAAATGTAAACCGCATTGCAGATAAAAATTAGTTTTAAAAGGAGTTTATTTTATTTATTTTTTTCACTTTAAAAATATCATATCGATAGGAAATTCAATTGTCTACAAAAAATCTTACGGCATATTTCGTCAAAAATGCATAGTTTTTGCGCTATAGCCAAAAAAGCGAAAAGTGGCCAAATTTATTCCGTTCTCAAAAACGCATGGCTAGATTTAGTAGCACTTTTGAATTTTATCTTACTAAAGGTCAATTGCCATAACAAACCATAAAAACCCTTGAACGCGTTAGTTCCTTTTACCCCCGTTTTTTTTTACATAGTCAATAGCCTAATAAGACCTATCATCACCGTAGGTTGGTTCTTTTTTTGTATTAAGATTTATCCAAAAATATTGTTCGTTTTCGATCAATAATATTTTTAGCAAAGGAATCATTTTCAATAACTAAATTTGCGAATTTAAATCCATTTTGTCTGATGACATGGTTTATCCGATTTCACCAGAAAACTGAATGAATCTGACCACAACATTCGAACCAGCGCATTCGGCCGTATAAGCCAGAGTAAAAATTCTGCCGATGCCAGAGCCACTCTGACTGTCGCCTTAGGGTACAAAACTTTGTGTTTATACGTAACCAAATAACTGTTAGTAATAAAAATTTGACTCTTGCCAAATGGTTTGATGTTTTCGCCCATTATTAGCTACTTACTTCGAAAATTTTCTCAGAAGAAAAAAAAAAGGTTCCTGTACTGTAACTTATTTATGAAACTAAACTCTTTGGCTAACCTCTCAAATTTTTATTTATATAACTCCATCACATATTTATTACCTTTCAAATTGTCTCGATGGCTTACAAAGTGTGCCTAAAAAACACCTCATCTCCTTTCGAAGAGTCTTTTTCCATTCCGCTAAAGTTCCCGTTCGTCTCTTCGATTCGCGATTTTCCAGAAGGCCAATTCCAAAGATAGCGAACAAATGAAGTTTGCCGGTTCGCTTTAAGCATCTGTGAGTTCGAAAAACAAAAACTCCACGAACGAAATCTTCCCGATGGCATGCTAAAAGCAGACATCTGCCTTTAGGTCGTCTTATCTCGCTTGCTAGTTGAACCCTGCTTATGCTTCGACGTTCGGGTTTCTCTCATGAAATGAGAATTTATTTAATTACAGGGTAATTTCGTTAAGTTTAATTGGAGAGACACAATAAACATTTCCGTCCGTAAAAACGCGACTGCATCAGACATACTGATTGGGTACGAATATATTATGTGTAATTACCCGATAGGTTTATTAAACTTTTCGTTAATTTGAGCCGTGCGAAGGGTAGATAACGCAACGCATTGAATAACACTGGGAAAATATATTTTTTAATTAGTGTATTGAAGTTAACTCTTCAACATGAATTGCTTCAGTTGCTTTCAAGGTGCAGGATATTGTTAGGGTACCCTAACAGATTTTTACAGATATTTTCTTTATCTTCATCTTTATAATTTATGTGGCTTTTTATCTAAGTGCCTCCATCAGCAGTTCATTCTATGATAAAATTCAATATTGTAGGATTTCGCCATTAAGCAGAGAATAGTCGACACAACTGCTAATAATAACAATAACATATTAGCCCAGGTCATATACGAAAATACGTGACAAAATTAATAGTAGAACAAAACCGACATCAACTTGTTCTAATGATAAAACATGACTAATTGGCATAAAATTCAACATTTTTTATCGATGTCTTTTTGTTTTATAACAAATAAACCGCGAAAAATCGGTAACACTTTAGTTTTTTACATTTTACACAAAATTCACCTATGAAACGTTGTTTGTTACTATGGGTAATGTTAAAGAGAAATCAAAAACCTATAAAATGAGCTACTAAAAGCTCAACTTCGTTAATTGGTTTCTTAGATAATGGAATCTTTATCCAAAATTCCAGAAATAATAAATAATCACATATATTTTTTTATTTTACAGCTAAAACATTCTTATTTACGGAAGCGATAGATCTTCTCATACCCATGCAATTAATGTCTAAAAATAAATACTGTAACCCCTGTAGTTTTTGCAAAATTTCAGTCAATCCTATGGAAGACATATTTTTTTGAAAGACCATATTACCTCACCGGATGAGCCTATCATTATGAATAAACTACCGTTGGAAAGTAGAAGAATTGATCTAGAGATCCCTCATCTCACTTTTCCAAAATTTAAAGTATAAATACAAATAAATATTATAAATATTTGGCCATTCCATAAAAATTTATTTGGACGAGTCCATTCAAAAAATTGCTAAGGGGTGGTACCTGTGTAACTATATCCTTATAATAAATTATCTCAATGCAAATTTTAATTTTAAGCAGATACACATTTATATTTCTTGGATAATATGGATTTATGTAATAAATTTAGCAAAATAGATTACCTAAACTCCCATTTAGCCACAAATGATAATGTCGGAGCAATCATAATATGGAAAATGCGAAGGCTGTTGCAAGCGATTTTTCCATTTGTACATGTTTCAATAAAAGATTAAAACGTATATATCTAAGGACATTTGGCTTGTCATTAATTAGTATTTATTAATAAAAATTTCTTAACAGGAACCTGAATTGAACAACATAAAAAGTGCATTGTTAACTAATTTAAGATTACCATTTTTTTTTCTATTATTAACGATTATCAATTTGTATCAGCGTTTAATTTCTATATAATAATAAAATATAAAATGTAGTGAAAGTGTAAATTGTATTATACAAAGGTATGTTCCAGCTTGAATCCGTACATTTTTCTATAACGCAAAACATACCATAATCGGAAAAATTAATGCAAAAAAACTGTAAACATCATGGTAAATGTCAAATTTTTATCATAAACTAGTGGTCGCCCAGTGGTCGAAATTCGACCCTATTTCGTGAAATTGTAAATGTATATTTTTATAAGAAACAGAGTTGTGGAGAAATCGGAGAAGTGGATATAATGCCCAAATTTGTTCACTCATATTGACAAATCTATTGAAATAAAAATGTAATCAAATATCGGTATTCGAAATATTTTTGACAAATGAATGACCCCCAAAATTTTTGGCTGGAACCACTCCTGGCAAAATATTTGATATAATAATTGGAAGGGTTGTTCTTTGCAACCTAAAAGTTTTCGTCATTTGCGGTTTCAATCATGTTCAGGAATATTAAAGAAAAGAGAGGGCCAACAACTCTAGGAGAACTTAAATATTTAATACATTCTCTATTGTGCGCGGTCTGGCATTTTTTTACACAACACCTTTGGGAAGGTTGTGATAATAATATATTAATCAAATAATTAAATTCACATTAAAAACAGTATATTTAATATGAAAGTTACAGCAATTCGTTCAAAAAATCAATACTGACCTACAACATTGACTATTTTACCACTAAACAATAACAACGCCTGCATGCCACTTCCAGACGTACATGCTTTAAGTATATAAAAGTATCTAACGATCGGTCCCTCTATAATATAATTACTCAATGTTTTGACGGTCTGGCGGCGGCGGCCCTGTCAGTTGTTTGGCGTTGACAGTATGGACGTAAATAATGAATTTTTATTATATTTTATTTAATGAATGAGCCAATATTATAAATTAATATTAGCATTCTGCATTGAAGGTCGTCAGTAGCTACTTAACAAAACAAAAATTAAGAAAATCAATTGAGAGACAGAAGAGAAAATGGTACCTAATTTATATATAGATAAATTATTAATGTTAATTTTTGTAATAAATCTGAAAATACATAAATAACAGTTGAAGACAGGTGTAGGACATTGTACATGAATTATGTCTAAAATTTTCTGGAGATTCCAAAAAATAACCAATATACGGGGCTTTCATTTAAAATTAGAAAGTTGGTATTGGCCACTGTCACATGACACACCCTATATAATTTTTTTGTTGAAAAAATGCGCATTTAAAAATACAAATCGACGTGTCCAACCGTGTTTTCCAACACAACTTTATTCGTTATCGAATTTATTCCATTTGGCTGATCCACACTGTAGATTCAGCTAATTTGACTGAAGGCCATTTCCATTTGAAATTTCACCAATCCGGATTTACACTCTTTTAAATAAAAAAATAGTTACTCAAATCTGTTGACAATCAGAGAAGAAATCTGGTAACATTCATAAAAAAAACATCACCCCGAATAGATAACCCCCCTCCTTTTAAGACGACAGTTTAGAACAACTTTAGTCAGAGGCTTATATTCAAAATTTCAGATGGCTTGTATCTTCGTTTCAATAATACAAAACAAAATCACTAATTTTTATTTCACCAGATTAAACTTACCTTGTAATTACATTCATTTCGAGTGCATTACAATTACTATTTCGTTTTGCTCTGAAAGCATACATTTAATCAAATTCAACAACAAATTCGATCCGCTCGTTTGATACTTTGTAACAATAACTTGATATGAAATTATTTGTGACTTGTTTTACTGTAATATAATAATGTCGAATCGAGACGATGTCATTCTATACTGCATGTAAAGCTCATCTTTCCAATTAACATCGGCATGTCAGAATAATTGCATTATATTATAACGAACGGAAACTTGGGGGATAAGGTGAAATCCAAGAATGTCAACTATTACCACAACATCGAAGTAGAGTATTTTTTTCAACGTTCGTCAACGAAGAACAGGTCATCTCGGTATCGCTTGTTCCAAAAAATGCAGGTGAAAACTTGAGATGTATCCTAATATTAAATTGTCTTCTAAATGTTATTTGTGGCATGTTATTGATTATTTCTATGTTTTTTTGGTAATAACACCACAATTGAAATAAAAAGCTGTATATTGAAAGAAACTACCAAACGTTTCAACGTCGATTCAATAGCTTTAAAATATGTAAATTGCAAATTGAAAGTTTGATTTATGACATTTAAGTTGACATAAAAAAATTTATTTTGTCTATTCATGGGTTTTCTCTCCTCCAAATTTTTTTTCCTGTAACAGATAAGTATTTAAAAAATTGTATATGTAGAACAAAGTGTAGTAAGGCAATTTCGTAAAATTGCCCGGATTACTGGTTGTCTGTACAGAGATTCTTCCTCACAGTTTTTCTGAGAGAAAGAGATGTCTATAAAATGATCAACCAGTATTCCTGTATATAAGTAATGTATTGTATATTGTGTAATACTTATCTGTGTATGGAGACGTTTCAACTCCGAGTCTGGAGTCGTTGTCAATCGTTTAGTGTTGTTTTCGAGGCTTTTTTCTAAAAAATTTTTCGCTTTGATTTTGAATTTATTGTTTGTCAAAAAATTTGACACTGACAATTTGTCGTTTGGCGATCACTTGACGCTGAGGTTACCGTTTTTTTGTTCTGTTAGCAGTAAATTCTTCCAGTCCAAATGAAGGTCGGCTGAAGGTGCTCCGATTTCAGTGTTGTTTATCATCATACAGCTGGCTTCTTTAAGTTTTCTCTTTTTTAAGTTTTCTTCTTTCAACAAGATCTTTGTTTTATCCCAGTCTATCCTATGGCTGCCGGTGCTCGTTAATACATGATTGGCCAAATTTGATTTGTCCACATGTCTTCTGGAAATGTTATATTGATGTTCTTTTTTCCTTACTTCTAAAGGTCTTGAAGTTTCACCGGTATAAGAATGGCCACAGTCACACAAAACACTGTACACACAATTTTTAGAACTCTGGGTTGCGTTAAACGGTTTGGTATGTGTGAGGATAGAGCGCAAGGTATTATTTGTTTTAAAAACAGTTTTAACGCTGTATTTATTTCCTAACCGCTTAATTTTTTCCGATACACCTGGGATATATGGAATTATGTTCATAATTTGGTTGTCTGTTTGTGTTTGGTTGGTATTAGTGTGATGGTTATTTGTGCTGGTTTGTTGTTGCGATTTTCTTTCTAACTGATTTATAGTTTTATTTATAAAGTCTTGGGGATATTCGTTTTGAAGTAGATGTTCTTTGATAATATTGACTTCTTTGTTAAAGATTTGGGTGGATGAAGATATGTTTTTTGCTCTATCATATAAGCACTTTACAACACCTTTCTTTACATTTAAAGGATGGTTGGAGTGAAAATTCAAATATCTATTAGTATTTGTAGGTTTTCGATAAGTACTTGTACTTATTGTGTTGTTTGTTCTATCTATAAGTACATCAAGATAAGCAAGTTTATGCAAATTTTCCATCTCCATTGTAAATTTTATTGTGGGTTCTTGACTATTGATGTAATCTAGGAATGAGTGCAGTTCTTCAGCACCATACTCCCAAACCACAAAAATGTCATCAACGTATCTCCACCACACTTTTGGTTTATTTTTATATTTGCCTATGAATCTTTCTTCAAAATATGTCATGAATATATTACTGATTATAGGAGATAAAGAAGAACCCATGGCCATACCAAATTCTTGTTTATAGAAATCTCCTTCAAATTGAAAATATGTAGTGTTTAAGCAAAGTTCGGTTAGTTCCATAATTGTGTCAATGTTTAGTTTTGTTTTGTTGTGTAAGGTAATATCTTGTTGTAATTTATTTTTTATAATTTGTAATGATTTATCAACAGGTACATTTGTAAAAAGACTAACTATGTCGAAACTTACTAGTATATCATTTCTGTTGATAATAATGCTTTTTAATTTTGTTAAAAAATCGTTAGTGTTTTTTAAATTGTTTGGATTATTTTCGTAAGGTTTAATTATATTTAGTAAAAATTTTGATATGTTTTGTAATGGTGAATTTATTGAACTTACAATGGGTCTCATTGGTATTGTGTCTTTATGTATTTTTGGAACGCCATATAAATGTGGAGGTTTACTATAGTGTGGTGTTAAGTGTTTTCGTTCTAATGGAGTGAATTCTTGTTTGTGTTTTGTTATAATGTCTCTAGCGGCTTTTTCTATATTTTGCGTAGGATCTTTTTTGAGCTTAGAATATGATCCTGTGTTAATAAGGTCCATCATTTTGGTGTTGTAATCATTTTTATCAAGTATAACCGTAGCGTTACCTTTATCGGCAGGTAGAATTTTAATTGTGTTGTCTTTTTTAAGTTTTTCTACGGCATATTTCTCTGTAGGAGTAAGATTGTATTTCATTTTGTGTTGCTTCTCTAGAAGTAATTTATTTCTTATTCGGTATTCACTTGACACTTCTGGAGGCAGTTTTTGGGCTGTGTCTTCAATCGCAACTATCAGATCTAGTTTAGGTATATTTTGTGGAGTGATTGAATAATTTAATCCCTTAGAAAGTACGTATTGTTCTGTTGGTGTAATGTGTTTAGTTGATAAATTAATCACAGTTTTATTGATGAAATTTGTATTTGGTGTAAGTACAGATTTTTTGTGTTTTTCATTTAAGAGATGTTGAAATTTATTTATATTTCTGTTTTTACATATTTGAAATTCCAAGCTGTATGAATCCTTTAAACAATTAAAGATGCGGTTATAGTCTGATGGAATGTGCGTTTCTTTGAATTTGTTTTCTAATATAATGATGTTATTTTTAAGGCTTACCTTCAATTTCCGATGGTGTTGTATTCTATTTCTAACTAAAGCATTACCTGTTTTCAACTGAATTCTAATACTACCTCTGTCTGTGAATGGCATTTTTGGTAACAACCCCTTTGGAATTATTCCCTCATTTCGGCATTTTATTAGGAACGTTAAGCTGTTCTGTGATCGTGCTAGTTTCTTATTCAGGTTTTCTAATTTTCTAAAATTTGTTGTTGAAATTGGCCCATACCTCATTCGTAAGTAATTTCGAAAAGATTGTTGAGGAGGTCTTGAATTATTTTGTCTATTCATGGGTTTTCTCTCCTCCAAATTTTTTTTTCCTGTAACAGATAAGTATTTAAAAAATTGTATATGTAGAACAAAGTGTAGTAAGGCAATTTCGTAAAATTGCCCGGATTACTGGTTGTCTGTACAGAGATTCTTCCTCACAGTTTTTTTGAGAGAAAGAGATGTCTATAAAATGATCAACCAGTATTCCTGTATATAAGTAATGTATTGTATATTGTGTAATACTTATCTGTGTATGGAGACGTTTCAACTCCGAGTCTGGAGTCGTTGTCAATCGTTTAGTGTTGTTTTCAAATATGTAAAAACAGAAATATAAATAAATTTCAACATCTCTTGTTTGTTGGTTTTGTTTTCGATATTAAAGATTTCAGTGTATTTCTTGTTTGGAATGTTGTTTTAACATTAAATCTGTAGCCCACTGTTTTCAATCTTTCTGACAGACCCTGTATGGTATAGTAGGACAACCACATTACAGTTACAACTATACCATACATACAGGGTCTGTCAGACAGATTGAAAAGAGTGGGCAACAGATTTAATGTTAAAACAACATTCCAAGCAAGAAATACACTGAAATCACTAATATCGAAAACAACTCAAAAACTGCATATACAAGATTCCTTGCAAATGCAATAAATTTTATATTGGAGAAACATCGAGACCATTAAACGTACGAATAAATGAACACAAGAATTACATAAAGAAACGACAATTTAAAAAATCGAAAATTTGTGACAATGCGTCCCATAAAATACAATTTAACAATTCAACTATACTTCGCAAAGAACAACATAACACATAACGAAAAATAAAAGTCTGCCTTAATTCTTTTGAATGAAACGATTGTATCGCTCCTACTTCTGTAGAATTTAATCGTATCTGGTTACCGACAATTAAGGAAGAAATTATTAATGGTAACCTCCTTTTGAACAACCCAATATCGGGATAGTTCATAAGGTTTTTCCTAGGTTTTCCCTTATGACGTTAATGGGATCACTGAAACAATAGAATTCTTTGATCGCATTTTTGGCGAATGCGCTATCTTATAACAAAGTCGTACCTAGGAACGCCACTTATAAATTCTAAAGACAACTCTTTCAAATTCTTTCAACTTGAAAGCTGTTTAACTTAATACATGATCTTTAGAATTTTTTGTGCTACCTGTATATTTAAAAACAACAAATTTTTTTATGTCAACTTAAATATCATAAATCAAACTTTCAATTTGCAATTTACATTTTCATTATATATTTTAAAGCCATTGACAACGAAGTCAGAATCGACTTTGAAACGTTTGGTATTTTCTTTCAATATAGAGCTTTTTTAATTCAATTGTGGTGTTATTCCCAAGAAATCATAAAAATAATCCTAATATTAAGTTTGATGTTAATTATTTTGTTTAAAGTTTTCAGTAGCGTTTATGTTCTTGAATTTTATTCGTAATAAAAATATTAAATCTGGGATTGAAAATATGCCTAATAGTTTTAGGAATATTGGTCGATTTCTCCAAAACCTCTTAAAGATTTGTATAGTTTTTCAAATTGCACTTTATTAAGAAAGCTCCAGAGGGCTCTGATATATATTTTTTATGACTTGTAAGATGTACTTTTCCAGAAAATTGCCAAAAAGACCAATATATCCAAAAAAACCACCGAAGTGTCTTAACAAGTGAGATTTTCTCATAAATATTTTAATTACAACGTAATAGTACGGGAACTGTAATTTTAAAATTTTCATTGTACACCGCAAGTTTATAGGTAGTATAGTATAGTATCATTAATTTTATTTAACAAATTTCGGCACAATAAATCAAGAAGAGTTTGTTTGTATACCCGTTAAGTATCAATTTATATGATTTTTTTTTCAATTTTGCTATGATAGCACTTTTAGTAATACCAACTAATAGAAAATTCAGTGACAAAATATGTCAGGCTCAAAATAACTATTCGGTGCCATCATCACAGTGTGTTTAGTATTACAACCAAGATCATAAAGTAACGCAGCTCCATAAACCTGGCAGAAATTAATATATATATATATATATATATATATATATATATATATATATATATATGTTTTAGATGGTTTCTGGGAATTCATCCGCGTAGTTGATAACTGATCCCTGCCGGAATCGATGGTAAAATGACGACGTTTCGGCAGAGTCACATCTGCCCTCTTCAGGTCGGTTCGCATAATTGTCGTAGCCTTCTGCTTTCGCTTGTAGTTACTCGAGTAACTAGAAGCGAAACAACACATATATTGCCCGCGAAAACTTAAAAACAAAAAAATATATATAAATATATATATATATATATATATATATATATATAAAAATATATTATGTATAATATACAATTAATATATATATATATATATATATATATATATATATATATATATATCAGAATTAGTTGCTAATTAGTGGCTAAAAAATCGATTTTGGTTCTAAAAGCGATCTCGAGAAACCGACAACAAGGCTGGTTTACGTAAAGGTAGCGGGGGAAATACATAAATATGAGATACTGTTGCAGTTATACCCACTCTAGATGTCGAAATTCACGTCATGTGACGTGTGACCTAACTAAGAGAATGTAAATTGATAATATATATGCTAGCAAAGAAAATCCCAAAGATCATATAATAATAGTTCCTGTCAAAGGGGAAGAATGTATGTATGCGCCAAAAATGAGATGAATCAATTCTGTCGATTCAATAATCCCATTAAAGATGTTAGGAAAATCCTAGAAACTATCTCGATATAACAATCAACACCCAACTCCACCAAGCAACACTGACTCCCAATATACGTACATTACTACAATAACAATACCATCGATGCAGGATCTGTCAGAAAAACGAAAAAGATTAGGCAACAAGAAGTACATAAAAATCAATTACATCGAAAACAAAACCAAGAAACCTATTTCAAAATGCAAAAAAATGACTGTATAAAATTCCTTGCAAATGAAATAAATTCTATATTGGAGAGACATCTAGGCCCAAAAATGTTAGACTTAAATTAACACAAAAATGACAGTAAAAACTACAATTTGAAAAGTCCAAAATTTGTGAATGTGCCTCAGACCTTGGTCATAAAATACAATTTGAAAATGCAACTATATTACAAAAGCAGAACACAACACGAAACGAAAACTAACAGTGTCTGCTTTAATTAAGTCGTTCCTGGTTGCCAATAATTAAAAAAGAAATTACTAACGGTTATGTTCTTGTGAACAACTCAATATCGGGATAGTTCATAAGGTTTTCCTAGGGTTTCATGTATGATTTCAATGGAATCAATAGAACACTTAGATCGCATTTTTGGCCAATGCAATATCTTGTAACAAAGTCGCACCTAGGAGTGCCACACAATTCTGAAGATCACCCCTTTTAAATTCTTCCAATTTGAAAGGAACTTTATTAGTATATGATTTGTATCATTTTCTGTACTATCCTGTATATTATCAAATTAAATTCTTATAGTTAAGTCACACGTCACATATTTTGTCAAACATTTTAATTTTACAATTTAGTTTTTTCAGACAATTTCTGTATTGTCTGATCTAGATCCCGAAACGTTTGGAAATATACAGCATGTTCAAGTATTGTATAATTATTCGGATTCTTTTTTGCTGATTCTGATGCAAAAAGGTCCCCTAAAAAGAAATCCGGAGGTTGCATGCGGTAACCTGGTCGGGAAATTGTTTTAAATCTTTTTAAACAAATTTTAAAAAAACAACTTTTTTCCGTGGAATTAAATAATAAAATAATTAAAAATTTTTGAACATTGTATTGCTGTTGATGCTGAGTAGTATTACCACGTGTGCGGATATAATAGGCATGAGTGCGAGAAAGAGGCAACATCACTGTTTAGTATCGATAGCGCGCACACGTATGTGGAAACATTTAAAAACAAAGGTTTTGCAATGAAATAACCCCAAAAACCCTCTGCGGGATGTTGTAGAGGAATATTTAAACTTGAATTTGGCTTTTTGTAGGTTCAAAAATGATAATTATTATCCGACTTATAGAGCTTTGAAACTGGTCATAGTTGGGTTTCCAGATTCGCTTGATTTTTATAATAATATATATGTATTTAGTTTTCTAATTTGGTCCCCCATTAGAGTTTTATTTTACTAATAAACTTTCAAAGAAGCCTTTTATAATCTACTGTCTGAATTTTGAGGCTCTGTAGATTGGAAAATAAAGGGCAAAATAGGTCAAGTTTTAAATTATAAATTATTAAATCTGTTATTCAAATTATTTAAAAATATAAATAAAATACATTTTTCAAAATTTAAATAGTGAAGTTTCTAAAATGGGAACTAAGTCGATGTTTAATATTTTTGCTAACATCTTTTAAACAAATGATTTAAAAATATGATATATTTATAATTCACATAATGAGCCTTTTATTTGATATATTACATGATGCGTTTGAAAATTGAATATTTATTTTCCATTTAATTGTATAATTTGTCCCTAAAATAACTATGGAGGTTTTCTAATAATTTTTCTTATAATAATAATTCTTATAATTTCAAGTGAGTCCCAGTAACCCTAATTATTTTCAAAATTTTAGGTAGTATGGTTTCGGAAATAAAGCGAGAAATGAGAATTTTTTATATCTTTATGTTAATATCTTGTAAACAATTAATTTTAAAAATATGAAAAATATATATTTGTATTCCTCATAATGAGCCCCTTCATTTGATATATTGCATGAACCGTTAAAAAAATATTTTTTATTTTCCGTTGAATTCTATATGTAGCCCCCAATAATATTAGGGATTTCTTCGTATTTTTCCTGTAAACAAAAAAAATAGGTCTTATAGTTTGGGGAATAAAGGGGGAATAGGTAACTTTTTAAATATTTTCTAAATATATTTTAAAACATTTATTAAAAAAAATAAAAAAATACATTTGTTTTGGACATAATGAGCCCTGTGATTGATATATTACATGATTCGTTAGAAGCAAGTTTAGTTTTTTTATTTTCCATTTAATTCTATAATTTGCCCCCCAAAATGAATATTAGGGGTTTCTCCTTATTTTTTCAGTAAAGTTCAGGTGAGGCGCCATACCTCTATTTTTTTTCAAAATTTTACAGCTTATGGTTTCGGAGATAAGAGGGGGGGGGAAATGGGTAGATTTTTTTATATTTTTGTTAATATCTTTTAATTAATTTATTTTAAAAATATGAAAAAAATATATTTGTTTTCGTCATAATGAGCCCTTTCATTTGATATATAACATGATGAGTTAGAAACAATTTTAATTTTATATTTTCCATTTAATTCTGTAATTTGCCCCCAAAATTAAAAGTAGAGGTTTCCCCTTATTTTTCCAGTAAACTTTAGGTCAAAACTTTACGATTTATAGTTTCGGAGATAAGGGGGGAGGATGGGTAAATTTTGGTATATTTTCGTTAATAACTTTTAAATCATTTTTTTAATATGAAAAAAATATATTTGTGTTCTCAGAATGAGACCTTTCATTTGATGTATTACATGATGCGTTTAAAAAAAATTAATTTTTAAATTTTCATTGAATTGTATAATTTGGCGCCCAAAATTAATATTAATGGTTTCTCCTTATTTTTCTATATTTCCTATTTTTTTCAAAATTTTAAGCTCAGTAGATTCGGAGATCAGGGGGGGGACGGTCGATTTTTTTAGTCTTTCCCCCCAGAAGTACACCTAAAATCAAAATTTCTTCTTTTGCGATACGTACTCCTGATCGGGTTACCAAACTATACATTGATACCAAATTTCAACTTCTTCAGTCCAGTAGCTTAGGAGAAAATTGCTGTGTTATGAGAGAGGCAGAAATCCGGAGTGTTATTATAAGGGTATCCGTATATTGTATATAGGGAACCCTAAAAACGATCAACTTTGGAGAAAAATCACAAGAGACCGTTTTTGTTTAGTGTGATCCAAAAAAACTAAAAAAAAACTTGATTTTTTGCATTGTTTAAACAATTTTTGAACAGGTTACCGCCCGGGAGCCTGCTGATTTGTTTTTAGGGTTTTTAGTTTTTTTGCATAAGAATCAGCAAGAAAAACTAATCGGAATAATTTTGCTTTCAGAAGCGAAGCTCCTGCCTGGACTAATAAACATTACAGGGCTCTTTTGTGGCATTTTCATGATGTCATTGGTGTTAACCAAGACCGATATAATGTGTTTGCTTCAAACCATTTATGCCCAATTATAACCGGTAGATCGCTACATATCGAGTACAATCTTCCCATATGGCAACCCTAAGCACGAGCATACGCTGATCATACCTAAATTCTGAAAAGTTTAAAAATCATCTAAAGGACAATAACAGCAGCATATGATTAGGCAGTAAACAACCTGGAATAATCGCTACCCGTAAAAAAAAGATTTTATAATGAAATATGAAACAAGTAATACGCATATGGTTAATTTGTGTTGAGATTCTCCCATCAAAATCAGGAAGGAAATCATCACTTATTCAAAATTATTATCGATTCAAATACCATTTATTATAGGATGTCGAAATAATTGTGTAGTTTCATTGTTCTAATGCGGCAGATGATGATACACTTTCATTGTAAATAACGGAGGTTTCAAGAACAATTTTCCACGATTATGGACTGGAGTATGAAATAACTCGACTGACTGAGGATACCGTAATAGGAATCACATTATATTATAAAATCCTTACATAATGTCATTATAAATCACCGTTTCCGTTGCAACACCAATTCCAGCGATATTTTTCTCTTTTCCTGTAATAAAGACGACAATGCAAGGTAAGGCTAAGAAATAAAGTAAAGACTAACGTTTCTTAATTCTAATGGAATTCATAGGAAAGAACAAATTAAAAATGTAAATTTGTGATAAAGTTGACAAAAAAGTGATAAAGTGACAAATTAATCTGCATTATGTCTCAGCGACTAATCGTTTTAGATAATATATTAAAGCATTCAACTTGTTAAAGCTGTGCAAAAGTTTGCACAGTATTTAGTTCAGTAATATAAGGTGCATTTCAGATACCTCTTGAGTATATAAATCTTACTATTAAACAACAGTATTTATTTAATAAACGAATAAATTATAAATAAATACATTTTTAAAAACCACAACTCAACTTCAAAGTAACTTAACGAAAAAGTAATTTTTTTTTTCTGCAACAATTAAATACCTTTTCTCAAGTCGGCGTCAAGTTGCAAAGTGCAACTCATGAATGTACTTCCCAAATTATTTGCACTTTAACTTGGCACCAACTTCAAAAAAAGTATTTAATTGCAGAAAAAATACATTTTTTGCTTTCTCGTTAAGTTACTTTTTTGCTTTTTTACAATTTCTGGTAATGTAATGACTGAATTGGAAACTCCAGTAACAAAGGTAAAAAAATCGAAAATTTTCAAACATTTTTCTTTTTTTCTATTTATGATTATAACTTTTTTCTGAATAGATTTAGGTATAGGCATTGCTTCTTAAAAAAGAAAGCTTTTGAAATTACCTTTAAAATGGCGGCTTATAGATCTTTAAACGATTGAAATTGATGGAGATATAAACGTTTGAATTTAGCCATTTTTTCTTTTTTTTAACTTTTTCTTTAAAAAGTCTATTATTTCATATTTGAACGTTAAAAAAATTTATGCAATAAGAATTTTATAAACATATATATTAGATATTATTCTATTAGAAATATTTAACATAAATGGTTGGAGATTTAGAATTGAAATAATAAATTACAAATGTTTTTTATAATTTTGTTATATAAAATAAATATATTCAATAAAATTTACAATTCTTGTGTAATTGAAATATTTTCGAATGAAATGAAATTTCTGTAAGAAATATACAATATACGGTTACCCTTATAATATCATTCCGGATGTCTGCCTCTGTCACATCACAGCAATTTTCTCCTAAACTACTAGACGGAAGAGGTTGAAATTTGGTATCAAGGTATAGTTTGGTGCCCCGATCAGGAATCGTAAAAGAAAAAATTTTGATTTTAGGGGTACTTCTGGGGGGAAAAACTAAAAAAATCTACCGTCCCCCCCCCCTGATCTCCGAAACTACTGAGCGTAAAATTTTGAAAAAAATAGAAAATATAGAACATTGCCCGAACTTTACAGGAAAAATAAGGAGAAACCATTAATATTAATTTTGGGGGCAAATTATAGAATTAAATAAAAATTTAAAAATAAAAAAATTTTCAAACGCATCATGTATATATCAAATGAAAGGTCTCATTCTTAGAAACACAAATATATTTTTTTCATATTTAAAAAAAATATATTTAAAAAGATATTAACGAAAATATACCAAAATTTACCCATTTCCCCCCCCCCTTATCTCCAAAACTATAAAAAGTAAAGTTTTGAAAAAAAAATTACAGGTATAGGTTCTGACCTGAAGTTTACTGGAAAAACAAGAACAAACCTCCTCTTTTAGTTTGGGGGGGGGCAAATTACAGAATTAAACTGAAAATATAAAATTAAAATTGTTTCTAACCCATCATGTTATATATCAAATGAAAGAGCTCATTACGACGAAAACAAATATATTTTTTTCATATTTTTAAAATAAATTAATTAAAAGATATTAACAAAAATATAAAAAAATTTACCCATCCCCCCCCTTATCTCCGAAACCATAAGTTGGAAAATTTTGAAAAAAAATGGAGGTATAGCCCCTCACCTGAACTTTACTGGAAAAATAAGGAGAAATGCCTAATATTCATTTTGGGGGGCAAATTATAGAATTAAATGGAAAATAAAAAATTATAATTGTTTCTAACGGGTCATGTAATATATCAAATCACAGGGCTCATTATGACGAATACAAATATATTTTTTTATTTTTTTTTTAATGAATATTTTAAAATATATTTAAAAAATTACCCATTCTTCCCGTTATTCCCCAAACTATAAGACCTCACATTTTTTGTTTATAGGAAAAATATGAAAAAAAAACCCTAATTCTATTATTTGCCCCCCATATTTTATTTATATTTTTAAATAATTTGAATAACAGATTTAATAATTTATAATTTAAACTTTGACCTATTTTGCCCTTTATTTTCCAATCTACAGAGCCTCAAAACTGAGACAGTAGATTATAAAAGGCACCTCTGAAAGTTTATTAGTAAAATAAAACTCTAATGTTACTTTTTGGGGGCCAAATTAGAAAATTAAATACATATGTATTCTGATAAAAATCAAGCGAATCCTAAAGCAGATAAAATAAAAAGTCTATGTGTGGAAAATCAAGGTGTATATTTTTTATAAATTTAAAACGCTTCATTTAAAAGAAATAAAGGTAAATATAAGAAAATGCACTCATTCCCTGTTTGTCTGAAACTGGAATATTAGAATCTTGAAGGTGGTACGGAACCCTAAGTATGCGAGTCCAACTCACACTTGACCAAATTATTTCAAATCCTATTCAGTGCGACGTGGTGAAGTATTGTATAACTGAAGTTGTTTTTTTTTCTGCTTACTTGTTGCGGTCTTGTATTTATCGCCTCCAGCTTTAGTGTTCCTATTTATTTGTCCTGCATCAGTTTTGTGGCACTCTGCGCTAGAGAGAGTATATGGGATTTGGGATCCCCGTCAAATTGATGGCAACTGACTTTTTTTTCCGATAGCATTTAACCTTCTGATAAAACGTCATTATGAGCACAACGCCAATGAAAGTCTCCTCGAAGATCTAATAGGAGTGTAAGATGCTAAATACGTGAGTTAAAAATCCGCGAGAGTTTGAATGTATGTAGTTCGCACAAACTGCATCACCATACTTGATTATGGTAAACAAGGATATTTGGGGACTCTGATTGCAGAACCAAGGTCAGCTAACCTCTATCATGTCAGGTTCAAGGTCATCTTAAGCTCAACCTGAAAAAAACATTATAAAAATTAGATACATAGGTTTTTGAGGTCGCTGAATACGAATATTGCGTTCGCTTAAGCCTTCAAGGTTACCTCGAGGTAATTTTTAAGTCATCTGGAGAAAATGTTATATATTCAAGGGTAGTGAAGGCTAGACTGGGCCTAACCAGATCTTACACCCAGGTCACACCGTCCAGGAAACCTTCGTAGGCGTTGTAACCATATGAACTTTTTATCAGAAGGTCAAATATTACCGCAAAAAAAACTTGTTGCAACCATTCGAAGGGGATCCAAAATCCCGTATACTGGGTGCATTGTCCTTTCAGAGACTTCCTGTTCCACTATAAATAATCAATTGGCGATAAACCGCCACTCCCGGGGACCTTGATTTACATTTAACAATAAGTGAAAATGATTAAGGAGCAAACAAGAATAATTCGAAGAAGAAGTGGCTAAAAAAGTTATAAAATAGTAAGATACATGCAAAGCAAGAATTTCGTACATGCTACATTTTCTAAACTTGCGTCATTATTTGTGCGTCTTTAAGAAATACTCATGTTTTCGGTTTACTCTCTTCGAGTTGTCATTCCTTTGTACACAAGACAATATACATTGTATATTATATATAATATATACTGTTTCTGGTAAGGGAACCTTCATGAGTTGCGCTTCCCACAATTGAATGTCCTCTCGAACACTTCTTTATGTATTTGAAACATTTCGTTAAATTTGAAGACGCGAGATGTAAGACTGACATCTAGGATTTTCGAGAGAATTAGCACACAGAGGTTCCGAATCTGGAGCCGTTCCGTGTAATTGCTGTTCTCCCTTAACTTGCGTTCAAAGGAATGACACCTCGAAGAGAGTATTCAATATTTCTGACAGGTGAAGTAACCTGAAAATTTTATGGTGACATTCTGTCCTAGGAGTTAAGGGAGAACAGCAATTACACGGAACGGTTCCAGATTCGGAACCTCTGTCTGCTAATTCTCGCGAAAATCCTAGATGTCGGTCTTACATCTCGCGTCTTCAATTTTAACGAAATGTATCAAATACATAAAGAAGTGTTCGAGAGGACATTCAATTATGGGAAGCGCAACTGATGAAGGTTCCCGGACCAGAAACAATATATATTATATATAATGTATATTGCCTTGCGTACAAAGGAATGACACCTCGAAGAGAGTATTCAATATCTCTGACAGGTGAAGTAACCTGAAAATTTTATCCTGACATTCTGTCCTAGGAGTTAAGTAAGAACAGCAATTACACGGAACGGTTCCAGATTCGGAACCTCTGTGTGCTAATTCTCTCGAAAATCCTAGATGTCGGTCTTACATCTCGCGTCGTCAAATTTAACGAAATGTATCAAATACATAAAGAAGTGTTCGAGAGGACATTCAATTCTGGGAAGCGCAACTGATGAAGGTTACCTGATCAGAAACAATATATATTATATATAATATATAACGTATATTGTCTTGCGTACAAAGGAATGACACCTCGAAGAGAGTATTCAATATCTCTGAAAGGTGAAGTAATCTGAAAATTTTATCGTGACAATCTGTCCTAGGAGTTAAGGGAGAACAGCAATTACACGGAACAGCTCCAGATTCGGAACCTCTCTGTGCTAATTCTCTCGAAAATCCTAGATGTCAGTCTTACATCTCGCATCTTCAAATTTAACGAAATGTATCAAATACATAAAGAAGTGTTCGAGAGGAATTTCAATTGTGGGAACCGCAACTGATGAAGGTTCCCTAACCAGAAACAATATATATTATATATATTGTCTTGCGTACAAAGGAATAACACCTCGAAGAGAGTATTAAATATCTCTGACAGGTGAAGTAAACTGAAAATTTTATCGTGACATTCTGTCCTAGGAGTTAAGTAAGAACAGCAATTACACGGAACGGTTCCAGATTCGGAACCTCTGTTTGCTAATTCTCTCGAAAATCCTAGATGTCAGTCTTACATCTCGCGTCTTCAAATTTAACGAAATGTTTCAAATACATAAAGAAGTGTTCGAGAGGAATTTCAATTGTGGGAACCGCAACTGATCAAGGTTCCCTAACCAGAAACAATATATATTATATATATATATTGTCTTGCGTACAAAGGAATGACACCTCGAAGAGAGTATTAAATATCTCTGACAGGTGAAGTAAACTGAAAATTTTATCGTGACATTCTGTCCTAGGAGTTAAGGGAGAACAGCAATTACACGGAACGGCTCCAGATTCGGAACCTCTCTGTGCTAATTCTCTCGAAAATCCTAGATGTCGGTCTTACATCTCGCGTCTTCAAATTTAACGAAATGTATCAAATACATAAAGAAGTGTTCGAGAAGATTTTCAATTGTGGGAACCGAAACTGATGAAGGTTCCCTAACCAGAAACAATATATATTATATATAATATATAACGTATATTGTCTTGCGTACAAAGGAGTGACACCTCGAAGAGAGTATCCAATATCTCTGACAGGTGAAGTAACCTGAAAATTTTATCGTGACAATCTGTCCTAGGAGTTAAGGGAGACCAACAATTACACGGAACGGCTCCATATTCGGAACCTCTCTGTGCTAATTCTCTCGAAAATCCCAGATGTCGGTCTTACATCTCGTGCCTTCAAATTTAACGAAATGTATCAAATACATAAAGAAGTGTTCGAGAGGATTTTCAATTGTGGGAACCGAAACTGATGAAGGTTCCCTAACCAGAAACAATATATATTATATATAATGTATAACGTATATTGTCTTGCGTACAAAGGAATGACACCTCGAAGAGAGTATCCAATATCTCTAACAGGTGAAGTAACCTGAAAATTTTATCGTGACATTCTGTCCTAGGAGTTAAGGGAGAACAGCAATTACACGGAACGGCTCCAGATTCGGAACCTCTCTGTGCTAATTCTCTCGAAAATCCTAGATATCGGTCTTACATCTCGCGTCTTCAAATTTAACGAAATGTATCAAATACATAAAGAACTGTTCGAGAAGACATTCAATTGTGGGAAGCGCAACTGATTAAGGTTCCCTGACCAGAAACAATATATATTATATATAATATATAACATATATTGTCTTGCGTACAAAGGAATGACACCTCGAAGAGAGTATTCAATATCTCTGACAGGTGAAGTAACCTGAAAATTTTATCCTGACATTCTGTCCTAGGAGTTAAGTAAGAACAGCAATTACACGGAACGGTTCCAGATTCGGAACCTCTGTGTGCTAATTCTCTCGAAAATCCTAGATGTCGGTCTTACATCTCGCGTCGTCAAATTTAACGAAATGTATCAAATACATAAAGAAGTGTTCGAGAGGACATTCAATTGTGGGAAGCTCAACTGATGAAGGTTCCCTGACCAGAAACAATATATATTATATATAATATATAACGTATATTGTCTTGCGTACAAAGGAATGACACCTCAAAGAGAGTATTCAATATCTCTGAAAGGTGAAGTAATCTGAAAATTTTATCGTGACATTCTGTCCTAGGAGTTAAGGGAGAACAGCAATTATACGGAACGGCTCCAGATTCGGAACCTCTCTGTGCTAATTCTCTCGAAAATCCCAGATGTCGGTCTTACATCTCGCGTCTTCAAATTTCGGTTTACATTTAAAAATCTGTCAACAAAATGGGAAAGAAGCTGGTATTTATTCTCGAAAACCATACCTTTTACAAACAGCAAACAATTTACCATCAAAGCACATCCTCGTCAACAATTTCGAAAAAGAAACGAAATAAAAGATAGTAATACTAAAAGCATATTTTCATATAACCAATATTTGTTTGCAGCCGCGTCGCTGCCCTTCGATCTTGATTCGTAAAAAGCAGCTCACGTCTATTTGTCGAGAGCAGAATTTTGCGCTCCGTATTGTATTTACCCTTGGCAAATAGCCATGCCAAGGCATAAGCAATCGAATCTCGAGTCAATATTTGCGCCATGTCTGCCGATTTTCGCATACAACGAGACCGCTATGCATTATTTGAAGAATTATTTAGTGGAGATGAATTAATAAATATTGTGTGTGTTCAACCACTTGCTGTTGTTGGAACAGGTTCTCTTTTAGTGGGTCAAGAACCACCGATCGTTGAGCCATACGAAAATACTAAACAAATATTGAATATTTAAATTTGAAAAAAAATTGGTAAGAGGTAATAATTGATGGCGGTTTCCGCTGGTCATCGAACGTATTTTAAATGAATTATTCTAATGAATCAACACATTTTTGTCGTGTAAGACACTCATGAGTTAAAATAACTACTTTTTAAAATCATTTTTTCAATTTTATATTCCAAATATTTTTCTTTGCTACTCGATTAAGGACCTTTCTTATAGAAAAATGGACTTCCGTCAAATTGTTTGAAATTTTGATATGTTGTAGAAGTTGACGTTCTGACAAAAAGAGTCCATTGGCTCAAACAGATTCTATGACTAGTTTTCGAGATACAGAGTGTTAAACATCAAAAATGCCACTTTTTTTATTTCAGATTTCCAATGATAGACGTGCTTCATTTCCGGTTATTGGAGAAATTGTGATTTGTACATTATTGGACATAAATATTTCACAAAACAATTGCCATAAGTTTTTGGTGGATTACAGGGTATTTAAAAAATACCTAACATGTGATTTTGGAAATAATCGTTTTTTTATGACAACGTTGAAAACATAAGAAGATGTTATTGCACAATTAATATCTCGTTAAAGTAATAATTTCTTGGATGTGCTTCATATAATATACAGTGTTAGCCATAAATATAGCAAGAGAAGCCATATATTATATTTTCTTATTAATGAGTCACCCTGTACGAACTATTCGTGCTTCAATTTTAATGAGACATTAAACAGATATATTATCTGTCTTTTTACACTCAACGAGATGATAAACTGATTGCAAAAACTGTACATATTGAAAACAATTATTTTTTATACTACCCCGTAGTTTTAATTTCTCTCCGTCAACTTTGTATGTTATTACATTTTTACGTTAACAAATGTTCAGTGTTTTACTAAGCAGAATATTATTAGAATTGTGTAACTAGTTTTCGAGATACAGTGTTAAACTTCGAAAATGTCACCTTTATCGTATCAGATTTCTCATAATAGATGTGTTTTATTTCCGTTTATTGCAGAAAACGTGGTTTGCACATTATTTGACATAAATATTGCCCAAAAAATTACTATTAATTATTTTTTATTACAGGGTTTTCCCATATACATGTTAGGTCATAGCCGAACATTAAAAGTTTTTAAAAAATATTTATTTTATTTAACTGAAAGTTTAAACATTGAAATAAATTGAAGATTAAAATATACTTGGTGACTACTGTTCTAGAACGAGAAGTGACCAAGCTTACATGTTTGGAAGTATTTATAACATCTGAAAAAATTACAATTTAGCGGAAAGATAAGCTCCTGCAGGTGGCTGCTGAAAAGTCATTTTAATGAACAAGTCTTTGTTTTCTATTTCCTGTTGCTCACGAGGTTACCTTGGAAATCATATCAATTTTCATGTAAGCTTTGACATTGTTTACTACGAACTTGACTTTGAATACAAAACAATGAAGCCTCTATTCTAATGAATCGTAACATACATAACATGTTTTTTAGAAAACTCCTTTTTTATTATAAGGTTGAATACATAAGAATATCTAATTGCTGAGTTAATATAATGTTAAAGAAATTAATTTTTGGACGTGTTCATACATTATACAATGTGAGTTATAAATATTGCTAAAGTGGGCTTCAATTATTTTTTTCATTAATAAGTAACCCTGTATAAACCATGGGTCCTGGAATTTTTATATTAAATTATACAAATCTAAGACTCATCACACTAAATTCTACAGGTTTGCAAAAATTGTACAAATTGAAGTATTTTAGTTTATACAGCGTTACACATTAATGGTAAAAAATGGTATATGGCCACTATAGCTACATTTACGACTTACACTGTATAATATATGAGCACGTCCAAGAACTCATTTCTTATTAACTGCGATTGCATCTTATCTATTCATGGTTGTAATAAAAAAATGAGTGTTCTGAAAAAACATGTTACATATATTTGAAACACACTGTAATCAAAGATTATCAATGGTAATTGTTTTGTTCAATATTTTTGTCAATTAATGCGAAAATTATCTTTCCTGTATTATACGGAAATAATACGAGTACACGTCTATTATGAGAAATCTGATAAGAAAACTAAGACATTTCTTATGTTTAACACACTATATCTCGAAAACTAGTCATACAATTTTAACAATAATCTGCTCAGTTAAACACTGAACATTTTTTAACGTAATGTTATAACATACAAAGTTGACGGAGAGAATTTAAAACTACAGGGTAGTATAAAAAACTACCTTTTTTCAATATGTATAGTTTTTGCAATGAGTTTAACATCCTGTTGAGTATCAGTACGAAAGGTTTGTACAGGGTGAATCATTAAAAGGATAAAACAATATATGCCTTCTCTAGCTATGTTTATGGCTCACAATGTATATTATATGAAGCATATTCAAGACATTGTTACTTTAATGAGATATTAATTGTGCAAAAACATCTTCTTATGTTTTCAACGTTGTAATAAATAAATGATATTTTTCAGAAGCATATGTTACGTATTTTTTAAATGCCCTGTAATCCAGCAAAATTATGGCAATTGTTTTGTGAAATATTTATGTCCAATAATGTACAAATCACAATTTCTCCACCTGCCGGAAATAAAACACATCTGTCATGCGAAATCTGATACTAAAAATGCGGCATTGTCGATTTTTAACATCCAGTATCTCGTTAACTAGTCATAGAATCTGTTTGAGCCCATGGACTCTTTTTGTCAGAAGATCAACTTCTACAACATACCGAAATTTCAAACAATTTGACGAAAGTCCATTTTTCCATAAGAAAGGTGTCTGGTTCTTTTTCTTACTTATACGTACCAATCAAGTACTCCTCCCGCTGACCGAGATGGCCAGTCTATGGAACCCCGCTGCCCAATCCTTCTATCACGATATTCTTCATACTGGTAACATCTTACAGAACCATAATAATCTTGTTGAAATTTTATTTTCAAATTGCCGAATTCATCTGGATTATCTTCCGAAATTTCAAGAATCAGCTGCTCAATTGCATTTGGAACATCTCTAGATAATCCTCACTGGTTAAGTTTGCATTCAGAAAAACAGGTCCAACTATTCCCAAAATTCCTGCCCCAAGATTCACTTGAGTATGTTTTTCACGATTGATATGCGGATTTGCGTCAATCCAATACCGTACATTTTGTGTGTTCACATCTCCATTGAGGGAAAAAGTACTTTCATCATTTTACAGAATTGTAGTTGGTGCACCAGTTTTAATTTGTATAGATGAAATTTGTTTTTTACCAACACCCTATGTACTGTACTTTACCTAGCTTCACTAACTGTTCATCGACGAGATCGTTTAGCATCTTTAACAGTACTTTATCGGCTTGAATAAGTAGGAACCATTTTGTTGCCTGTGTAAACGCCTAAACGACTCGTTAAACAACAATAATACACCAGGAGATACTTGTCATTCAAGGGAGCGTATCTGACGAGAACTCCTGGTTCGAAACGGCTGTTATACGTTGAATGATATAGTTCTAAATATGTGGATATATATCTGTATATATATTTACTTTTGTGTTTTTATATAAAACACTCGAACCATATGTCAAGAGTGTGGTATATGTTATAGCATAGTTTGCCTTCATATACTTAAATCACTCACTAGACGGTAGATGTCACCGACATCTATTAGGTTCAACACACTGACTGTTGTCTTACTGATGTGTATTACATCCAAGTATTTCACTATAGAACTTGTCATTCAATGGAGCGTATCTGACGAGAACTCCTGGTTCGAAACGGCTGTTATACGTTGAATGATATAGTTCTAAATATGTGGATATATATCTGTATATATATTTACTTTTGTGTTTTTATATAAAACACTCGAACCATATGTCAAGAGTGTGGTATATGTTATAGCATAGTTTGCCTTCATATACTTAAATCACTCACTAGACGGTAGATGTCACCGACATCTATTAGGTTCAATACACTGACTGTTGTCTTACTGATGTGTATTACATCCAAGTATTTCACTATAGAACTTGTCATTCAAGGGAGCGTATCTGACGAGAACTCCTGGTTCGAAACGGCTGCTATACGTTGAATGATATAGTTCTAAATATGTGGATATATATCTGTATATATATTTACTTTTGTGTTTTTATATAAAACACTCGAACCATCTGTCAAGATTGTGATATATGTTATAGCATAGTATGCCTTCATATACTTAAATCACTCACTAGACGGTAGATGTCACCGACATCTATTAGGTTCAACACACTGACTGTTGTCTTACTGATGTGTATTACATCCAAGTATTTCACTATAGAACTTGTCATTCAATGGAGCGCATCTGACGAGAACTCCTGGTTCGAAACGGCTGTTATACGTTAAATGATATAGTTCTAAAATATGTGGATATATATCTGTATATATATTTACTTTTGTGTTTTTATATAAAACACTCGAACCATCTGTCAAGAGTGTGGTATATGTTATAGCATAGCATGCCTTCATATACTTAAATCACTCACTAGACGGTGGATGTCACCGACATCTATTAGGTTCAATACACTGACTGTTATCTTACTGATGTGTATTACATCCAAGTATTTCACTATAGAACTTGTCATTCAAGGGAGCGTATCTGACGAGAACTCCTGGTTCGAAACGGCTGTTATACGTTGAATGATATAGTTCTAAATATGTGGATATATATCTGTATATATATTTACTTTTGTGTTTTTATATAAAACACTCGAACCATATGTCAAGAGTGTGGTATATGTTATAGCATAGTTTGCCTTCATATACTTAAATCACTCACTAGACGGTAGATGTCACCGACATCTATTAGGTTCAATACACTGACTGTTGTCTTACTGATGTGTATTACATCCAAGTATTTCACTATAGAACTTGTCATTCAAGGGAGCGTATCTGACGAGAACTCCTGGTTCGAAACGGCTGCTATACGTTGAATGATATAGTTCTAAAATGTGGATATATATCTGTATATATATTTACTTTTGTGTTTTTATATAAAACACTCGAACCATCTGTCAAGAGTGTGGTATATGTTATAGCATAGTATGCCTTCATATACTTAAATCACTCACTAGACGGTAGATGTCACCGACATCTATTAGGTTCAATACACTGACTGTTGTCTTACTGATGTGTATTACATCGAAGTATTTCACTATTGAACTTGTCATTCAAGGGAGCGTATCTGACGAGAACTCCTGGTTCGAAACGGCTGTTATACGTTGAATGATATAGTTCTAAATATGTGGATATATATCTGTATATATATTATATCTTTTAGGCAAATTATTTTAAAAATACAAATATATTTTCAAAATTTTAGATCGTGTAGTGTCTGAGATAAAATCGATTTTTAATATTTTTGTTTGTTAATATCTTTTAAACAAATAACTTTGAAAATATGAAAAAATATATATATGTATTTATCATAATGAGCTCTTTTATTTGATATGTTACATGATGCGTTTGAAAAAAAATATTGAAGTTTTCTACTATTTTTTCATATAAAGTTCAAGTAAGGCCCTGTACCTAATTAAATAAAGGGGGAAATGAGTATTTTTTATATTTTTAGGCATATCTTGTAAGTAATTTTAAAAATATGAAAAACATATATTTGTATTCATTTGATATATTGCATGATGCGTTTAAAAAAAGTGTTTTTTTTTAATTTTCCATTTAATTCTATAATTTTAATATAAGGGGCATCTCTTTTTTTTGTCCTGTAAAATATATATGCCATATAAGCCCCTAATTGTTTTCCAAATAAATCGGAAATTTTAGGTGTTATAGTTCCGGAAATAAAGAGGGGGAATGGGTATTTTTTTATTTTTGTTAATATCTTTTAAAATATTTATTTTAAAAATATGAAAAAATATATTTGTATTCGTCATAATAAGCCCTTTGATTTGATATATTACATGATGCTTTAGAAATAATTTTAATTTTATATTTGCCATTAATGCTGTAATTTGTCCCCTAAAATTAATATTAGGGGTTTCTCCTTATTTTTCCAGTAAAGTTCAGGTGAGGTCCTATATCCCTAATTTTTTCAAATTTTTACGTCTTATAGTTTCGGTTGGTGATAAGGGGATGGGGTGGAATGGATAAATTTTTGTATATTTTTGTTAATATATTTAAACTACTTCGGAGATAAGAGGGGGAACAGTCGATTTTTTTAGTTTTTCCGCCCGGAAGTTCCCCTAAAATCAAAATTTCTTCATTTACGATGTACTCCTGATCGGGTCACCAAACTATACACTGATACCAAATTTCAACCTTTTCCGTCGAGTAGTTTCGGAGAAAATTGCTGTGATGTGAAAGAGGTAGAAATCCGGAGTGATATTATAAGAAAAAAGAACAAAATAATTAATGTGTTACTAAAATTTTGCGAAGTAACAATTACCAGAAAACTAAATGGCCGAGCAAAGTCCCTTAGTATTTATTAACCCTTTCCTTGGTTCTTTCGTAAAAATCCACAAGACTGTCTGCTTTCAAACAATGTCATGCCCAAACCAAATGACGCAGCATGATGAAAATTTAACAGTTGAGGACACTGACTTATCTAACGATCCTTGCATTCAAAAGCGTGTTTTTGAATTTAGATTGGGTAATTATTCATCAAATTGGTGTTAATTACTTTTCACAATGTTCAATGTTTGAAATGTATAAAATATGTAAGACAAACACGTCTATCCTTTTGGATAATCATCTACAAACGACACCTATCGCATATAAGCTACTAAAACTCGAAAAAGTCACGTATGCCCAGTATGTTCTATATCATAATCACTTCGTTGACAGTAATTCCACAAAACCAATTAAGCAAGTGAGAAATAACACGCAATTATACACCTACGAGAATGTGTTCGACAACAAATGTGACAATTAAAAGAATTCTGATAAATGACCCATACTTTTCTGTAGTTTGTATAAATTAATCAAATAAAAACAATAAGGTAGAAATTCAATTATTCAAATATCTTAACGCCTAACCAACTCATCATAAAACAGTTTACAAGGAATGGTAAAATTATGCCGTGAGTAAATCCGTTTAGATATTATGTTTAAATTGTATAAAATTGGATTATAATGAGGCATTAACATGTAATTTTTCGTAAAAATAAGTTATTTTGGTAGAGCGGAATGAGTTTTAAACTATGAAATAATTAGGTAGGTATAAATCTGTAAGGTTCATTAGGTTCAGTACAAATAAACAAATCTAAAACTTCGATTAGTCTACAGTAGAAAATCACATTGAAACATATAAAAAGTGGTAGCATTAACAATTTAGTGGTTAAGTAAGTAAATTAGTTTAAAGATTGAACTGGTTTAAATAGCACAATAAATAGAAATGTACTGATAATGTTTAATAAATTCCTGAGAAATTAAGATTTAGAAATTGTTCCAATAAAAAACTCAAAATTTTTTGGAGACACCCTTTGAGAATAATAATGGAAGAAAAGTCAATAGAGTATAATTTCGAATTACATCTGGCACTTGTCAGCTTTCAAAAAATTTTCGACACAACAGAGCACTGGGCAGCTGTGAACATCATATCCAAACATCGATGTATAATGCTTCTTGAAATTATAATATACAGGGTGTAAATGAATGAGTTCGAAAGATTTCAAGATGTGCTCCCTAGAGTCATTTTATGACCAGAAGTTCCTATGATGTACAAGGTGTTAAAATCTTTTTTTCTTGTGATTACTAGAGTTTTCAAGATATTTAGTTCAATTTTGGAGCATTAATATCTCTATGAATTCTTCATAATAAGATCATAGAAACGGTCATGAAAATCTACAGGGAGGTACTTTTTCTGGGGTCACGTGCTCTTTTTGCCCATATAACTTTAATTCAGTACGCCTCTGGCAATTGACAAAATTGTAAATGAATCTCTTATGAATTTGCAATCTTTTTTTTATTTCGTTTTTTTCGTATTTGCCACTGTTCTTGTGTAAAAAATGATCAATTTCATGTGTACCGTAAAAACAGACAATCCTGTTATTTTTTTCTAGTACGCCGCTGTCATATTAATTATTATTAAACTTAATTGTTGTAAATTTACGGTCGGTGATTTTGACTGACACACAGTGATAGTTGTGCGTGAGTTCTCGGGAATTTTCCTCAATATAGCAGTTTATTCAAACGCAGAAATGGCTGACATGCATTTCTTCTACGGTCTCTCTAATGGTAATTGCTTATAAGCATCGAGAAGATGCTACAATGTATCTTCAACGGAATATTAGAACACTAGAATAAGAAGAAGCTATACTTAATTTAATTAATAATACCAACACTAGGAGCTACATGTTGATCATAAGGCAGGAACAGCTGTTATGTTCATATCATGTACAACGACTCCAAGCATTGTTACCTCGTGATTTTCCTAACCGTCTAGTTTTGGATGCTAGATATGATTAGACAACACCTAAAATTTCTTAAACATATTTTATTCACGAACGAAGCAAGTTTTTCAAAGGAAGCCATTGTTAATAAACACCTCAACCACATATGGACGGAAGAAAATCCTCATAGTATCGTTGAAGCTCACCACAGGAACGATTTTCTTTAAACGTGTGGATTGAAACTATTGGAGATCACCTATTTGGCCCACATTTCCTTCCACCTACATTGAATGTAGATACAACACTTAGTTTCTAAACGAAGAGCTTCCAGTTCTACTTAATCCGATTCCTTTAGGTGTCAAAGTGGGAATGTGGTTCATACCCGATGGCGCTCCTGCCCATTTTAGTATGAGAGCACGTCAATATTTGAACGAAACATATCCAGATCGCTGGATAGGTGGAAGAGACCCTCAATTTTGGCCAGTTCGTTCACCTGATTTAAATCCGACTTTTTAGCTTGGAGCCATTTAAAAACGGTAGTTTATAGTGGAACTGTTGTTGAAGACATAGAAGACTTTAGAAACCGCATTATTGTTTCCTTTAGAGTTATTCCAGGTTCTCCTGGGATTTTCAATCGAATGCGAAGATCTATGTGTCGACGTCTTCACCCTTCAGCCATTACAGACTCTTGTGTAAAATGAAATTGATCTCTCTCCCTCTCCCTCTCCCTCTCCCTCTCCCTCTCCCTCTCCCTCTCCCTCTCCCTCTCCCTCTCCCTCTCCCTCTCCCTCTCCCTCTCCCTCTCCCTCTCCCTCTCCCTCTCCCTCTCCCTCTCCCTCTCCCTCTCCCTCTCCCTCTCCCTCTCCCTCTCCCTCTCCCTCTCCCTCTCCCTCTCCCTCTCCCTCTCCCTCTCCCTCTCCCCCTCTCTCTCTCTCTCTCTCTCTCTCTCTCTCTCTCTCTCTCTCTCTCTCTCAAGCTTCTTCAATATTTTTATTTCACTTGAAAGTCCGTATATTTCAAATGATCCAAACCAATCCTATACATTTTCCATGGGATTTATGTCTGGTGAGTTTGCTGGCCATTTGATTCTTTGACATTATCTTCCTTACAAATGGCGCAGTGGTTATGTAAGGTACAACGACAATACTCTCATGCCGAAACATCACTGATCAAGCTTGATGGGAGACAGGTATGTTTACAACAGTCCTGTTTTCTTGGATTCCTGCGGACTCTTTCCCGTCGCCTACAGGCTAAAACATGTCTCCGACCAAATAAGAATGTTTAATAATTGTGTTAAAATCAAATGATTTTGCTTTTGAACCCATTGTATGTCGAAGTAGAAAGAAGTCTAGGCACTCTTCAAGGTCTTCAATGGAATAAAACTAATTTTCATTGATGTTTAATATTTTGACATTTACCACTAATTCAAAAATTATAAATACAATGTTTTCTTCTTAAATGAAAAACTGAGAGCATTTTCTGATTCCTGTTTTCATTGTTGGATTTGCTAAGATCGAAGGCAGAAAAAAAAACGATATTCATCGATGTCATTTACCTACATAAAATGTGATTTCCGTTATTTTAACGACTCATTTAGTTAACTATCAGTATTATTTAACTGTTGAGCAAACAATGGTTCTTATTTTATAGTTTATAGTGCATGGCATTTATTGCCACTGCTATCCATTGTTTTATCCTTCTCAATGGGCATAACTTCAATCTTTACTCTGTAATATATTTACGACATTTTTTTGGTATCCATTGTTCAAATCTATAGTTAATAATAATTGTCTTATCGAGGTGGACGAAACTTTTGCAATGTTAGAACAATATGGTGATAAATTTGTGTTAATGTTTTTTACAGAAAAATAGCTTTTAACGAAAAAATATGACGAAATGTGTTGTGCTGAATTCCAGATGAACATAATAAGGTATTTACCTTTTTAGACTAGCAATGGCGTTTATTTTTAGAATTCCTTGGGAATAACACCACAATTACTGGAAAGTCTGTATATTTCAAATAATCCAAAGTATCCTGCTAATTTGAAATACAGGGTTACAGGTTAAGTCGACTTAGATCCTTTAAGAGGTTGTAGTTTCCATCATTCCTGACTTTGAATTTTTTTAATGCCGTTTTTTTCTATTGGCCTATTTTTTGAGTTTATTTCCCAGTCAAGTACTTAAATTTGCAATTTCTGTCTAGTAGATGAAATTACAGTTAACTGAACCGACTGGGTCGGAGTAGACCGTTGATGGTTATACATTGAAATAAATTCTTTAATTTTTTTTTTCGAAGGTTATGCTATGCAAATTTGCTTATTAGTTATCGAACAAAGTATAACAAGCTCGGGTAGTATCAGAATTCCTTGAAAAAAAACTTTTAAGAAAGGCTATCAGATCGCAGTAAAGAATAATGGTACTGAAGTTGATTCCTGAAGAATAGTTGTGGCATATTTTGTCAATGATTAAGAACTTTTTGAGCAATAACACCACAATTAAGGAAATTACTGTATATTTCACAATGTTTCAGGGTCTAGGTCAGACCCCGTTGTCAATGGTAAAGAAACTATGGAAAAAAGGCACAATTCTAAAATATTAAATTACAATGTTTGACAATATTATTTGATTTATGACGTAACAAAGAGAAATTTAATTTGAGAATATACAGGGCAGCACAGAAACGTCTAAGTATGAAACTTCCCTTCAAATTGGAAGAATTTGAAACGGGTGATCTTCAGAATTTTACATGGCGGTCCTAGGTGCGATTTCGTTATAAGTTATAGCCAAATGCCGAAAATGCGATCAAGGAATTTTGTCGATTCAGTGACCCCATTAAAATCATAAGGGAAAACCTAGGGAAAACCTTATGAACTATTCTGACACTGGATTGTTCACAATTACATGACCATTAGCAATTTCTTCTCTAATCATCGGCAACCAGGAACAGTTGAATTCTACGGAGGTAATAGCGATACAATCGTTTTCATTTAACAAAATTCAAGCAAACTCTTTTAGTTTTCGTTTCGTGTTGAGTGCTTCTTTCTGCAATATAAATATAATTTTGAAATTGTATTTTATGACCAAGGTCCCAAGCATGTTCACAAATTTTGGATTTTTCAAACTGTCGTTTTTTAATGTAATTTTTGTGTTCGTTTATTCGAAAATTTAGAGGTCTAGATGTTTCTCTAATATAGAATTTATTACATGCACAAGCAGCGGTGGATTTACACTTGGGACAGTCAAGGCAAAATTTGGAACGTGAAATTGTTTTTTCATGCAAACGACTTTTACACTGAGTTTCCAAACGTGGAAATTGTATATCGCATATTTACGACAGCTGTAACAAATTGTAGCGCAAAACGATCGTTTTCATGTTTGAAAAGAGTTAAAAACTTTTTATGCTCTACAATGAGTGCAACTAGACTCAATAGCTTAGCTATTCTATGCATCGAGTCAGACGTACTTCAAAGATTAGATTGCGACCAAGTTGCAATTCAAAAAGTCAGGCGTGTTTGCCTGTCAAAAAATTAATGAAAAACAATTACGAGTCACCTTAGTGTAAAATTTATAATTTTTAGAGAAAAAAGAAACAAATATTTTTTTATATTTCGAAAATATATCTTTATATATAAATGGGAATGTTTGTCTGTTTGTCCTTTATAGAATCATAAACGCCTGGACCGATTTTGATCAAATTTGTTGTGTATGTTTGGGTGGGTCTTTGGAAGGTTTAGATTCACAATTGAACCCGGTAGGTGGCACTAAGATCGGGTTCTAACTCCTCCTAAACGGCTGGACGGATTTTAATGATTTTTTTTTGTATGTTTGGGTGGGTCTTTGGACGGTTTAGATTCACAAACCGGTAGGCGGCATTACGATCGGGTTCTTACTCCTAAACGGCTGGAAAGATTTTAATGATTTTTTCTGTGTATGTTTGGGTGGGCCTCTGGAGGGTTTAGATTCACAATTGGGCACCGTAGGTGACTCTAAGATCGGGTTCTAATTGCTCCCAAAACGGCTGGATGGATTTGAATGATTTTTTTTGTGTACGTTTGGGTGGGTCTTTGGATGGTTTAGATTCACAATTGAACCCTGTATGTGGCACTAAGATTGGATTCTAGGAGTTCCTTTTATTCTTGAAGATTTTTTTTTCGCACATTAGTATAGAGTTTATCGAATTCTAATATCAAAAAAACATTTACTGAACCTGGTAATAGTACCAACTCACATTTGGACAGAACCACGTCTGTCGGATCCCCTAGTAATATATAATAAATTGCCTGCAATAAATTATTCATTTTATATACAGATATATATCCACATATTTAGAACTATATCATTCAACGTATGACAGCCGTTTCGAACCAGGAGTTCTCGTCAGATACGCTTCCTTGAATGACAAGTTCTAAAGTGAAATACTTGGATGTTATACACATCAGTAAGACAACAGTCAGTGCATTGAACCTAATAGATGTCGGTGACATCTACCGTCTATTGAGTAATTTAAGTATATGAAAGCATACTATGCTATAACATATACCATACTCTTGACAGATGGTTCGAGTGTTTTATATAAAAACACATAAGTAAATATATATACAGATATATATCCACATATTTAGAACTATATCATTCAATGTATGACAGCCGTTTCGAACCAGGAGTTCTCGTCAGATACGCTTCCTTGAATGACAAGTTCTAAAGTGAAATACTTGGATGTTATACACATCAGTAAGACATATTATATACTTAAATTACTCAACAGACGGTAGATGTCACCGACATCTATTAGGTTCAATTCACTGACTGTTGTCTTAAAAAAAAACTAAGAATTAAACACTGTAAGTTTGAATAAAATTTCAGTATTGGGGCGGCATTTTTTCCGGTACCCAGGGGCGGCATTAAGTTAAATCCGGCCCTGTGCACAAAGAATTTTTTAACTACAATTTTTTTTATTTTTAATTGTGAGTTTTTTGTTTTAAATGATGTTTTAATATTATATAGGTTGCCCAGTCTTTTTATTCTTTCTGAGAGACCCTCTATGTATGGTGTAGTTAGTTACGTGATGACCTTGGGAGCCAGTGTTGTTTAGTGAAGTTTGATGTTGGTTGTTAGCGTTCGTTTGGTATTCGATTAGGGACCATTTTCGGCTGGATGGGTGTCTGCTAATGGTGGATGTTTGAAATTAGTTTTACATACGATTTTTTAAATGTTATTTTTTTATTGCTTATGACTTTTATTTGCCTGAATTTACTATTTTAATTCTACTTGATTAACCATTTTCAAATATAAATTAATAAAGTTATAACATTAAGTAGCTATTAATTAAGTATAAATATGCCCAACCAGTATTTATTATATGCATTTACTTATAATAACATAAGAATTAATATCTTGAAAATTTTTAATGTAAGTTTATAAAAATATTTTACCGTAAACATCTAACGGCCTAATTCTACAAAAGGTCATTGAGTATTTAAATGTTTTTATAATTTCAACAAGCTTTAATAATAAAAATATATTATATTAAAAAATGTAGTAATATTAAAAATGAAAGTATGCTCTTTCATTATTATTATGAGATAAAGACTTTTTTATTATAGATATATTACATTATACAATCTCTGAAAGTACATCATTTCACCCTTCAAATAAAGAATTTTGAAAAAACGATTTTCTTATGTAAGGAATGGGAATTTACGAAATCTGTACAAGACTGGAATGATTATAAAAATAAAAGAAATATTGCAGTAGCAACGTTACGGCAAGAAAAGAAAATTTATTATGAAGGGAGAATCGACAAATCGAAGGGAGATAGTAGAAAGATGTGGCAGACAATTAAACAGTTAATTGGGCAACAAAAAGAAAAGCTGGAGGCGGACAAAATAAGTTTTGACGGCTATTATCGATCCATAGAAGACAATTTTAATAACTATTACAGCGACGGAATTCGTGAAATTACCGACGGTATCCAAGATAGAACCTCAGAACAGGACGAAAATGCAAAAATTGGTGCGGAAGCTAAAAAATACAGTTTCCAGTGATGCCTGTTTGAGTGTTAAGCTATTGCAAGCTATTTTAGTGTTATCGGGTATCCCCTGTTATATCTTGTTAATACAGTATTATCTAAAGCATTATTTCCGTCTGCACTTAAAATCAGTGTAATAGTGCCAATTGCTAAGGTACCTCGACCAGTATTGCCGGAGCAATGTAGACCAATAAACCTTCTGCCAACTGTTGACAAAATTATTGAAATTGTAATAAGAGTCCAACTAATGCCATTTTTCGAGAAAAACAATATTCCATATTGTTAGGAAATTTACCCAAAGCCGACCCTGTTTCATTTCAGTACGACAACAAACGCTTTGAGATAAAAAAACGGTTCTCGAAAAGATTCGGCAGCGGAAGGAGTGATGATTGATTTTACGAGAATTTTCTATGCTGGCTTATAAAGGAAGCAGCTACGATGCAGAGTTCAGTTATACCGCGACGACTAGCGTATATGGGAATGTATTGTGATATTTGAATCAGCTGTTTAAATGAAAATAAAGTTCTGGAAAAGTGAAAGTAAATATTAGTTTTATAATTTTAAATTGAACCCACGGACTATATTGCAATTTGGTGTCAGAAGTGGGATTAAGTGCAGCTAAAGTCGTAATTTGATTTATGGAAACTACCAAAAAAAATTATCAAACAGGTTACGGAGGGACTAGACGAAAAAATAGCACAGATTCTAGAAAAACGTGACAAGAAGGAGAAACAACATCAAGAAGAAATTCAAGAAAGGTTAGCGAAATCTTTTGATGAAAAACTTAAAATTGAGTTAGGAAATCTTGTCACTAATATCGATGAAAAACAACAAAATCTTGTTTCCACGATGGAAGAAAAACAACAAAATCTGGTTTCCACGATGAAAAGCGAACAACATAATTTAATTGAAGGATTGTTCTCGAAATTTGAACAAAAACGAGATCAAACTGAATTAAAACGACAAAATGAATTTAAAATACTAGAAAAAAAACGACAAAATGATTTTAAAGTAACTGAAGAGAAAAGACAACTGCAATTTGAACAATTAATGCAAATAGTATCGCAAGTTAATGACACAGTTAATGAACGAATGCAAATAGTGGAATCAGACATAAGAGAAATAAATGATGACATAAAGGTCCTAAAAAATACAGTGGATACTCTTGAAACCAAAGTAGATGACATCGATTCCATCCAGAACCAGGTGAAATTTGAAATAAATGCTATCCAAAGCCAGGTAAACGTTGAAATCAGTTCAATTAAAGACGCAGTTCACAGTGAAGTACAAGATAAAGTGGAAACAGCAACTAAAAAATTGCAACAAGATGGTGAAGAGAGAGTGATCGAGTATTACAGCCGTGGATTCTCGAAACCGGAAAGAAATTATTGCGTCACCAGTAAAGAGCTTCTTGCAATAATAAGGGCTGTAGACCATTTCCACAAATACCTGTATGGTCGTCATTTCTTAATCCGAACAGATCATGCCGCACTCAAATGGCTGCTGGACATGAAGACACCGGAAGGACAACTGGCCAGATGGATGCAGAAATTACAGCAATACGACTTCAAGGTGGAACACCGTGCCGGCCGTTTGCACAATAATGCCGATGCCCTATCCAGAAGACCCTGTAGAGCGGAATGCGGACATTGTCTGAAGACGGAACAGCGAGAGGGTATCTCCATCAGGCAGACCACTGAGAAAGACACCTTCCATTGGAATCAAGATTGCGAAACATCATTCAGGAGACTGAAGGCAGCACTATGTTCCAGCCCAATCCTAGCCTTTCCTACACAGTCTGGAAAGTTCATCTTAGACACCGACGCCAGCAACACAGGTTTGGGGGCCGTCCTATCCCAGGTGCAAAATGGCCAAGAGATAGCTTGTTTCGAGCCAGTAGAGACCATCATCAATTGCGAAGAAGAGTACCAGACGTCGGTGGAGGAAACAGGGCCCAGTAAAGAGTTCCTACAACAGTTTGCTGACCATTTGACACACCTGACACCAGAGAACCAGGAAGAGTCAGAGTCACCATTTCAAGCGCTGCTGGCTGGTCTGAACAAAATATTAGAACGGTCACAAATAACTGGCACCAGAGGGGCATGTTACCGCTGCGGACGGACAGGACACTTCCAACGTGATTGTCGAGTGAGGCTACCTGAACGATCACCGACCAGGGGTAACAGAACAGCCACATTTCCAGGGACCGTCAGCCAGTCAGCATAAGGGGGCGACTGCTGACTGTCCCCCAACCAGCCCCCAAAACGTTATCCATCCGGGGATTTTGCCGAGATAGCAGCAGCCTAGTCATCCGTCGATACCGGCGCCGCTGTGTCCATTTCCAAGTCCAGGGTCTTGAGACCATCAAAAATTCGGCCAGTTACCAATAACATCCAGCTCAGAACAGTCACCGGCGAGTCCATGTCAATACAGGGTGAGGCAGATGTCGTGCTACAGAGAGGGGACAGCATGATCCGGCATAGGGTCCTGGTAGCGAATATTGAGGACGATTTTATACTGGGTATGGACCTAATTAGCCAGCATGGATTTATGTTCGACCCGAGATATGATGTTCTTCGGTTCCTAAATGAGGAATGACACGGCCCGTCAACAGTTCAGTCACCTCCATAAAAATTGTGGCAAAGTCTTCAGCTAGAATTCCCGGTCGAACGGAACAAATTATTCATGGGCAGCTATACAGCAATCCTGGGAGCTGCGTTGGAATGGTGGAGCCCGTACACTCAGCTCATGACTACTTAGTTGGACGGGCTATAGTTAAAACCGGACGAGATATACCAATCAGAGTCCAGAATTTGTCCAACAAAGACATTAGCATTGGCAATGGTGAATACCAGGTGGTCAAGAGGCTGAATGACGTCGTCTACCGGATCCGTCGAAAACCCAAGGCTAAATTGAAGGTGGTTCATTTAGATCGACTCGCTCCCTACCATGGAGAGGATGTTTCTGATCGGGACGATCAGAATTAAGGGGGGGCTAGTGTTACGAAATTTACCCAAAGCCAACCCTGTTTCATTTCAGAACGACAACAAACGCATTGAGATAAAAAAAAAACGGTTCTCGAAAAGACTCGGCAGCGGAAGGAGTGATGATTGATTTTACGAGAATTTTCTATGACAGCTTATAAAGGAAGCAGCTACGATGCAGAGTTCAGTTATACCGCGACGACTAGCGTATATGGGAATGTATTGTGATATTTGAAAAGCTGTTTAAATGTAAATAAAGTTCTAGAAAAGGGAAAGTAAATATTAGTTTTATAATTTTAAATTGAACCGACGGTGTCAGAAGAAGAAGGACAATCGGGTTTTCGAGACAAACATTCATATGAAACAGCACTGCAGTTTGTCTTTGCTAAATGGAGAAATGACATAAATATGGGTAAAACGGTTTTGAGTGAATTTAAAACGTGCTTTTGAAACAATTGACAGGAATCTGTTAATTTTGAAGTTAGAAAAAACTTGGGGTAACATCACAAGCCTTAAAGCTGATCCACAATTACCTCCAGGGCCGCTTTAACCAAACTGAAATAAACAATAAACTATCCAGTATTATTGATTGTCACCTTGGAATTCCCCAAGGAAGTGTCTTGGGTCCTTTATTATTTATTGCATATATAAACGATATACAGAAAGTGTTAAAGAATTATTTTGTAAGTCTGTTTACTGATGATATACTCATATCAATTGCCGATAGTGATCCAAAGAGGGCTGCTAGTTTGTTAAATAGTGAACTGGGAATCTTAAATGATTGACTATGTGTTAATAAGCTTAAATTGAACAACAATAAAACTAAGTGGATGGTATTAGGAACTAAATCAAATAGCAAGAGTTTTAATGAACAAAATCTTGTATTTAAAATAAATGGGATTGAAAATGAGCATGTATATAATATAATGTATTTAGGCGTCATGTTGGATCCCCAATTGACATTTAACAATCATTAACAATCATACAGACTACTTATGTAGGAAATTAGGTAAAAAACTAGGTTTTTTAGGAGAATTGTTTGTCTCAATGGTGTAGAATACTCATTTGCAATGCTATTAAAAAACCTCATTTTAATTACTGCGCAACATTATTACTATCTTGCAATCAAGAACAAATCAAACGACTCCAAATTTTGCAAAATAAATCTATGAGAATAGTACCAAATTGTAGTATATATACATCAGTAAATATCCTGTTGAAGTGTCTTCATTGGCTTTCAGTAGAACAGAGCACTAAAAGGACCAACTTAGTTCTGATTTACAAAATGATGCATTCTCAAACCCCAAAAGATCTCAGTAGCTTATTAGTTAAAAGACATGAACTACATGCGCGAACATTAAGATCGAACGAAAATTTTAATATAAAGTTCACGGATAAAACATTTTTAATGGGATCTCTTTTAATTAATGGTATAAGTCTTTGTAGTGCTCTGCCATAAGAAATTAAAAACTCTAATAATGTACACAATTTTAATAAAAATGTTTGTAGATATTTAATAAGAAATGGTGTTTAACTTAAAATCTAAAATTGTGATAAATAACAGAATCTATGTATGAATTATCTGATGTAGTTTATGCTTGTAGATATTTAGTAAAAAATTGTGATTAACTTATTATTTAAAAAAACAATGATAAGTAACAGATTGTATTGTATTTGTTAGCAAAACTCCTAAGAAATTCATTCATTGATTCACATTTGTTTATAAACATTTTTTCTTCATTAAATTTATTGATGTTAGAACAGATGGTTTTTGCTCTGCCAAACAACACTGACTCCCAAGATAATCACATTGCTACGATAACCATAACATACATACAGGGTCTCTTAGAAAGACTAGAAAGACTGGACAACACATATAATATTTAAGATTAAGATATGGAATGAGAGCATGTGTGGAAAATAGGGACGAACATGTGGAACGTGAACTGTAATCTGTAAAATAGCAATAAATGTAATTTTGTAACTATTTAGATTTTAATTTCTATCGCTAATATTCGTGCTACAGTCATTCTACTCTTAATGGGGTGATGTTCCGAAAATCCCACTTCCCTGAAACTTTTCACTCGTAATATGACATTATAAAGCATTTGGCGTATTAAAATGTTACTTCCAAGATTTTATATAATTATAAGAATTTAATTTCTATCACTAAAATTCATCCTACAGTCAATCAACCCTTAAAAGTGAGATATTCAGGAAATCCTGAAACTTTTCAGGCACTCTTAGTAAACATTTGGCGCAATAAAATTTTACATCTAAGACTTTATACAATTAATGAGGGGGTCATTTCACCCCAGAGCAATATGCATTTAATGAATTATTTCAAAACAAAAGTTAAAAACGCAAAACTGTACCATAGTAAGGATCCACTCTATACTACATATTCCAACCATAATTTATTTATTTATTTACTAGTACTCCATCCAACAGCCATAGACCAAATCAAGGATGGGCATTTAAATTAATAATAAATTAATTAAATAATAAAATTATATCTAGCTACTGGTTCTTAGTATGAGGTTTTTGTATTATTTAGCTCAAAAAACATTATTTGGTAATGTAGTTCTTTTTTACTTAACATGTGACACGTTTTAAAACAACAGACGTCTTGACAGGTTCATTAATAAAAGTGCAGATATGCAGTTGAAGAAACGTTCAAAATGACTAACTATGCTGATGCGATATTTTGCTCTGTTAAAACTTTCATTTCATTCAACGTAGTTTATTTACGGCTAATTAAGCATTACTTAACGGTTTAATTTATTTGTACCTAGAAACAAATGATTTTGTTGATTGGATTTTACGTAATTTGCAGACTTCGTAGTGTACAACGTTCAGTAAAGATAACAAAACACGAGATTAAAAACCACGTGCATCAATAACGCTTCTGAAACCAGCCACTTATGTATTTTACACTAGCAGGGTTTTTGAAAAGGAAAGGCAGCTGGTTGTTTTCTTCAAGTACTAATGTAAATTGAATCCTGGGGTGTATAGAGTTTAGGCGTTCTAGGAACTTGAGCAGTCTAGGAGATCCTAAACCAAAAGCTAAACTAGAAAATCAAGGGATATATAGTATAACTTGCGGAACGTGCGACAAAGTATACGTTGGACAAACGAACAGGAGAATTTCAGCCCGTTTAGATGAACATAAATTAGCTGTCAAAAATAAACAAACGACATCGACCCTGTTCCAACATCAACAACCATCGGGGCACAAAATCAACTTCAATAGTTGTAAAGAGATCGCACAAACGACCCATTACAAATCAAGACTAATACGAGAAGGTGTGACTCTACCATCGATCCCGGCAGGGATCAGTTATCAACTACGCGTATGAATTCCCGGAAACCACCTAACACATCTATATAAATACTAATAATTCAGTGTGCACGTAAAGTATGGAACATACTAAATAAAATCTATCCAGATAAAAGAAGAAAAATACCCTCCGGAACGTCAACCTTAATTTAATCATTACGTCATTAAGGTGGTCTGTATGACGTCATACACAAAGTTTTTAAATAGCAACTCCAATATTTGAATATTCACTTGAAAGATCTAATAATTCTACATAAATACAAAAAAATCAACTGAAAGGTATAAAGGTAACAAAAAAATAAGAAAAAAAATCAAAAGAAGTGTTCAAATTGGCGACCATTTACTAGCTGACAATGACAAATGCGATTTTCAAATTATTTTTTAACGTTGGTTAACACTTAGTCCTTTCGGTCGATTGACGTAAACTTTTGATTTCAGATAGCCCCAGCAAAAGAAATCGAGCGGAGTTAGGTCGGGAGATCTAGTAGTGCAATCGCTCCTCTCCGACTAATCCATTTGTTTAGGAAAATTGTATCTAAATAATTTCGGACAGGTTGTGAATAATGTGGTGGTGCACCTTCCTGCTGAAACCATAGAACATCATCAGGTATGCCGCGATGTTCTGCATTTGGAAAGACTTCTGCAATTTGATGAGACGGGCCCAGTAATGAATAAAAAAAGAGGTCCCATTGGAATTGTAAATGATGAAAATGTAGCTGTGGCTACATTGGGCCATGTCCAACTTATACCAAACAAGCATTCTGTCCAGCAAATCTCTGCAGCTTCCGGTATTAGCAAAACTAATGTTTTTAGAATTTTGCATGTACAAATTTTATCCTTACCAAATTAAATTACTTCATGAATTGAATGAGGATAGTTGGGACCGAAGGCATTTTTGCGAAATTATGAGCCAGCCTATGATCGAAAACCCGAATTTCTTGTACAATATTTACTCTTCGGAAGAGTGCACTATTTCACTTCATGGGGTGGTTAACCGACATAACTGTAGATTTGGGAGCGATACAAATCCTCATTTATTTCGAGAAGCTCATAATCAACATCCGGTAAAACTAAACGTTTGGGCAGGGATTTTGGGAAATCATTTAATTGGACCCCTGTTTATTCCTGGTAATTTAAATGGTGAAATTTATCACAATATATTGGAAAATGAAATTAATGCATGGATAAAAGAAAATGATCCATCTACTACATGAAGAGCAATTGCATTTCCAACAAGATGGAGCTCCTCCTCACTACGCCGCATGAGTTCGTCAATACGATTTGGAATACCCTGCTCGCTGAATTGGAAGAAGAGGTTCTATAAAATGGCCTGCCCGATCACCTGATCTGAACCATTTGGATTTTTTTTGTGGGGACATGTTAAATCCAAAATTGTTATGACTCAGCCTGAGAATTTGGACGAACTTTCCCAACGAATTATACCGGAGTGTCGTCAGATAACACCGACTATGCTGAACCATGTCAGAGACCGCTTTCAGTAAAGGTTGTACTATTGTATGGAAGTCAATGGAAGACAATTTGAACATTTGCTTTAGAGGCATTGTATTGTACTGTAAATTCGCTTTTTTAATACTCTTTATTATTACATGTACAGAAATTGCAATAAAAAATTGTATTATGACGGTATAGTCCGTAAAAAGGGCTTTCAAATGATATACGACAACACCTATTTTCCCTATTTCAAATCTCAAGGTCATTGAATTGGCCTGTTTAAGTTCACCACAAAAAATTTCCCCCTCGAAACAATGTTTATCGACCTGTTTTTTTAATTGCAATAGTTTTGAAAATAACCAAGATATTCAAGGTGGCTCGCTTGAGATGGAATACCCTGCATAGTTGGTCAGAGATCCGGATTCTACATTCTACTAATTTACCTACGAATTCAAATAATTTTGTACCAAAGTTATAGATGATAATCTAGATTAGCCAGTATATAAAACAGCGTAATATGTTAAACATACCCAAAGATAAAAAGCCTACTACATAAATTCTTGGAACTCTGTTTACTCTACAAATTGTCCAACCTACCTTAGATGCCCCCGCAAATATTCACAATTGGCGAACACAGACAACCAGGAAAAATCACAAACTGGCGCACTTACAACCAAAAACACTCACAAAATCAACAAAAAAAACACAAACTAGAAACAACACTCCGCCGAAGCGTTAGAACTATATTTTTCATTTCAGCAACGTACTCACAGAAGAAAAAAACGGAGATGTAGAAGAAATCAACAAATTTGTCGAAACAAATGAAATTAGCGCGTCGTCAACAACGTTTGCGCGAACTGACCGCCCGCCGCCGTTCGACAATCGAATGTCGAATTGCTCGGTATCGTTAATATCAAGCAGGCTGCGGCCAGTGGCGGGAAATTACTTCCCAAGATCTTTCACGGCCTACCGTAATCGTCTTCTCGTCGTAAAATGATTCATCAATTGTTTTCTTTTATAGATGTGCGAAGGAAATAACTGACGATCGCGAGATAGAGAGATTGTTGATGCGTACCATGTGTGTGTGTCGTGCGAGTGTGGACCACGACACGGCGACCTTACGCTATACCTGTTGCTATTAGTTTGTGTTAAGTGCTGGCGGCAGGAATTTTTTGGTTGTGGAATCTTAATTAGACCGAAGAAATGCGATGTTTTTGTATCATTTTTGCATCGACATCAGATATTATAAAAAAATTCCTTATAATAAATCATCATATACGTTCGAATACTACTTATATTCTCCTCGTATTATGTCATTTTACGCCATTTTTTTTGCAGTGTTTTTTTTTGTTGAAATGGATTCCAGGCAACAAATACAGGATGGCTCATCTAAAACAGTAGAAGATTTACGCATTTACACAATAAACATGGTACCAATACAGTCTAGAAGAGCCAAACGGAATAAATTCGATAACGAATAAAGAAGGGCGTGTTGGGAAAAACGCTTGGACACTTCTATTTCTATTTTTAAATGCTCATTTTTTTCAACAAAAACAATTATATAGGGCGTGTCATGTGACAGTGGCCAATACCCACTTTCTTATTTTAAATAAAAGCCCCTGTATATTATTTATTTTTAGATTCTCCAGAAAATTCAAGAGATAATTCATGTACAATGTCCTACACTTATCTTCAACTGTTTCGGAAAAATTAAGTGTTTTCAGATGTATTACAACAATTAACAATAAAAAAAGAAAATTATTTTATTTCACAACTTCACTACATTACACTCAATACTTAATTCCCATTTAGGTCTTCATATTGAGATAGTAAGCGAAAAACGTTCCTGCGTTCCTTTTTACTGATTTGAAAAAAAAACGTTTTGTTTATTTTCTTCAAAGTCATAGCCTTAGCTAAGTAGTTGTCAATGCTCTAAGTGATAATACGAAATTGGATATTATGCTTGAGTTTCAAAAAAACCCACATAATTCTGATCGAAACGCTGTTCAACGTTAACCACACATAAATTTTTCGAGTATTAAAGGAAAGTAGAATGCATCCCTGTAAAATGATTCCGACTCAGGAAGACGATTTCGATAGGAGAACGTATTTCGGTAAACAAATGATGGTAAAGTTAGATAACAATGTGATCCAATTATAAGATGTTTTGTTTTCTGGTGAGAGCACATTTACACTTAACGGTTATGTTAATCGTCAAAATTGGCGCTGTTGGTCTAGTGAGAATTCTCACTGGATGACAGAGAAACATACGCAATATCCTGAAAAGCTAATGTTTGGGCAGGAATTGTTGGATTTCATATCGTAGGTCCCTTTTTCATTGATTGCAACTTGAATGGAGATAAATATTTAGAACTGCTCCAAAATAATGTCGTGCCAACTTTGGCAAACATATCGCGATCCAGTAAACCCACAAGTTCCTGACAATACAATATGATTTCAGCAAGATGGAGCACCGCCCCATTACGAAATCATTGTCCGGCAGTAACTGAAACAAATCTATCCAAATCGGTGGATTGGGAGACGCGGATAGATAGAATGGCCAGCACGATCTCCTGATTTGACGTCATTGGACTACTTTTTGTGGGGATATGTCAAAAGTACTGTATACAAAACTAAACTCTCAACTTAGATGGCCTAAAAAGACGTCAGTCACGCCTGAGATGTTGAGTAACTTTAAAGACATTTCTATACCAGATTAGCATGTTACCAAGACGTTCGCGGCGAGCATATTGAACACTTCCTACATTGACATTATTGTTTTTTTGTTTTTTTATATTACTAAGAAATAATCAGCATTACTTATTAGGTTTTTAGTGTAAATATATGGATATCCTTATAATATCACTCCGGATTTCTGCCTCTGTTACATCACAGCAATTTTCTCCTAAACTACTGGACGGACGAGGTTGAAATTTGGTATGAATGTATAGTTTGGTAACCCGATGAGGAGTACATCTCGTAAAAGAAGAAATTTTGATTTTAGGAGTACTTCTGGGGGAAAAACTAAAAAAATCGAGCGTCCCCCCCCCTGATCTCCGAAACTACTGAGCCTAAAATTGTGAAAAAAAAATAGAAAATGTAGAACGTTGCCCGAACTTTACAGTAAAAATAAAACATTTAAAAATATATATATAACCGACTTCTACCTATAACTAAAAAGCTAAAAATAATTATAACAAAATACAACTCTAGCAAATAAATAACACATTCAATGTTGTAAGATACCCACCCAGGAAGTAAAAAATGTAAACATTAAAAGGTGCTCATTCTGTACAAATTAATTACCTACCAATCTAGTACATTTTTGAAGTCGGTGACAAGCAAATCTAAAATCCTTCATTGCGTACTTATCTACTAATTCATCAAACTTGATTGTTGCTTGGCACCGACTTCAAAAATATACTAGATTGGTAGGTAATTCATTTGTACAGAATGAGCACCTTTTAATGTTTACATTTTTTACTTCCTGGGTAGGTACCTTACAACATTGAATGTGTTTTTTATTTGCTAGAGTCGGTTAAATATTTTTTCAAATGTTTTATTTTCTATTTTTTAGTATTTTTGAACTCAGGTAGTTTTCATTCTTTATTTTTTATTTTGTATGTATAACCTTAATAGACAGAACCAGGTAACATCGAAAGCCTCAATATTACACAATGATACTTTATCATTTAAATTAACAGGTAAATCTTTACGAACAAAATCTACTAGTACGCGTTGACTTAATAAGCTCAAAATATATTTATGCCTTATGGACTACGCCATGTAACCTTTTTTGGAACTTTTCTTGACAACCCTGTATAACTAGATAATTCTACTCCAACCTATGTACCAACCAGCCTGTACATACGACTGCCCACGGACAAGCATAAATTTCTTAACTGCCTTCTGTAAACTATAGGACGGAGTAGAATCCATCCTATATTTACGGAGTCAAATCCGTCCTATATTTCAACCATAGTATATAACTCCTTGTGGGCTACCCCATAAATTATTTCCTTTTTAACATTTGATGTTATCGCCCTGTGTAACATTAATTCCTCTCCACATTTTATGCAACTTCTTATGGGCTATAAAAGAAATAATTTTTTAATCACACTGTATAAATATAATTCAACTCCAGCATATATTTCCAACCATCCTGTATATGATTTGCTTATGTCCACATCATATAACAGTTTTTTAATCACCCTATATAATTTTAATTTCACATTTTTTTCAACATTTTTATACCACCAAACGTCCAGTCCACCCCATATTCCAACCATCCTGTATATACGGCTGCCTACGGACCACTATCATTCTAGTCCGTCCTATATTTCAATCTTCATATAAATGCAACTCCTTCTACCACTTTACTTTGTGATTTTGTTTGCTATAACTAAACACCCTGTCTATAAGCCACCAAGTACCAGTTTAAAGTTTAACATGTGTTGTCACTGAATTTTCTATTAGGCCGGGAGAATGTGACAACCAAAAGTACCGTCTTCGCAAAATGGAAAAATTTGCATTTAAATAGGTATTTGCCTGGTATACAAACAAAGCGAGCTTGGTACTCATTGATTTAAGGAGCCGAAAATACTATGCTTTACTACCTATATGGTTGAAATGTATATGGAAAATTTTCAAATTCCCAATTAAAACTTCCAGTGCCTAAAATTAAAGCACTATTACGTTGGAATTAAAATATTTATGAGGAAATGTCATTTCGATGAAATTTTTGATAAGAATTTTGGAATTTTCGGCGATTTTCTGCAAAACTGCAAGTTGCACGTCGCAGAAAAGTATATGAGATCACCTAAGGATTTTCCTTAATAGATTAAACGTTAAAAAACTATACACATCCATAAGGAGTTATAGGAAAAACGACTAAAATATTAGGGATATTGGTCGATTTCCATGCACGGATGTGTTTGTTCACAAATTTTATCACTTTATCAATAGAATTCTTTTCCAAAATTTGAAGTTTCACCAATCCCGATATATACTCTATTAAACAAGACCATATTCGTTCAAAACGGTGCACCACAGGAGAAGAAATCAGGTAACATACATACAAAAAAAAAGCGAAAAAATACGCTTTTTGGAAGTCGGTTAATAAGGAGAAACCATTAATATTAATTTTGGGGGGCAAATTATAAAATTACATGAAAATTCAAAAATAAAATTTTTTTCAACCGCATCATGTAATACATCAAATGAAAGCTCCCATTCTGAGGAAAACAAATATATTTTTTCATATTTAAAAAAATAGTTAAAAAGATATTAACGAAAATATACCAAAACTTACCCTTTCGCCCCCCTTATCCCCGAAACTGTAAAACGTAAAGTTTTGAGAAAAATTAAAGTTGTAGGGTCTGACCTGGAATTTACTGGAAAAATAAGGAGAAACCTCTACTTTCAATTTTGGGGGGGCAAATTACAGAATTAAATGGAAAATATAAAATTAAAATTGTTTCTAACCCATCATGTTATATATCAAATGAAAGGACTCATTATGACGAAAACAAATATATTTTTTTCATATTTTTAAAATAAATTAATTAAAAAATATTAGCAAAATATAAAAAAATTTACCCATCCCCCCCCCTATCTCCGAAACCATAAGCTGTAACATTTTGAAAAAAATAGAGGTATAGCGCCTCCACCTGAACTTTACTGGAAAAATAAATAGAAATTCCTAATATTCATTTTGGGGAGCAAATTATAGAATTAAATGAAAAATAAAAAATAAACTTGTTTCTAACGGATCATGTAATATATCAAATCACAGGGCTCATTTTGACGAATACAAATATATTTTTTTAATTTTTATAAAATGAATATTTTAAAATACATTAAAAAACATATTTAAAAAAATTACCGATTCCTTCCTTTATTTCCCAAACTATAAGACCCTAATTTTTTTGTTTATAGGAAAAATACGAAGAAATCCCTAATATTAATATTGGGGGCCAAATTATAGAATTAAACGAAAAATAATAATATATTTTTTTAACGCATCATGAAATACATTAAATGAAAGGGCTCATTATGAGGCATACAAATATATTTTTCATTTAAAATTAATTGTTTACAAGATATTAACATAAAGATATAAAAAATTCTCATTTCTCGATTTATTTCCGAACCCATACTACCTAAAATTTTAAACATAATTAGGGTCCCACTTGAAATTTATAAGAAAACTTATTAGAAAACCCCCATATTAATTTTGAGAGAAATTATACAATTAAATGGAAAATAAAAATTCAATTTTCAAACGCATCATGTAATATATCAGATAAACGGCTCTTTATGTGAATTACAAATATATCATATTTTTAAATCAATTGTTTAAAAGATAATAGAAAAAATATTAAACATCGACTTAATTCCCATTTTAGAAACTACACTATTTAAATATTGAAGAATATATTTTATTTGTATTTTTAAATAATTTGCCTAACAGATTTAATAATTTATAATAGATTATAGTAGATTATACAAGGCTTCCCTGAAAGTTTATTGGTAAAATAAAACTCTAATGTTAATTTTTGGGGGCCAAATTAGAATATTAAATACATATGTATTCTTATAAAAATCAAGCGAATCCTGAAGCAGATAAAATAAAAAGTCTATGTGTGGAAAATGAAAGTTTATATTTTTTATAAATTTAAAACGCTTCCTTTAAAAGATATTAGGGCAAATATAAGAAAATGCACTCATTTCCTGCTTGTCTGAAACCGGAATATTAGAATCTTGAACATGGTACGGATCCCTTAGCATGCGATTCCAACTCACACTTGACCAAATTATTTTAATCTTAATTGTAATAAATCTGAAAACACTTAATATTTCCGAAACAGTTGAAGATAGGTGTAGTACATTGTACATTAATTATCTCTATAATTTTCTGGAGAATCCAAAAAATAAATAATATACTGGGGCTTGCATTTAAAATAAGAATGTTGATATTGGCCACTGTCAATGGCACACCCTATATAATTTTTGTTTGTGTTGAAAAAATGCAAATCGACGTGTCCAAGAGTTTTTCCCAACACGCCCTCCTTTATTTGTTATCGAATTTATTCTATTTGGCTGATCCACACTGTATACTTGGAGACATAAAAGTTCTTTGACTGTCATTTTTTTATGAATGAAAACTTAGTTTGTTTATTGAATGTCTTAATTTTGTTCCATTTTTCTTCTGTTTGTGCCAAAGGTTGGCGATAACATCCGCAAAGGTCTCCCGATCTGTAGCCTCTCTAATTCGGTTTTCAAAGCTTAAGCCACTCCAGTTCCTGATATGCCAAATCCATGATACTTTTCCCCAATTTTCCGTCTACCATCTATGTTTCCTTGGATTATAAGCTGCAGCAGGAAATATTTATCATTTCTTAGAAGGTGCCCATCCTCCTCGGAGATCCGACTGCAGGATGAAATTTATCTCCGAAATTTTTAACATTGCGCTATTCCATAATTTGTATTTGAAAGCGTGTTATTCTCTTGGGAATGATTTTCGGTTGAGGTTATTTCCCATTGCTTTCCCCAACTACTGGGGTTTAGTCTTGTTTGGGTAAATATAGTTATCCTGCCAATACTCGGTCGGCAGAGCCCAGAGCCTCGCTCGTGCAGGTGAGGGTGACGTTTGAGTAGCTTTAATGTTCTGTTGTTTATTTGTGCTACCCCTTAGACCCTATTCCATAAGGTCGACAAATTAACCAAGTGGCCGCCGCAAGAATTGACGACCATGGGGGCCCGATTAATGACATTTTTTATCACCCTTGCCAGAACTTAATATAAAGAGTCTGAGGCTTGTTGACACAGACTCCTGACTGTAAGATACCTCACAAAAAGAAGTCTGAAACGGTCAAATCGGGTGAACTTGCCTTGCCAGCAGTGCAAATCACCAAAACGAGAGATTTAGCTATTATATCCGGAAATACAGCTGTCAGAATTTCGGTTTTGGCTCATGCAGTATGCGCCATCCTGTTGGAACCAACTGCTCTGCGGTCCCAATTCTTCCAGTTGAGGAGGAAGAAAGTTGTTGACAATGGCTCTGTAGCGCTGGCCATCGCCAGTAGTTGTTTGGACCACGGCGTTTTCGTAAAAATAAAACAGCACACCATGCAGGAACTTTAAGCGGTTGTAATGACTCTTCAGGGGTTACACGCGGATGTTCAGTGCCCTATAAGCGATAATTCTGCTAATGCACGTATCCACAGAGATGGAAATGGACCTCGTCACTCATTTTCGAAAAAAGTTTTCTTCCTCGTGACCGGTATATGCAGGGTAGTAACTAAGTGTATTATACAGTGTGTATTCATTAAACAATTCGTTCAAAAGTAAACATATTACCAAAATAAGTAAAGTTGAGCACTGATAAACTTTAATTTACATTTTGGACTGCCAACAATCTGTACTATTCTATATCCCTGATGGGAAGTTAATAGATATTAAGCAAAAGTTTTTCAGCATTATGGGGGGTTACTTGCTAGACATGCGTGGTACCGGAGAAATCAAATATCTAGCGCGGACCAAAACTTGCAATTATATACTCACTGACAAAGAAAAAAAAAAGTAAACTCTTATTTATTAATTAATATTGTAGTCGTTTTTGCCTTTTTTTTAATTTACCAAAAGATAAACTACGAGTATGTATTTTGGGACCCAAAATCAATGTTTAGTAATGTTAAAATGCCTAGAGTACGTGTACGCCATTAAATCTAAAGAATCATATAGACATTATTCAAAAGTGGGGCGGAAATTTGTTCAAATCATTTAACAGCAAACAATGCCGAGAGAGGAAAAAAAATGAAACAAAATAATAAAAGAAAATTATATAGGAATTTAATAATGACAGTTGTTTAGTCTTTCCATTAGAACTCAGAAACCATATAGACATTATTGAAAGGTGGGGCTGAAATTTGTTCAAATCATTTAGCAACAAATAAAGCCGAGACAGTAAAAAAATTCAAACAAAGTACTAAAACAAAGTTCTATTGGACGTCGAATTTTATCATTTGTGAAGAATAACTTCTTTCTCTTAAAATTATGAATAAAAAGAAATCGTTTGATTTATGAATACACACTGTATATACATATTAACTGGCACTTATTTTGATTAATTCATCTTATTTACAATTTACAGAAAGTTCCAAATAGTTATTAATCCCAGTAACTCCATCAAAGCTTATTATACCGGCGACTCCACCAAGACATAGAATATAAGAAAATAGGTAAAAAGTTTTTCCCCATTCTATAAGAAACGATACAAGCTATGTTATTTGCAAAAATTTCTGACCACTTTGAGATATCACGGAACTAATCCAAACTCTTTTCAATTTGTCCCAGGTTCGGAATAAAAATTTTCAAATTTTAATAATACCGGCTCCTCCACCAAGGCATAGAGTATATGAGAATAGGTAAAAATAGTTTTTCCCTATTTTCTAAGAAACGGTAAAAGCTATTTTAATGCAAAAAATATGGGACCACTTCGCTATCCCCCCAAACAGGATCCAGTAAAATGGTCGAAATTCCTAGAGCTGTTTCCGAGTAATCGGTGAACAAACATAAAAAAAACATAATACAGACGAATTGAGAACCTCCTTCTTTTTGAAGTCGGTTAAAAAGATTATAGTTTGACTTACAATCTGGTATACATTTTATCTCCCTACATTGACAGAAACGGTAGATATAGGGAAAAATCTAACTACCATGTTCGGTAATACACAATTAGTCAATTGATTTCATCTCATGCACCAAATATTAGATACTTGCATCAGCTTCGCTTTTATTCAAAATTCGGAATAGGCCAATGTAACATGTTTCGCTTTAAAAAAAAATCAACTGATATATCAAGTATAATTTTATAGGGTATTCCATATATAGGATATGTAAAATTTAGAGCGGAGTAGAATTACATGTATTTAAGAAATCTTGAAAAAAAAAGGTAAGTAGCTGCATATATACATTGTAGTTGAAATAAGGGGGAAGTTATACGGGGTGGTTCGGAAAAGATATATTAAGTGGACCATAAACAGTTGTACATACCAGGTAGTTGAAAAACGGTTGGAGTTGAATTATATTTATGCAGGGTGGATAACAAAATGTTATATTGTTAGGGTTTTAAGATAGCACATGAGCTGTTGCATATATGCAATATCTGAAACATGGGGCGAAGTAAAATTATAGTTATACAGTGTTATTACAACATATTAGAAAAAGTTGCATATACAGGGTAGTTGACATACAAGGTGGAGACAAATTATATTTTCCAGGAAGGTTAAAAATACCTCAAAAATGGTTATTTAGCGTAGTTATACAGGATAGTTCAAAAACTGATAGACCAGTAAGTTGTAATCACTAATTGACAGCAGTATATACAAGATTGTTTAAATATGGATAGAAGGCAGTTTCAAAATTATTGAATAAAATTGTTATGTAGGGAAATAATTGATATATAGCGTATAGGGTGGAGTAGAACTACAGTTAGGTAATTCGAAAAATGATATATTGGGTAGCATATACAGGATGGTTGCACTATAGGGTGAATCAGAGTTACAATTATTCAATTTCTAAGTACTTCTTGGGAAATAACACCACAGTTCAAAGAAAATTGCTGTATATTCCAAACGTTTCGGGGTCTAGATCAGACCCCGTTGTCAATGGTTAAACTACGGATAAAAAAGGGGGCACAATTCTGGGATGCAAATTAAAATATTTGACAATACATAATATTTGATTTATGACGTAACTAAGAGAATTTGATTTGTAATATACAGGGTAGCACAGAAATTTCTAAAGATCATATAATCATAAAGATCCCTTCAAATTGGAAGAATTTGAAAGGGGGATCTTCAGAATTTTATGTGGCGCTCCTAGGTGCGACTTTGTTATAAGATAGTGCATTCGCCAAAAATGCGACCAAAGAACTTTGTTGATTCAGTGATCCCATTAAAATCATAAGGGAAAACCTAGGAAAAACCTTATGAACTATCCCGATATTGGGTTGTTCACAAGGACATGACCATTAGCAATTTCTTCCTTAATCATCGGCAACCAGGAACGACTGAATTCTACGGAGGTAGTAGTGATACAATCGTTTTCGTTTAACAAAATCAAATCAGACTCTTTTAGTTTTCTTTTTGTGGTGTGTTCTTCTTTGTGTAATATAATTTTGAAACTGTATTTTATGACCAAGGTCCCAAGCATGTTCACAAATTTTGGATTTTTCAAATTGTCGTTTTTTATGTAATTTTTGTGTTCGTTTATTCGAACATTCAGAGGTCTAGAGATTTCTCCAATATAGAATTTATTAAATTCACACGGGATTTTATAAATGCAATTTTTTGTATTTTGAGTTGTGTTATTTGGTTTGGTTTTTGATATAATTGATTTTAGTGTATTTATTGTTTTAAATGATGTTTTGATATTATATCTGTTTCCCACTCTTTTTAGTCTTTCTGATAGACCCTGTATGTATGGTATAGTTATTGTATTAATGTGATTAACTTGGGAGTCAGTGTTGCTTGGTGAAGTTTGATGTTGGTTGTTAGGGATTGCTTGATATTCCATTTTGTTTAACTCGTTATTAATAAAATTTATTTGGGTATTGATTGGCAGAAAGTACATTTATTATAAACGTTTTTTCTTCATTGAATTTGTTGATAATAGAAGAGTTGGTTTTTGCTCTGTCATATAGAGATTTAATGATACCTCTTTTTACTGAACTTGGATGATTAGAGTTAAAGTTGAGATACCTGTTAGTATGAGTCGGTTTTCTGTAAACTTCTGTTTCAAATGTCGATTGTGTTTTGGTTATTAAAATGTCTAAGAATGGTAATTTGTTATTCTGTTCAAGTTCTAATGTAAACTGAATAGTTTGTTCTGTGTTGTTTAAGTCGTTAAGTAATGCATGTAAATCCTTAAGATTATGTTCCCAAATAACGAATATGTCATCAACATAACGCCACCAAAACCAAAGGTATCTCAACTTTAACTCTAATCATCCAAGTTCAGTAAAAAGAGGTATCTTTAAATCTCTATATGACAGAGCAAAAACCAACTCTTCTAATATCAACAAATTCAATGAAGAAAAAACGTTTATAAAAAATGTACTTTCTGCCAATCAATACCCAAATAAATTTATTAATAACGAGTTAAACAAAATGGAATATCAAGCAAGCAATCCCTAACAACCAACATCAAACTTCACCAAGCAACACTGACTCCCAAGATAATCACATTAATACAATAACTATACCATACATACAGGGTCTATCAGAAAGACTAAAAAGAGTGGGAAACAGACATAATATCAAAACATCATTTAAAACAAAAAATACACTAAAATCAATTATATCAAAAACCAAACCAAATAACACAACTCAAAATACAAAAAATTGCATTTATAAAATCCCGTGTGAATGTAATAAATTCTATATTGGAGAAACCTCTAGACCTCTGAATGTTCGAATAAACGAACACAAAAATTACATTAAAAAACGACAATTTGAAAAATCCAAAATTTGTGAACATGCTTGGGACCTTGGTCATAAAATACAGTTTCAAAATTCAGTTATATTACACAAAGAAGAACACACCACAAAAAGAAAACTAAAAGAGTCTGCTTTGATTTTGTTAAACGAAAACGATTGTATCGCTACTACCTCCGTAGAATTCAGTCGTTCCTGGTTGCCGATGATTAAGGAAGAAATTGCTAATGGTCATGTCCTTGTGAACAACCCAATATCGGGATAGTTCATAAGGTTTTTCCTAGGTTTTCCCTTATGATTTTAATGGGATCACTGAATTAACAAAATTCTTTGGTCGCATTTTATAACAAAGTCGCACCTAGGAGCGCCACATAAAATTCTGAAGATCCCCCTTTCAAATTCTTCCAATTTGAAGGGATCTTTATGATTATATGATCTTTAGAAATTTCTGTGCTACCCTGTATATTACAAATAAAATTCTCTTAGTTACATCAGAAATCAAATATTACGTATTGTCAAATATTTTAATTTGCATCTCAGAATTGTGCCCCCTTTTTTATCCATAGTTTCTTAACCATTGACAACGGGGTCTGATCTAGACCCCGAAACGTTTGGAATATACAGCAATTTTTTTTGAACTGTGGTGTTATTTCCCAAGAAGTACTTAGAAATTGAAAAATATGCCACAAGTATCATTCAGAAAACAACAATTATTCAAGGTGGTTCCAAAAAATGTTGAATAAAATTGTTATATAATGCAGCCCATAAGCACTTGCAGTTTGGGTGAAATGTATTGGGGATTGGTAGATTTATAGTTATATTAAGAGGTTCAACAAAGTTAGAAGAAATTATTATATTTGCTAGCCCATATATTTCATAAGCTATTTCTCTTTGCAAAGAATTCTACATTCCATACGAGGGTGAGACCGCGGGTAACGGCTAGTTTCCTATATAATATTAATATTCTATCAAAGAAGAAACTCATGGGTATTTCAAGTGTAGTGTCGGTGTCGAAACAAATGAAATCTTAAGTTATCCAATTCATTCTCTCGCTCATCTATTTTCATGTGTAAATGTGAGCCCCCAGTAAGAAGCTTTCGTTTCAAAAATACCAAGGAGTTTAAATTTTTTGTATTGTTTGTTAATAATTTGTTTGTCCACCGCGGTTATCTATACACTCCCTAACACGTCTTGGCATTGATTCAATAAGATGGTCTATTGCTCCTTGAGGAATACTATCCCATGTCTTAGAACATCCAAAGTCTGTGGGACTGGAATAAATTCTATGGGCGAAAGATTGGGGGATCTAACTCGAGCAACATGAGACCGAGCATTATCCATGAACCGATTAATGTCACGGTGTTTGTGTTCTCACCATTTTAATTATTTTACCTCTAATGTTAATGTGTAAATGTTCAATATGACTATTTATTGTTTATATTTTGACTATATATTTTTATTTATGTGTTTTCTTAGTCTTATTTACCATAATAGAAAAATATTTCAAAGGTTAATATGCTAAATGTGGCTTACTATTTATTATGTATTTAGGTATTCCTTTAATTATGGTTAAACTGTTAAACACTGGCTAGAGTTCAGACTAATATATGATAATAAGACTCATTATACCTTTTAGATATTAAGTCAGTTAAGTAACTAACCCTTATGCCCAATTTGTTTTGGCTCTATTTTGTAAACCTCACGGTCGGGTATCTAAAAAGGCCGAAATGTATTTGGTAAATTACAAAAGTTGCAAAAACCGACTATAATATTGATTGATAAAAACAAAGCTTACATAAAAAAACATTCACCAAACTTTTTACTATAACATCAAGCTAATTTTCTCCGAAGCGTTTCTTGCGATAGCTTTGTCAAGATCATATCCTCAATGAGATAATACTATATTTGTAAACACCCCTTTCTCCTTGACGAGTCGTTCAGCTTTTTCATTTACGCTGGATGATTCTTCTTCAAAGGTTAAGTTACCAGTACTAGAAGTTTTCTAAAAAAGTACCGTAGAGTAATATTGATAACTGGTAGCCTCTATTTAAATGGAGCTCTAAATGAATAGACTATTATCTTGTGTAGTTGATTGGAAAAATCACTATTAATTTTGTGGATTGAAACATAAAGAAAGAAAAATGTAGACGATTGTATTATGCCTTTAAAGAACACAAGTTTGCCGAGGAAAATAACCCAACAGCAGAAATGATACAGTGCAGTGGAGAGAGGAAAGAATGAATAACGCTCTGATAATGCTACTTCATAAAAACAGAGATAAGGAGAAATGCCGTAACTATCTGGAATGGCGTTACAAGATGTAACGTACAAGGTCCTATCAAAGTAAAAATCACTTAGAAATTGGTGATCAAGTGGGGGAATACCAAAAAGGGCAGGATGATCAAGTACTGAGCAGATATTTGTCATGAAGCAGATTCAGAAAAATATCTTTGAACATAATTTAAGTATTACATCTAATATTTGTAGATTAGAAACAATCATACGAGACTATTAAACGGGATAAACTGGACTCCCAAAAAGTTTAAAAAGCTGATAGAGATGATGACAAGAAAACAGAAAATAAAAATATTGTTGATAGAAGCTATCCATACAGAACAGATTACGTTCAAAGTTTTAACCTGAGTGATTCTTAGGGAAAGTGGTCTTGATGGGCACCAATGTCTAGCTTATGCTGATGGCGAGATCCAAGGAAGAAGCAGTAAGGGCGTTTACAGTTTGAATACCTAGGTGCTACAATAACATGTAGTGGGAATGAAGAGAATGAAATAGAAAAATGCTACAGAGGAGAAGCAAGGAGTAGCTAGGATGTATCAATAAGGTTCACGGTTATATATGTGTGCGAGACAATGACGAAGAAAATGGAAAACTAGAGATTTTGGAAGGTGAAATATTAAAAAGGATCTTTGGAGCAATGAAGTGCCATTACGGGCAAAGGAGAAGAACTAATATGGAAACTGAGTAACAAATAAAAAAAACCAAGTATAGGTTAGAAGGTAATAACATAACGAGCTAAATGGATAGGAGACATAGCAAGAATGTCCGAGAAAAGATGGCTAAAAAGTATACTGTAAGGTACCAAAACAATACAAAATTTAAACATCTCCTTCAGGGTGTTGTGATTTCTGTGATATCGAGACAAATGTTTTCATGTTCATTCCTTTATCGCATTAATAGTACAAGTTTTAGTCTGAATAACAAGGGTTGTTTAAAAAATGCACTTTTATAATGACCACAATCGACTATCAGTATCCTGACACTATATCAGACAGCTGCTAATTACGTCCAGACGATCTCAAGTTAATGGTTATTAGCGATATTTGGATGACCATCGTTGACTACTACTACTGTTTACTACCATTGATCGTCAATATCCAGAAGTGTCCCAAAATAATTACGATACTGATCTATATATCTAGTGAGAGGCAGTGAGTGATGATACTATATTTTTTGAATACAATATGAATTGTAGATGACCACTATTAGCCTTCAGATACACAGCATATTTGACCACCTCTAGTTAGGATCATTGACCAGTGAGAAGGACTAACAAAGCTGAACGCAACCAGATTGTGGGCAAGATGTCCATTGGCATGTATCGTTTTTCAAAACAGATATATGTAGAAAGCCTACAATTAATTAGCATGCTAAATCGACAGATCTGAAACCCTTTGACTATTTTTATGAGATCATCTTAAACAACTAGTGTGCAGAACAGATACTTGACAGCTTAAATGTCAGGATGTGATACACAAGAGGCTGACACTTGCAAATAAAAGCACCCGGTGCGTTACAGATCTACCCCATTCCAGTTTCAGGATAAAAAGTGTGGATTCCTATTCTCTAGTCTATTCCTTCCAAGAAATTCCGGTGTTCCGATACTTTCGTAATATTTTGTCTGCATATGTCATTCTCTATCAAGGTTTTTACTCCGAAAACTTAGGTTCCCAACAAAAACTAAGTAAAAGAAAAAAACGGTCTAAATAAAAATACTTTTCAAGCTTTAATAAAATAAATATAAATAGGCTATAAAAAGTTATAAATTCTTCGTTTCTGTATCATATCTGCTTTGAGCTTAATTATATATTTTTTTGGCAGTTTTTTTTAAGTTTCCCTTAGCATTAAGTGACTCCATAGATTAAGATATCGGCGATTCCGCCTATGTATAAACTGAGGTAAACTTTTTTTGAATGCATTCTATTAAAGCTTCATAGTAGTCCGAGTAACCATCATATCCTGAAACAGATAGCATAAAATTAATTGGTATGAAATTCAAAGACATATAATGCAGAAATCTTGAACATACATAATGTTCTTTAATACCACAAACAAAATACACCGCTATAGATAAAAAAAAATAACTAAAATACGGAAATATTCGATTTTTTTTATCTGTTTCGCCCTTTAGTTATTGAACAATTGTTGAAAATGTTCTGCAAATCTTTGAAATTCGAAAAATCACTTAAAATGTATTAAAGATTT